>OY720453.1:5404228-5961728 GCA_963082715.1 Harpalus rubripes | reverse complement strand
GTATGTATGTATGTATGTATGTATGTATGTATGTATGTATGTATGTATGTATGTATGTATGTATGTATGTATGTATGTATGTATGTATGTATGTATGTATGTATGTATGTATGTATGCATGTATGTATGCATGTATGTATGTATGTATGTATGTATGCATGTATGTATGTATGTATGTATGCATGTATGTATGCATGTATGTATGTATGTATGCATGTATGTATGTATGTATGTATGTATGTATGTATGTATGTATGTATGTATGTATGTATGTATGTATGTATGTATGTATGTATGTATGTATGTATGTATGTATGTATGTATGTATGTATGTATGTATGTATGTATGTATGTATGTATGTATGTATGTATGTATGTATGTATGTATGTATGTATGCATGCATGCATGCATGCATGTATGTATGTATGTATGTATGTATGTATGCATGCATGCATGCATGCATGTATGTATGTATGTATGTATGTATGTATGTATGTATGTATGTATGTATGTATGTATGCATGCATGCATGCATGTATGTATGTATGTATGTATGTATGTATGTATGTATGTATGTATGTATGCATGCATGCATGCATGCATGCATGTATGTATGTATGCATGTATGTATGCATGCATGCATGTATGCATGTATGTATGTATGCATGTATGTATGCATGCATGCATGTATGTATGTATGTATGTATGTATGTATGTATGCATGTATGTATGTATGTATGTATGTATGTATGTATGTATGTATGTATGTATGTATGTATGTATGTATGTATGTATGTATGTATGTATGTATGTATGTATGTATGTATGTATGTATGTATGTATGTATGTATGTATGTATGTATGTATGTATGTATGTATGTATGTATGTATGTATGTATGTATGTATGTATGTATGTATGTATGTATGTATGTATGTATGTATGTATGTATGTATGTATGTATGTATGTATGTATGTATGTATGTATGTATGTATGTATGTATGTATGTATGTATGTATGTATGTATGTATGTATGTATGTATGTATGTATGTATGTATGTATGTATGTATGTATGTATGTATGTATGTATGTATGTATGTATGTATGTATGTATGTATGTATGTATGTATGTATGTATGTATGTATGTATGTATGTATGTATGTATGTATGTATGTATGTATGTATGTATGTATGTATGTATGTATGTATGTATGTATGTATGTATGTATGTATGTATGTATGTATGTATGTATGTATGTATGTATGTATGTATGTATGTATGTATGTATGTATGTATGTATGTATGTATGTATGTATGTATGTATGTATGTATGTATGTATGTATGTATGTATGTATGTATGTATGTATGTATGTATGTATGTATGTATGTATGTATGTATGTATGTATGTATGTATGTATGTATGTATGTATGTATGTATGTATGTATGTATGTATGTATGTATGTATGTATGTATGTATGTATGTATGTATGTATGTATGTATGTATGTATGTATGTATGTATGTATGTATGTATGTATGTATGTATGTATGTATGTATGTATGTATGTATGTATGTATGTATGTATGTATGTATGTATGTATGTATGTATGTATGTATGTATGTATGTATGTATGTATGTATGTATGTATGTATGTATGTATGTATGTATGTATGTATGTATGTATGTATGTATGTATGTATGTATGTATGTATGTATGTATGTATGTATGTATGTATGTATGTATGTATGTATGTATGTATGTATGTATGTATGTATGTATGTATGTATGTATGTATGTATGTATGTATGTATGTATGTATGTATGTATGTATGTATGTATGTATGTATGTATGTATGTATGTATGTATGTATGTATGTATGTATGTATGTATGTATGTATGTATGTATGTATGTATGTATGTATGTATGTATGTATGTATGTATGTATGTATGTATGTATGTATGTATGTATGTATGTATGTATGTATGTATGTATGTATGTATGTATGTATGTATGTATGTATGTATGTATGTATGTATGTATGTATGTATGTATGTATGTATGTATGTATGTATGTATGTATGTATGTATGTATGTATGTATGTATGTATGTATGTATGTATGTATGTATGTATGTATGTATGTATGTATGTATGTATGTATGTATGTATGTATGTATGTATGTATGTATGTATGTATGTATGTATGTATGTATGTATGTATGTATGTATGTATGTATGTATGTATGTATGTATGTATGTATGTATGTATGTATGTATGTATGTATGTATGTATGTATGTATGTATGTATGTATGTATGTATGTATGTATGTATGTATGTATGTATGTATGTATGTATGTATGTATGTATGTATGTATGTATGTATGTATGTATGTATGTATGTATGTATGTATGTATGTATGTATGTATGTATGTATGTATGTATGTATGTATGTATGTATGTATGTATGTATGTATGTATGTATGTATGTATGTATGTATGTATGTATGTATGTATGTATGTATGTATGTATGTATGTATGTATGTATGTATGTATGTATGTATGTATGTATGTATGTATGTATGTATGTATGTATGTATGTATGTATGTATGTATGTATGTATGTATGTATGTATGTATGTATGTATGTATGTATGTATGTATGTATGTATGTATGTATGTATGTATGTATGTATGTATGTATGTATGTATGTATGTATATATGTATGTATATATGTATGTGTGGATCCTCCACTCTAACTCAAATACTATTATTCAGAAAATTTTGAAACTTTGTATTTCCACCTTATTCTAATATGGAAAGAAGCCATTACTTTACTTAAAACTCAAAATAGTTTTTCTCCGAAAAATACCTTTAAATGTTATTTTTTCGAGATTTATGTTGTTATAAAAATTAAAGATTATTAAAATTTTCTATAGGTTTGCATTAATACTTAATATAAGATTATCAATTACTGAGTTTATATGCAGTTTTTAAACGTTTTTAGTTTTGAAAACGCCACGTATACAGTCTCAAAACGGTTTTGAGTTATCTCAAACCAAAACTAAAATTCACGTGTTTGACTTGGAAACTAGTTTCAAAACTACTCGCATGTATACACTTAAAATTCAGTTTCGATATTGCGCATGCGTACATAGCATAACGTTTCTGTCGGTTTGTGTTACTTCGTGTTACTAACCTACAAATAAACAGACAGTTGTGTAGTTTTAGAGCGCAGTGGTACAAAGTAGAAAAAATAATTAGAATAATAGGAAAATTGAAGAATTTGGAGTGAAGAAGATCTGCCACTTACATCGGTCAAATGAGTATGCGCCGAAACTTGTTTTCAGATCAATCCGTAAACCTGTTTTGAAAATTGCATGTAAACAGTTTCGCGTAATATTGACTGAAAACTGGAATTATTTTCAAAACTGCATGTAAACGTAGTAAATAATTAAATAACGGAACTTACGCTTTAAACAAACACAACTCTTTGATTACACAGTTCATATCTCAAATGTATGTAACTGACAGATAAGTGTCACTGTCAAAGAACTAACCATTTCAAATTACTAATAGTAACGTTTTAAAAAGAAAATAGTATCTAAATAGAACCATAGTTATATGGAATGGAACTTATACAGTTTCCAGCATAACTAAATATGTAAGTATGTATATTTAAATTAATAAAAATTTAATGGCGGGAGGTATTGTGTTGACCTCATCAAATATTTATATTTTATTAGCTGAATTCTTTTTGGCCCTATTGAAACTCAGCTCAGTACATAATTGAGTTGAGATGAAGTGAGTTTGATGTGTGCAAAAAGAACACGTTTAATTCCATTTTATCACTTCTTCTTTAGCGATAGTATTTGCTGTAACAGCTGACAAATTTATTGACTTATTTTCTGATCTTTGATATTGTTGATAAACGAAAAATAGATAATGTTGAAAATATATTACTGTAAGTATATCTGTATATGTGAATATAAAATTTGTTTTATTATATAACCTTAAAGTGCAAATTGAGTGTTTCAAATCATTTTGAGTTTTGTAAACTGGTAGTGTAACATCGGAAAGGGGGAATTGAGTTTACTCAGAACAACTCGGATCAGTTGTGTCAAAAAGAACAACGATTTCTTGAGTTTATCTGAATTTTTCTGAGATGAGCTGAGATTTTGTCCAAAAAGAATACAGCTATTGTGTGCAGAAAATGTCTTTGTTAATTTGATATTTAATGAATGTGTACCTGTATCTGTTTCTCCACCGTTTGACAATCACTGAAGTGTAATCAAGTCACCGCAATGAACCTCGATCATGAGCGAGCGAGTGTACAGTACGCACACACACATACACGTACATGTACGTAGCGGTGACACTAGCTTTGCTTTGGTAGATGATTGACAGGCCGCTGTATACAGCTGATTACCGCACAGTTCTCTTGTTCCCTAATAGCCCACGCATGCTACACTAACGTATCACGTACAACGTATTCATAGCCAGCCAAAGGCACACAACACATGCCATACTAAGGCTAAGATGGCGAAGCCGAATGGCGTGCTAATGGACTGGCAAATCAAACACAACTAACGCCACTCGCTTTGTTTCATACTACAATGTTGCATACTAATATCTCACTTACAAATAAACGGCCTCAATAATTACTACACTAAAGATTAGATTGTTTAAGTTCAAATCTAACCTCACGCTCCCTTCTATAAAGTGCATTCTTTTCAGTTTAATGGGATCCGGTTCTAAAACTAAAATTATATATACTTTGTCATATGAAAATATAACTAAGTTTAAATGATTTTGTACCAAAACTGTGCATTCATAATTTTAATGAGGCGGTTTTACATTTTTTTACTTCCTTGTCTCATTTACGATGTTTTATTAAGGTATCTCGGGTAATATTAATGATAGAGCAAAACCACAGAAATTTTCGATCTTGTTTATTTCTGAGTTACAGGCAGAAACTCGTTTTTCGCTAATTTTGAAAATATCTCGTATCTTATTTGTTACGATAGTTAGAGAAAAAATGTTTTAACAAAGTTTTTACCATTTTTTAGATAGAATGTCCTAACAAAAAACAAAAGAATTCTTAGGACATCTGGCATACTTGACATGTTGAGTGATCTTGACTACTCTGTTTAACTTTCCCTTGTTGTACTACTGATGAGAACGTTCTCGAAATACGTATTTAGTCTATATTAAAATTAATTTTAAGGTTAACATAGTAAAGGAAGTATTGTAATCGCGAAAAATCTCGGTTTTCAGATTTCAGCAGATCCATTTTGACCATCCCTGAATCCATTTTGACTAATTTCGTCGTGATGTCTGTACGTACGTACGTATCTCGCATAACTCAAAAACGGTAAGCCGTAGAAAGTTGAAATTTTGTATTTAGGACTACTATAACATCTAGTTGTGCACCTCCCTTTTTGGTAATTACATAATTTCCAGAAATGGCATTTTATTTGAAGCATATAATAAAGTTTAATTAAAAACTATTATAAAATATAATCTAAAACTTTTCAAATTTGATATATAAGACTTTTATGTCAATGGGAATAACAGTAGCTTTTGGTTAAAATAGGCTAACCGGAAGTGATATATTACCTGAACTTGTTAAAAGATTTTCTTGAATAAAATGGTTTTATTTTAATTTTAGAAATAAATACTTCAAATAAGATAATTAAATTCTGTATCTAGCACATCAAGTATTATTAAATTAGCCCTTTGTATAAGCGAGATATCTAAATTTAAAAATTATATACTTTTTGGTTTTTGTAATAAAGCTTGCTATGAATTAGGACAAAAAATAACAAATAATAATGTCAAATTACCTTAAATACATGCAATTTTATAATTGGGTATATAGTTCATGTTGGTCTTGTATACAAAAAAGTCGTGTGGTGTCCACATCCGATTTTTTAAAGTATTTTAGATGAAAGTTTATGCAATATTTTTCATAGTAATATAAAAATAATAATTTATTATTTTCGTAAATAATTAAATAAAAGGATTAGCGCCAGAAATAGTCATGAAAAACAACCCCCCACTACTGTGACGTCGGAGCACATAGGAAAACTATTTGAACTCTGACCACATTCTGTTTCAGATCACTTGACTTTTTCAAAATATTACAGAAATTTCAATACTTAATTATAAAATATATAATGGATATTTCGTGATATTTTCAAATTTGAGGCTCTTTAGTGAACAATATCTTTTAAAATTTAATACTTAGAAGTCAAAATAATAAAAATTCTTGTAACAGCCCTATTAAAACTATTGGCGCAATAACTATATAGCGTCACAACTGCAATTTAGTTACAGCACTACCAAGCGAAAAGAATATAATATTTTATATTATTCAACCTTGTAAAAATAAAATCCATATATTAATAAAATGTAGTTCTATGTACATGAAAATGTATGAATCACCTCATTTTTATTAAAATAAAACATACTTATTAAAAAGCTTTAGAACAATAGAATTTTTTTAAACAAGGTACAACTAGTAGCTAGATTTCTGAGAGTGACAGCTGTCACTAGTTAACCACATCAAGATCAATTTTTGGCAGATTGACAACTCACACTACTAACACATGAATTAATGACACGAACAAATGTAAACAACTTTAGTCAGTAGGCGTGTAGACGAAGTAAAATTGAAGTTATGACGTCACATAAAAATCAGGAAATACACATTATTTGGAAAGTGTAAAGGTGCATTCTCAAATGAAAATTAGGGTTAGGTTTATGGTTTATTTATACTTTAGATTTAAAGACTTTCGCCGCATATTATGTTATGACTCCATTCACACTTCAGAATTTAGGGTCTCTAAATCCAAATCATAAAGCTAAACTTTGCAAGGTCCAAACTTTAGGTTTATGATTTAGTTTGACGTCACAAACTTCACCAATGAGAACGAGTCTGAAATGATATAGATATATACACCCATCTTTATTTAGTATCCACTTGGTGGATTCGGCTTTTTAAACAAATGCGAGAAGAACATGGAGACTGTCATATCTTAATTGCTGAAATATAACCAATAATGCCAAGCGAATGACAGTTTCACGGCGCATACGTGTCTTGTTGAGTAATGCTCTACTGATATTTTAGTCTTGTTTTTGAAGCATTTACACAGATGTCTGTACATATCAAAACTAATTTTCAGTTAACTTAAACTTACATTTATGAATGACAAGGTGCATTCACAAATGAAAATTAGGTTTATGGTTTTTGTTTAGGTTTAAGTAAGTCATTCATAATTTAAATTACCTGAAAATTAGTTTTGATATGTACAGACATCAATTCAAAAACATGATTAAAATATCGGTAGAGCAGTACTCAACAAGACACCTGTGCGCCGTGAAACTGTCATTCGCTTGGCATTATTGGTTATATTTCAGTCTCCATGTTCTTCTCCAATTTGTTTAAACAGCCGAATCCACCAAGTAGATACTAAATGAAGATGAGTGTCTATATCTATATCATTTCAGACTCGTTCTCATTGGTGAAGTTTGTGACGTCGAACTAAATCATAAACCTAAAGTTTGGACCTTGCAGTGTTTAGCTTTATGATTTGGATTTAGAGCCCTAAATTTTGAAGTGTGATTCATTACATAATATGCGGCCAAAGTCTTTAAATCTAAAGTATAAACCATAAATCTAAACCTAATTTTCATTTGTGAATGCACCTTAACAAACGCTAAAATTGTGATTAAATTATCTGAAAATTTATTTTTTCTGAAATTAAAAGGTCGAGTTAATAAATCGTATGGATAGATATTGAAAGTTATTTTTGGTTTATTACATTACATTTCAATTTCAACAACATCAACTAAAGAGATTTATATTTACGGTAAAGGACCAGAAAGAACAAAACAAATTTATGAACATTGAAATATCGAAATCTCCTGTCCGAAACCCTTACAATTTCAAGATTTCAATTTCTCCTTTCAACATCACTTCAGCCCGATCCGCTGTGAAACTTTTTTGTTTCTGGAAAGAAATCTCCATATTTACATAGCAGCAATCCCTCCCATATAAATCCCTAGCATTTTGAAGAACATGTCCATATTTACATTTGTCCATCCTCTTACATTGGATGGTAAGTAAACATTTCATCTTCAATGGCGACAACAACAAAGTCCACGAGTTGCTACGGCAACGAACAATGTGGTGTGGTAGCGTTCAACTGTTTCAAGCTTTCAAGGCCAACTGACAAACGCACGCCAAGAAATTCGATATGAAGTCGACTTGAGATGTTTACAGGTACATGTGGATGTAGGTGACATGACAGATCTCTTACCGACAAGTTTTTTGTTTGATGGGAGACTTGTTGTCTCCTAGCCAAGTTATCCTGCCTCAAGCGGTGTTGTTTTTATCTCTAACACATCAGAACAGATAAGATATTAGGTTTTAATAATTATTTACATATGCTGACCTCATTTTTGACATTTAATTAGAACATTAAAAAAAGATACAGAATAAATCATCAACACTAACGTGTTAACGATTAATCGAAATCTCAGTCATTCAGCATCTTATAAAACCGACGTTCCAATATTCATAAGTACGATCTTAACTTCTTAACAGTGTTAAAAGGAAAAGAATATAATTTTACTTTATTTTGGAATCATAAACATGTTTATTCGCCCTCAAAAATGGGCGCAATTTGGCTTTTATTGCTCGAGGGTCTATATAGTTGCCAGGCAACACTATTCAATTCAAACATATGGTATGACTAGTAAATGAAAGTTGACGTTTAAATTATTTTTTGCACTCCCTAGCCTAAAGAGCGATTCTAATCACTCATTTTATGGACTAATGTTCAAATTCAGTCCCAGAGGGATTAAATATGAAAAAAATCCCTGGGGGACTAAAGTAAAAATAAACAAGATGTTTCCATAACATCATATAGTTACTATGATCTATTTATTCGTATCTGCACTACATTTTGAGCAGGCGTTGAGTTTAAATTTGAACAAAATTTTTGGCATTTGTATTGTCAAATTGTAAGATTAATTTCTTTTACACTATACCTTGTTCCATTTAAGCCATTCAGAATTGCGGAGCATAGGGAATAGTATTGATCTCTCTGATTGGCTGATATTAGAGACAAGAGACAAGTTTACCCAATGTAATTTCGGCTACTTCAGATTTGCGGTGTTGCCAGTACCATCTACTGAATGGCTTAAATGGAACAGAGCATAATATGGTTCCATTTGATATGGGAGTGCGAAAAGTAGCGTATATACCACAGGACTAAAGTGCATTCAATCCATCAGGTGATTATTTCCCGAGCCGAAGCACAGGATTGAATATGCACTTTAGTCCCTGAGTATATAATGTACTATTATAGATGTAGTTTCTTTTGAAACGCTAGAGAAGAATAGAATTGTACGAAATATTCAGGTATGAAATTTTTGCATGAACCCATTTAAATACTGGACTAGGAAAGCACAGAAATACATGACTATGTTTGGCTGAAAATAGATGGCCGACTAGGGTGCGTTTAAAATATTTTTTGTGCAACCGGACGAGAATTAAGCATTTCGCAGCCGCAAAACAGTCCGCGAAATTGTATTTCGCGACCGTTGTTATGGTAGCGGCCGCGAAATTAGGTAAATAATCACTTTGACACTTGAGAATTGCATGGTTCTGTTTATCAAATGTCAATCCCATAGCCACCTTGAAAGCTAACTTTATATTTACAATGAAACTGTTGAAAATTAATAAAATTTGTATTTACATATTTTTTACGGTTGCACAATAGTTATTTGTATATCAAGGCCGCGAAATCACTCTTTAGCGTACCAAGACAATCTCAAGGGCGCTAAAGGATTTCGCGGACAAGGTGTACACAATATTTTTTGTGCAACCGTAAAAAATATGTAATTACAAATTTTATTAAATTTAAACAGTTTCATTGCAAATAGAAAGTTAGCTTTCAAGGTGGCTATGGGGTTAACATTTGTTAAACCAAACCATGCAACTCTCAAGTGTCAAAGTGATTGTTTACCTAATTTCGCGACCAATACCATGACAACGGCCGCGAAATACAATCCGTGGCCGTTACTATAACGACGGTTGCGAAATTTAATTTTGCGGCCTGTATTGCGGCTGCAAAATGCTTATTTCGCGTCCGATTGCACAAAAATAAAATTACGTTACAAAGTATTTTTAACAACGAGCATCGTTTTAAAATGGTCCTAACTTAGTCTAAACAATAATTGTTGAAAGACAAACGTGTTATACGGCTGTAATGAGAGAGATAATAATTGTATGCCAATTTGTTAATTCGTTGATGATATAGACGACAATGATCAGACATCTTTCAATAATTTTACTGTAGCTATTGCATCCTTGAATTTCGAAAACAAAAAAAAAACGTTGTATGTACCACGGGCATAATCAATATTATAGTACTCGGGAAAACGTTCCCGATTGCTACATTTTTTAAATAAAAACCTTAATACAAAAATAACTATTAGAATTACTATCTCTTTATCTGTGATGCTTCAATATTAAACTAACAAATTTGTTTTAGTCATATTCGTATTTATCTCATCATAGGTATAAAATAAATATTCTACTTCCATGAGTGGGAAAACTATTAAAAAATCAAAGCAAAAGATATTTTGAATATGTGAAATATTTTAATAATTAACAAGTAAATAGTAAATACTATAAACATTGAGTGACGAACATTATCAGAATATTATCAAATCCGATATGACTACATGTCAGAAATCTGGTATTAACAAATGAAATATCAGCAATATCCTAACGAATCGAAATGCATGAACAAAATCCAGAACGTTAATTAACAGTCAATCCAAAACTATTTTTAAAATCAAATCATTCATCATGGCATTATATCCATTCGGCTTGCATTGACAACATGACGTTAAAAATTTAATCCATTTATCCAGGCAGCAAAAATCACTAGCACAGAACAAAAAATAAAACCTGCACCGGGACATCATTTTTCAAGCCTGCGCTTTCAAAGGACACAATGCAATGCACCAGAGGAAAAAAATCAAAATAAAACCAAAAATGAAAAACGTTCATCCGTGGGCTATCGGCAACGCTGGGCAGACAGCCTAGCCATGTGGTTCGCAAACAAAGGGGCTCCACCCAAAAATAGGTAAAAGATTGCAATTGATAAATTTAAGATTTATTCAACCAAAGTCCAATTTTAGAAATCATTTAAAGTAAATATACTTATATAGGTGTATCAATTTCTCTACCAGTACATAATGTATGTATACAGCGTGTTCGTTTTAAGTGGTACATTATTGCTTACTCGAGAACTATAAGAGCTACGAGGTCAGTTAAATTAGCAAACAATTTCTATCTTACTAGACTATTTTAATGAGCATCAAATTAATTTTTTTCAACAAGGGGTTTTCAAATTGTGGGCACCAACTTCGTTATTTTAAATGGGATCATATATTCTTTACTTACTTAGTAGATGGAGAATTTTATTCTGAATTCAAAGATGTAATATATTCATACACCCACATAACTATTTTTAAAAAAAATATGCATATAAAGTTTTATAATAACATGATTAAAATATGACTAAAATTGGCAAAACCGGAAGTGATACTTTACTCGAAGCCCATAACAGTTTTTAATGAAAAAATATATTAAAATATAATCCAAAACTTTTCAATTTTAGTATTTAAGACTTTCATACCATGGGGAATAACATTAGATTTTGGCTAAAATTAATAAACCAGAAGTGATAGTTTACTTGAAGCTCTGAAAAGATTTTCGTGAAAAATATATTATGATATATTCAAAAACTTTTTAAATAGAGTATTTAAGACTTTTATACGAAAGGAAACAACATATTACATTTTGGCTAAAATTGATAAATCGGAAGTGATACTTTACTTGAAGCTCTAAACCGATTTTCGTGAAAAATATATTATGATATATTCCAAAACTTGTCAAATTTAGTATATAAGACTTTTATATGAAGGGGAGCAACATATTAGATTTTGGCTAAAAGTGATACTTTATTTGAAGTTCTGAACATATTTTCGTGAAAAATATATTGATACAATCCAAAACTTTTCAAATTTAGTATTTAAGATTCTTATATTAATGAGAACGTCGTATTAAATTTTTTCTGAAATTGATAAACCGGAAGTAGTACTTCATAGAAAGCGATAAACAAATTTTCTTGAAAAAATATAAAACATGATCCAAAACTTATCAAATTTGGTATTTAAAACTCGATTTTTACTATACTACTACTACTACTATACTATATGATAAAACCGGAAGTGGTACTTAATTTGGAGCTCTTAACAGATTTTCCAGGAAAAACAAAATAGAATATAATCCATAATTTCGTATTACAGACTTATCTATTTATTGGAACGAGAAATTAGATTTTGTTTACAAACTATCAATCGGAAGCTCTTTGCTATTTTAAACATGAAATTAACGGGAGGTTATGTCTGGCCACATCAGATTTTTTTACATGGAATTAGAGTAAATTCAAGTAAACTATCACTTCTGGTTTATTAATTTTAGCCAAAATCTAATGTTATTCCCCATGGTATGAAAGTCTTAAATACTAAAATTGAAAAGTTTTGGATTATATTTTAATATATTTTCTCATTAAAAACTGTTATGGGCTTCGAGTAAAGTATCACTTCCGGTTGTCCAATTTTAGTCATATTTTAATCATGTTATTATAAAACTTTATACGCAAATTTCTCAAAAAAAAAAAAATCGTTATGTGAGAGTACGAAAATATTATATCACTGAATTCAGAATAAAATTCTGTATCTAATAAATAAATAAAAAATATATGATTCCATTTAAAATAACAAAGTTGGTGCCCATAGTTTGAAAACCCCTGATTGAAAAGAAATAATTTTACGCTCATTAAAATGGTCTAGTAAAATAGAAATAGTTTGCTCATTTAAGCGACCTCGTAGCTCTTATAGTTTTCAAAATAGCAATAGTGTACCACTTAAAATGAACACCATGTATACGAGCATGTTCCAGATGAAATAAGGTAAATTTACTTCGATTTGAAACAACAAGCAACAATCTAAAAATAGAAATTTGGTTTGTTCAAGTCTGCTATACCCTAATGTTAACAAGCACTGAAAAGCACAAAAAACGCACTATTTGCTAATATTTAATTTTATTTATAAAAATTATGAATCGAGGCTGGTGCCGCCATCGAGGGACAAAAAAACTAAACATTTTCTATAACTATATACTAGTACATATTAGGCTCGTAGAATTAAACGATTTAATTATATATGAAATATGTAATATTAAATAATATGGTCAGTGGTCAATCATTTATTTTTACATATACCTACATACGAGTACATACATTCAAGATTGTTATCTATTCAATAATAAAGATAAGAAGTTTTTATTTAACATATATTTATTGTTATCATGTATTTTTTGTAGCTTAGTACAAGTATAAATATTGATTATATGATAAAATCAACATATTAGTATCGACGTGTTTTCTGGGGTAATATAGTAGTTTTGTATACATATTTGTATTTGTATCAAATTTCTGTGAATACAAATCAATACCATCAGACAAAAAAATATATACTTAATTATGTTGTAATTATTATATTAGCAAAGAAATAAACTTTTATATTTAACTTCCAGTTAGGGTCTGTTAAGAGTCTGCCTCATGTTGTTCTCTGATTACTTCAATACTACCTACGGTTTTTAAAACTTATGGTTATTGTTATTACATTCGTGTTAAGAGCTGATAAATTTTTGGTTATATTTACTAAACTGGAAATGGCACTTTACTTGAAGATCTTATCAGTTATTCTTGAAAAAACGTTATCAGTGAAATCTATAGTCAAATTCTCGTCTACACTTTGGGAGCTAAACAACTCTAGGTCCATTTCATTTTTTTTTTCAAATATTTTGTTTATCATTTTGACCTTCTGTCACCTTTAGGTAAGTAAGGAAGGTATTGTCTTTGGTCAAAACATTCGATGATAAGTTTTTAATGAATAAGCACATTTTAGGGTCCCTAGAATATTTTACTATTCTTACTACGATGTATGTATGAATAGATGTATGGATGAATGGATGATGTATGTATGATACTGATATCGGGGAAAAAATATTTAGAGAGATATTCAAACTCAGCAAGTGTTGTTTAATTCGTGAATTGGATGGTCTCATGCTTCAAGCATACTGTGTCAGTAGTATATGCCCGAAGGTCTCATGTTACAAGATGAAGGGTTTGCATTTATTCCAAACTTAAATATTTTAATTCTTAATACTGAACAAATTTTCAGATTCTCTCCCGAAAAGATCTAAATTCAATTTTATGAAATTTATTTTCATTTATCTTACACATTTAAATTTAAACAGCCATTTCAACAATGTCAAATTTCTATTATTTTTACTGCTAAAACTTCTAGACGATGGTCATGCGTCATTCCTGATGATAAGATTCTTGAAATTTCGAAATCGATCGCATCGAATTGAATAAAACATGTATACTAAACTGGAGAACTTCATCAGATTCTCCCAACACTTAATTTCTACGCCTAGCTCTGGGGAGATTACAAGGCAAAATTTCAATTTTTCAAGTCAACAATTTGCAAAATTTCGAACTAGCATTTATCAGAACTGAAATGCAAAACTAGCTTTGTTATTTAATTAGTCCAAAATTATCATGAAATCTACCATTAGATAATATTGTTCCGCGGAACATCTTGCACCCCAAATTTTCTTATCACTCATTAAAAACTCAAATGGCAAACGAATCAAAATCTGTCACTTTAATGTGAATAGAGTAGAAATATGTACTAATATTGAGAATCGACATGCCTTTTAACTCACTTGTTAATAACTTCACTGCTATATTTAACAACGATTGTTCAGAACGACCGTTTTTAATAATATCGTTAATTATGTATTTACTGAATACCAACTGAATGACAGTTGTTACAAGAGTTGCTAAAAATCGTTGTTAATTCTCAGTTGTTACCTAACGACTATGTTAACAACTATTTTAGTGAATTAGGTTGAATGTTATAAATATTATAGTAATTTACATTGCAAGACCGTTACTCAGAACTTTACGGGCGTGCACGGTACCTAACGAGCGAGTGAAGCGATCTTGTTATCCGTGCGAGCACGTAAATTTCGGGTAACGGTTGAGCATTATACAATGTTTTATGATAAACTGAATCGTAAATAATTTGAAAAATATTTTTTTTGGAACCTACAACGCAATACATTAAACTATTTCATTGAACTTTGGAAACATATGGCGAAGCAAAATAATGAATAAATAAATCTGTATTTATGTTGGTATAGTTTAAACAGCCCGCAATTTTTTTACCACTAGAGACAGAGCTGTGTAACAAGACATTTACGATTCAGTATAAGGTTTGATTAAATTTCAAAAAACATCCAGCTGTGCTATAACCATGGAAACATCTACGATATTAAGGAAATTCTGACTGACAAAAAATGTTAGTATCAAGTGCAATTGACATAGTATATTTGTGTTTCTGTATGAAATTTGTATAAAATACATACAACTAACTGGCTGAAGGTAATGTACTGGAAATATGGAATCTTTTGCAAGAAACTTTCTGTGCGGAATTTGTAGAAAATACATATAACTGACGGAAGGTAATGTGCTGGCCACATCAGATTTTTTTATTTATTGCTCTATAAATAAAAAAATTAACGACAATGTATCACAATGTTCACTGTAGTATTATTCCTTTAGCATCATGACATATTTGATATGTAGCTGCAACAAAAAGTTATTTTGAAATCTGTTGGGTCACCACAATAATTCAAATCAAATCCAACAGAGCCAGGAGCATGTCAGCCTGAATTGCAACGTTGCAATTCAGTGCAGCCATAGCAAGTGAAGCTTATAACTCATAACGCTGACATTCGAGCAGCAACATTCGTCAACATCGAAACAGAAACATGAATGTACGCGGATAAAGCCAAGCCATCCGAGAGCGCAGAGGTTCTTCAACTTCTTTCTACATGGTCCAAAATGTTTAAAAATTTCACTTACGTTATATCGGAGAAAAATTGTTACCACACAAATTATTTTCACGCTATTTATTTTACGGTACTCTCGTACTTTTATTTAACTAACTGTTCATTTATTTTACTACGCGTTCCAATCTTAGACTGCCGGTCTGTTGCAGGCTTCTGTAGACTGTTTACGCGATCACTATATTTATTTCACTATTTATTTATATCACATTCAACTGTAATTGAAATTGTTGCCAATATTTTGAACCAAATGCACTAACTTCATTATTTTATAATCGAATTTCATTCAATATTCCACCATTTTCTTTTATTATTATTAAGCGAAAGAATATTTGACAAACTATACTTTTTTATTATAAATATATTTCTTTAAGAATTGCTTTAGAAATAGTAGAGGATATTTTCCAAAATTTCCCGGTCGCTTATCTGGTGGAAACCTGGGAAATTGACGTTTCGGATGTTGCTTAGGCGACGCGAAACAACGTTTCAAAGCGTGAATACGAAATAATTATTTTTGTGCAACCGGACGCGAAATAAACATTTCGCAGCCGCAATACAGGTCGCGAAATTGCATTTCGCGACCGTTGTTATGGTAACGGCCGCGATGGTAGCGGCCGCGAAATTAGGTAAACAAACACTTTGACACTTGAGAATTGCATGGTTATGTTTATCAAATGTCTATCCCATAGCCACCTTGAAACCTAACTTTCTATTTACAATGAAACTGTTTAAAATTAATAAAATTTGTAATTACAACTTTTTTACGGTTGCACAAAAAATATTGTGTACACCTTGTCCGCGAAATCCTTTAGCGCCCTCGAGATTGTTTTGCCTCGGCCGCAAGCGGCCTGGGCGACAATTTTTCTCTCGGTACGCTAAAGAGTGATTTCACGGCCTTGATATACAAATAACTATTATGTACCTAGGACAAACAATTGCATATTATAGCAGAGCTTGAGTTTGTAAACAAGCGAGGCTATAATATGCATTTTTTGCCAAGGTGTATATTACATTTTTCTGTCTATCTTACTAATAATAGATCTAGAAGTGTAGTACACACAATTACAGTAATATTAAATCGTAGTAGGCTTAGAGGATGAAAAAGGTTTGCGGACGAAAAATGATGGCTTAGCGTACCAAAAAGGTTTTGCAGTTCTGGAATCGAAACTATCCGGTTCTCGGTCCTGGAACCGAAACTACCCGGTTCTCGGTTCTGGAATTGAAACTCATCTGTTCTTGGTTCTGGAATCGAATATCATCGGTTCTCGAATCGAATCGAATATCATCGGTTCTCGGTTCTGGAATCGAATCTCAACGGTTCCCGGTTCTGGAACCGAAACGTATCGGTTCCCGGTTCTGGGGCCGAAAAAGGGTGAATCTCGATTATGAAGCTAATAATATATACATTATTACAATCCGTGAATTAAATTTACGTATTATGAATCAATATGTTATGATGAGTAAGTTAATTATTTTGAAAGTTAATTAAGATCGATTCCATTACTCGGAACTGAAGATCGGTTCCACTACCCAGCACCGGAACCGAAGTTCGGCTCCACTACTCGGAAACGAAACCGAAGATCGGTACCATTACCCGGACCTGACGATCGGTTCCATTACCCGGAATCGGAATCGAATATCGGTTCCAGGAACCGGGTACCCGGATAGTTTAGGAACCGGGTACCCGGTTCTAAATTTTTCCGGTTCTTGACAGCACTAATTATAACACATAAATATTGATTACAAGAATGAATCTCACAATGAATCCAATACTAAATACCTACTAGCATTTTGCGAAGAATCAAATGCTTTATGATTTACATACAATTCTGAAATCTGTTGTATATTGTTGATTACAACAAACAATTTTGATTATAATCTAAGAAAATTTCATCAATATATTATATATATAGCATTTTTGAAAAACAAATGTATAGTTTAAACTTTAATTTGCAAATTTTACGAGGCGAAGAGGCACTAAAATATAACATAGCATAAAGGCGCCTTATACCCACGGAGCGGCCCTGAACTTAGATACCAAATACATAGCGGCCCAGCTTAACCTAATGTCCAGATGCTACAGACCAAATAAGCCAGGAAAAAGACTTTGCGGGAATTTCAAATAATTTTAAATATAGGTACAATAAAAAATGTAGTATGGAAATATTAGTTCAGAAATGATCACTAGGTACTAGAAGCTTCGTTTTGATTTTATTGAGAAGTATCTGCAATGAAGAATATATCTCAAAATTACTAAGGTTGACATTGGCTGTTCGTGCCTTAAACCACAAATAAAAAGTATTTATAACGCATAAATATTTCCATACAAAATGAACTGCATTTATACCATACCCGTGGTTATCAACTGAGATAAATAATAATTATTATAAACTGATATGATAAACATCGTAATGTTAGTATAAACTCCAAATGTATTTATTTATATATTGTATTTCTGTTATTGCAGGGATATAAAATAAAATCCGATAAGGATTTTTATTGCATTATCAATGTTGTGGTTTGTTACTAGGTGTAAGCGATGTAGAAATGTTCCCACAATGCTCAAAAGTATATCTGACAATGAAAATCAAATTACCCATACAATTTCCAAATGTAATTTAACACTCAGCACAGTTAATTAATTACATGATGATTGGCTTACAATGGAATACAATTCACAAAGATATTATTCGAGCAGTATGATATTGAATATAGACTACTATCAAATTCTAATTGAAACATTTAACGGTATGACGTCACTACTCCACAGTGATTATAGGTACGTACAGCCCAACAAGTCTTAAAGGATCGTTCCCGCTAGTGTACTGCACAGAGAGAGAAAGTATTCGTGGGGGAAAGAGATAGATAGCACGCGCGAGAAATACACTCCGATATAAAAATATAGACTGGGAATAAATATTATCGAGGAAATTGTTCAAATCAAAATTATCAACTATCGCGAATACATCATCTACATATATGACCCAGTTTTTTTGGAAAATGATTGTTGTTTTTAAATCTGTTTTCTAATTTTGATGAGTTTGTACTTTCCGAACTTGGTTGCAGCAGAGTTCGGACAAAGTAAGCTCCGTTCGCCCCCACCACAGTATGAACGACTGCGCCAACTGTCAGCTAAGACTTGTTGGTTTGTAAGTTGTGTTACCAGGCATCATGCGTCACGACACGAGCACCAATGTTATATTAACAAAAAAAAACTGATGTGGCCAGCACATTACTTTCCGTAGTTTCTATGTATTTTATAAAAATTCCATAGACAGTTTCTTGCGAAAGACTCTACTCGTATATATCCAGTACATTACCTTCCCTTAGTTTTATGTACTTTGTACAAATTCCATACCGAAAGTTTCTTAGAATTGATTCCATATTTGCAGTTATTATAACACAAACATACTGTCAATCGCACTTGACATTGACATGTCTATCAGATTTTTTTTATTTATATTAGCTGTTTTCAGTGTTATTGCGTAGCTGGCTGCTTTATAAAATTTAATTTCTTCGTAATTTTATAACTCAATATCCATTAATTAAATCGAACAGAGAATAAAATATTCTTAAATATTTATAATAACATTAAATATGAAAAAATTATATTTAACAGCGTTTTTTCAAGAAAAACTGTTAAAATCTTCAAATGAGGGTATTTCCGGTCGATTAATTATAACCAAAATCTAATCAGCTCCTCATATGGATGTAAAGAAGAGAAATATGAAAGAATTATAATTTTTAGAATTGTATTGTTGGAGTTATCGACGAAGAAAGAATCGTCACATACACACACATACATAAACAAAGACATGCAGACATCATCGCAAAAATAGTAAAATCGTATTCTAGGGATTCTAAACGTGCTTACTCATTAAAAACTCATCATCGAATTTTTTGACCGAAAACAATACCTTCCTTATTTCTAATTATCGTAGTTTGCGAGAAAATAATTATTTAAATTTGGGGAAGGGACATGTGACGTCACTATAGTACAATCGTGGAAGAAGGCATAAACTGGGAGGGAAAGTGATAGTTACTGCCAGCTGTCGCCATGCCGAGATGCCATGACATAACCTACCACAACATAATCCGGAGGCAGATCTATAATTATCTCTTTCCCTCCCAATGTATCTGTCTTCTTGCACGATCCTACCCTGATGACGTCACATATCCCTTCTCCAAAACATTAAATTGCTGCAAAATAATATTATTACAAACTATACTGTATTTCTGATAAGAATAGACTTAAGAGTAAGATAGGGCTTACGATTCCAGCTTTCTGATTGGTCTAAACGCAAACTTAGTTTACAATAGCGATATGTAAGCAGATATATTATTTATTCCATTTTGATTTTATAACCTATTTAACAATTTTTAAGTATCTGTTTATTTACTAAAGAAAATATGATCAAATTTTGAGGTTTCCGGCTGTCAAATATGTCATGCACGAAACAAAACTAATAAATAAATTTTATGTGTGTAAAACAGGCTGGCTCTGCAGCGCCACCAACTCTATTCTTATCTGAAATACAGTATAATGTTTAGTTTTTATTATTTTATTATTAAACTGTAATGGTTTGTTTTTATACTTATTTTCTGACAGTATAATGTTTAGTTTTTATTATTTACTATTAAACTGTAATGGTTAGTTTTTATACTTATTTTCTGACATGTGTACATTGAAATTCGACACTTAATATTGAATAAGAAAACTTTCTGAAACTACAGATCGCATATAATATTTTAAACCCCATTGTAAGAATTAAAGGCCATAAATCTATTAATTAATAAATAAATACTTAAAATATGAATGTTGAGTTGAGTCGAGAAGGATCAACTGGGAAATCGTTGAAAAAATGAGCAAGGCCTTGGGTGATCCAGAATCTATTTTTTTTATATATATACAGGGTGTTATATTTTAATGTACCCAGCAAATATCTTGCTTATTTATTAAGTTGGCAATTTTTTCATATAACATGATTTATACAGGAACATGTAAGCTATTTGATGACGGATGAACATTCCTAATACCACTTCCGGTTTATGAGTAATTAATATCTACTTTGAAATCTCAAATGGAACATACTATATTTTTCTACAAATTTGAAAAGTGCATCAAATTTGCTTTACAATCTTGTAAAATAATCCATATGTTACATTATTAAAAATTAAAATGGCGGGCACTTTTTTATACACCTAATTGGAAAGAGAATAGTGAGCCATGACTGTGGCTTGTGTTCCTTATTCTTATTTTCTGTATTATTGACAAAAAAATATTATTTCGTTTAATAATAATAGTTACAATTCTTTAAGTTAATTGTTTTATTTCAAGCTACAGTCATGGCTCACTATTCTCTTTCCAATTAGGTGTATAAAAAAAGTGCCCGCTATTTTAATTTTTAATCTTGTAACATATAGATTATTTTACATGATTGTAAAGCAAATTTGATGCACTTTTCAAATTTGTAAAAAAATTTAGTATGTTCCATTTGAAATTTCAAAGTAGATATTAATTACTCATAAACCGGAAGTGGTATCAGGAATGTACATCCGTCATCAAGTAGCTTACATGTTCCTGTATAAATCATGTTATATGAAAAAAATTGCCAACTTAATAAATAAACAAGATATTTGCTGGGTCCATTAAAATATAACACCCTGTATATAATTAAAAAAACGGACGTTTCGAACCCTAGTGGTTCATCATCAGCATATTACAAAATATAATGTAAAAAAGTAATAGTAGTAATATTATTAATATTAAAAATATAAAAATATAAAACTGCAATACAACTTGATAAAAACCCATCTTAAACTTACGGGTGTACCTGCAGAATAAAATATGAATATAAGAAAATATTAACTTGAAATTGTAGAAGTTTGTATGATGTCTGTATATTTTTCTATGCAGTCTTTGTATCTCCATGTCATAATGCATCAAAACGAAAAAAAATACGTCCAACAAAATTCCATTACGATGTAGTCTTGTAAAACAAAAGATCCCCTATCAAGCAAACAAAAAAGAGATGTAGTGTGCTAGTGAGTGAAGGGGTTGAAGAGTGTCTGAGTGGCGCACATGCGCATGCGCACTCTTCCAACATCGGCACCGGCGCCGTCCACGAATTAGATGGATGATGATAAATCGTGCACTTTAAAACTGCACAATAATCTCTTTTGTATCATCGTTATCCGTCTGTCTCTTGAGCTGAGCTCACCAGACCAGCCTGCGTCTCTGCCACGCTACATAGCATGCTATGACCATGCCAGGGTCTTCGTCTTCACGCTGTACTGCATCCCTATTGTTCGCAACAGATCACCTTTTTTATTCCTCTTCCAATCCAAAGACAAAATAGAAAAATAAAATGCGGTGTGTTATTGATTTAAAGCTTACTAACTGTGATTTTCAGCATCACTTGCTATGTAAATTCACATTATTCTTATTCAAATTTACGAGTACAAGATTTATGTCGATATATTTTTTTTTTCAGATAGATTGAATAAAATGACTAATTTCATTATGGGCGATAGTCAAACGGGCGTCGATCATCTGGGCAACAGAAAAAAATATTGTGGCGTTTTGAAGATGTCGTTTATTCCCAGGGAAATTTCCATTTTTTTTAAATAATTTCCCAACTAATTTAAAATGTTGCTTTGAACCACAATATTTGTTGACGGAGTAAGACGTAGTGATGCACGCGAGGCGAGACGAGACATATAAAATATCGATCTCGTCTCGTTTTCGGATCGCTAGAGCTCTCGTTCTCGCAAATTTTTTTGGGTCTCGTCTCGTTCTCGCACGAGAGTCGCGCTATAAAAATAAGCGCTTGCGCACAACGTATTTACATAACAGTTTATCTACAAGAGACAAGTTCGCATCAATCGTACCTTCTTCCGTGTATTTGCAGAGGTATAACTATAATAAAGAGATTTTAAATGTTATATGTACAACAACGTAATTCTGCTTCAATACTATATGTATTTATTTATAATTCATTTATAATTCTCAACATGAATTTTTTAGTTGCTGATGATGAGCGGATTTAGCTCGAAACGTCCTAAATATAATTAAACAAGGAATATTGGAACTTGAAGGCCTTTTATTTATTGCACATTATTGCATATAATAAAGAGACGAAACACTAAATTCTGGTCACTACATTGTCTCAATACGAATACGAACACAATGTTTATTCATTTACGGTCACCAGAAAATGTGATGTTAGTAAATAATTTAATTTAAAACTAAAATCCAATTTATCACCAAATTATGATCTCTAAACTATTTCAATACGAACATCTGTTAATACATTCTATTAACAGCAAAACGAATTAAACATTAAAAAATTATTTTTTGTAACTAAAAGTACCTACACTTTATCATTAGGTCTGTTTGTTTCGATACTTTGCGTCTACGGTTTACTGCCACGTCCTTACAAAGTATATGGGAACGGCAGTAAACCGTAGACGCAGAGGAACGAAACGAACAGGCCTATTAACTATACCGGTGTTCACTTTTTTTATAGGACATAGGAAATACAATGTTAAAATTTTCATTATGCGATAGTTCGTTCCCTATGAATATTAGAACAAAAGTGGAAATACAAAAAATGTTCAGAATTAAAAACTGCATCGAACAAGCTTCAATTTATTGGTATAATTCGTTCCTGTCATGAGATAAACGTAAAATAAAATTTATAATTTTTAGCTATTTACAGTGTGCCATGGAAAACAAAACATACAATTCAAACAGTCGTAATTAATTAAATCATTGTAATAACTTAATGACAATGACAAATGTTTTGTTTTCCATGGCACACTGTAAATAGCTAAAAATTATAAATTTTATTTTACGTTTTTCTCATGACAAGAACGAATTATATCAAAAAATTTTTCGATGCAGTTTTTAATTCTGAACATTTTTTGTATTTACACTTTTGTTCTAAAATTCATAGGGAACGAACTATCGCATAATGAAAATTTTAACATTGTATTTCCTATGTCCTATAAAAAAAGTGAACACCCGGTATATGCCACTAGAGTGGGAACCCGCCGACAACCAATCATTCTCATCGACACCTATTCTTTACTTTTCAGGAGCGGCAAGAATTTTATTAACCGTGGTTTTAATTGAGATGAATTAGAGGCTGAAATATTGGAGAAAACTAAATCCATTGGATGCAAAACAGATTTTGTCTTTATTTTGTATTTCCTCGCTCTGGGACCGATACCAATCGACTCTAGATAGACTCAAAAAATATAGTGTATTCATATAAATTTCATATACACGTGTTTTATGCACGAATTAGCGTTGACCTGTAAGGTGCATTTTTCATTGAATTTATGAATCAAAGCAATAAAGTTACAAATAATTTCATTGCGAGACTCGCGAGAATCTCGCGAGACTTCTCGCTTCTCACAGTTATTATATCGATCTCGTCTCAAATTTTAAACTGCAATCTCGCTCTCGTTCTCGTCTCGCATAATGGAACGAGACGAGACGAGACGAGACGAGACGAGATGCGAGAGTACTCTAGCCTCGTCGTGCATCATTAAGTAAGAGTACGTAACAAGCAGGCAAAAGGTACAAACATGCAAAAAGAATAACAAGCGTCACGGTATAATATTATCTAAAATAAAATCGTAAATGAAGGAATTTCCGGGAATTTTCCCTGGAAAATCAAAATTCCTTGTGGGAATTTTTCAGTGGCACATCACTAGTCACAGGGTATAGAAATATCCAAACTAGAGTTTCGGTCAAGACCAAGACTAGTCTCGGTCTTGAGAAAATCAAGAACAAGCCTCGAGACAAGACCTCTATGGGAAATCATGTCTTGCAAGACTCTTGACTCAATTTTATTTAATAATATATTAGTTATATGAAATCTCATTTCATATACTTGATGTTACTTTTAAACAAAATATATTGGGTGCTTTTAAGTGGGTTATATTAGTGCTTTTATTATGCTATGAAATACTGTTGATGATCTTGGAGATCAACAACTTTTCCATAGGAACTACAACTATATTAATAATTTAAGTAAGAGTAAATTAT
This sequence comes from Harpalus rubripes, assembly GCA_963082715.1. Taxonomy (NCBI): domain Eukaryota; kingdom Metazoa; phylum Arthropoda; class Insecta; order Coleoptera; family Carabidae; genus Harpalus; species Harpalus rubripes. The sequence continues at coordinate 5,936,585 of OY720453.1, read as the reverse complement.
TTTCATTTTTTTTTTTTGTTTAACCGGACGCGAACTAAACGTTTCGCAGACGAAACACAGGCCGCGAAATCCAATTTCGCGGCCGTTACCATAACAATGGTAATCAATGTAACCTAAAATCACTTTGACATTTGAAGTGAAGTTTCTAAAATATGACAACAATGAGTTTCCTGTTTTTTAATAAATACGTTGTAAAATAGTTATTTACGATATAATATTTTCTTTTCAACGATTTTTTAACAAACTTGTTTTATTCGAATCAATCCCACTAAAGTCGCCTTTCTATTTCAATAAATTAAACTATTTAAATACAATAAAATTTGTAATTACATGTTTAATACGGTTGCACAAAAGATAGTGTGTACACCTTGTGCACGAAATCCCTCGGCCGCAAGCGGTCTTGTAGACAATTTTTTTCTTGGATCGCTAAAGGGCAATTTCGCGGCCTTGATATACAAATAACTATTATTGAATACTGCCCTCATAATATTAAAAGAATAAGCGATGAGCACAAACACTATCTGCTATAAACAGCGTAAAAAATCAATGGGCGTATTCCGAGCACACTTTTATAATAAAAGGAGAGCAAAAACAAACAAAACACAAATTTGGAAGTGAACATCTCTATTAATCAATAATGAAATACTGTGTTTGGGACGAAATTAAGAAATGTGATTCAGTAAATTATTGTCAACCAGTACTTTACAGTAAGGTATAATGATTTATGAATTACTTATTCCGTTAAACAAAGTACTGGCGTACATAACTGGTCTTCTTGAAATAAATGCTGTCTGAAATTATTCATGTCGTTAAATCTTACGTTTTTATGGTACATTCATTTAAATTAACCAGAATATTTAACTTTTCCTCTTGCTCTAATTTTCTATCCATCTTCGTCTAATGCGGCTCATAATGCTAATTAAAAACATTCTGTTGTTTCAGCATTTCATGAATTCACAGCACTCTATTCAGTTTATATTTAAGTTACAATGGAACTCGGCGTGAAAACTATTTGAATGAAACATTCATTCCACGTGTGGATTTTTATTGTCCGCTTTTACATTTGTTGAAATATTTGGCGTACATAATAAGTTTAAATAAAAAAATGTTTGACGCTATGAATAGATTTCGTTTTAAGTGTTAAATTATTTTACTTTTGAACCTAATTTATCTGCTTCAAAACGCAGATATAATATTTCATTTCAGTTATTTATTTAAGTATAGATTTATTACAATTTATTAAACTTTAATATTTTTATAAATTTGTGATCTTCTTGACAACTTGTAAAACAGTATGAGGGTCACGTTTGAATTATTGAGATTAAGACAAGTGGTTCATATTTTTTAGAATTTTATTTTAAATGCGTTCAAAATAGTTTCCTTCAACAATAATACACTTCACCATTTTGTCCTTTCATGTCTCAGAAAATCCAAACAAATCTTCTTAAGTTCTGGGAAACTTAAAAACTGCCAAAGCATCAGTCATATTAAATTCTGGTGATTTAAAAATAGCAAAAACTGTCAAACTAAAATCACAGAGGTCGTGTGGTATTTGGTGAGATAAATTCGAAAGACAACGCAAAATGATACAATTTAATTATTTTATTTTTACACTTTAAACACTAAGTAACTGCCCGACCCCTGTGGTGCACTCCCGACGCCAGCAATGAATGCCCGTGAAGTGACGCCTGGTAAACGCCCGCACGGTACAAATATATCATCATCATTTCCTATATCTGCGTACAAAGTAGATTGGCACACCCAGCAATGGATAATATGCCGTGATGATATATTTATTTATTTTATTTAGAAAGACAGTTATAGACAATAACAGCTGTTTATTTACTTGGTAGCGAAAATTTATCGGGGTAACGAAGTTTTATCATCGAAAGTGGTAAATTTTTGTCGGAAAATTTTTCAGATTGTTACGAGAGCCGGTTGCCTATCAATTTATTGAGTGGCATTGACAAAAAAATCACGAGTTGTCAAACGAGTGATTTTTGATCAATGTCAGGAGATAAATTGACTACAGGCTCGAGTAAAGCAATCGGAAAATGTATCCAGGATAAAATTTAACCACGAATGGTATTCGGATGACTATTTCCAAAATAAAAATCAGGTAATCATTTATATATTTTTTTCTTGACAAAAATCTTCTAATTTTTACTGTGTTTTGAGGTATTATGTTTGAGTTTGCTTTTTTAACGTTTTAAATAGATGCCTGTCCGAATAGACTCGTTTATAATAAAAACTGATAACACTGAAATTATATACACTTTGACAAAAATATATCTTATTGGCTTAAAGGGTGCAATTTTTTTTTGTGAAGGTGTTTTGTCGAAATGAAACTTGATAACTACGTAGAATCCTGAATTTGGATTGGCTTATAAATTTATGAGTGAAAAAGTCAGTATAATATTGTTCCCATTGATTGAATTTTCAAGTGTTTTGCATCATGATTGGTTAATCGTCGGAATTTATCAGTGTAAACCCAATTTCAATACCCAACCTTGTCGTATGAATGACGAATGACATCTCTGACAGTTCAGAATTAGAAAGGTTAAAGGTGCATTCACAAATGAAAATTAGGTATATGGTTTTTGTTTAGGTTTAAGTAAGCCCTTCATAAATGTAAGTTTAAATTACCTGAAAATTAGTTTTGATATGTATAGACATCTATGTAAATGCTTCAAAAACAAGATTAAAATATCGGTAGAGCAGTACTCAACAAGACACCTGTGCGCCGTGAAACTGTGATTCGCTTGGCATTATTGGTTATATTTCAGCAATTAAGTTATGACGGTGTTCATGTTCTTCTCACATTTGTTTAAAAACCCGAATCCTCCAAATGGATAATAAATAAAGATGGGTGTATATATCTATATCATTTCACACTCTTTCTCATTGGTGAAGTTTGTGACGTCAAACTAAATCATAAACCTAAAGTTTGGACCTTGCAATGTTTAGCTTTATGATTTGGATTTAGAGATCCTAAATTTTGAAGTGTGAATGGCGTCATTTGATAATATGCGGCCACTTAGTGGGTTAGCACAAACCCGAAAGAATAAAAATAACATCATCCAAAAAATAATCAGTCTCTCTTTCAACAACATTCTTACTAACCTGACATCATAGGTACAAAATATATTCTTCACTCTTAACATACTAAAGTGATCGATTTTCGGTAGCGAAATACCGCAACCGGACCACAATAACAATTACGAAACAATCATCCTTCGCCACACATTCCTGTCTAAGCATACTTCTTTCGCCTCGGCCACATTCATAATCGCATTCATACCCGCTCTTCTTCTCTTCCCACCCACTCAGAAACTTTCTCTCTTTTAGTACCTTATCAATCACATCCATCCACTTACACACTGCACGGCCACGCAATCGAACACCCTCAATTTCACCAAGATATATACGCTTTACAAGCCATTCACTCTTCATTCTCTCCACATGACCAAACCATCTCAACTGGCTCATTCCTACTCTCTTAACAACATTCTTCCTAACCATACATTCTTCATACACCAAATTATTCCTCACGCGATCCCGTCTTACATATCCACATACCCCACGTAAATACCTTATTTCCACGGCAGACACTCTTTATGCTTTCCCGTCCATGCCCAACATTCGCTTCCATACATCAAAGCAGGCACTAGCACTCCGTTATACACACTTAAACGAGCTTCTCTAGATACGTTTACGTTTCGAGCAAACGTACTCACAGCACCCATTACCTTACACCCCGCACTCACCCTCCTTTCAATTTCTGTATCAATTCGACCATCCCTTGACATCATGCTACCCAAATATACAAACTCATTCACTTGCTCCAGTTTCACTCCATCCACCAACACATTGCACAAAGTCACCAATCATCATAAAGTTCAATGATTTACCTAATTCAGATATCGTGTTTATTTACTATGTATAATTTAATTTGCATAAATTATACTCGAAGATATAATAATCTCACTAAAAGGTTTTACAATCCAGAGACCTATTTCTCAAAAATTATTTCATATTTATTTTAATATTGCGTGTTCAGCTTAAAATATAATTCACATTTTAATTACTCTTTTAAATATTGTATACATTGTTCATACAACTAATTTAAAATTGTAAATTAAACATGGTTCTCTGGAAAGTAATTTACATACGAAATTATGTTTTACGTAGTTTGTGCAATTGTTTTATCTGGAGATCGGTTTTTCTCTTTATAACGCAATAATAGGTCGTGTGCTTAGTGTTACAGTTATCCAATAATTGAGAAAATCTGCGTGTTTAAACACGTATGAGAAAACCATGGTAAAATTCCGAGAATTTGTGCATTCCATTGCTGGCAAATTTGAATTTTAAATAGAACAGAAAAAAATTATAAAATAAGAAACAGACACGGTTGCAACACATTTTTCTTTTTTGTTATAAATATAATAAAAGGTTTTGCAATAATTTATGTTTCCTGAAACATAATTAGTTAAGCATGACTACTTATATTAAATAACTTATAAATTTTGTTTCTATTTTTACATGTTTACTTTTCTATATTATATAATCTGTTAGGAAACTCTGGAAAATATACACATATAGTTCACCGGGACAGTAAATTACTGATTTTAAAATTGAATTATTAATATATTATACAATTTTTATAAATCATTTGGTATTGGTATTTTTGGTCGGTAGTGTATTTTCGAGCCTATGAGAGAATAATTATTTACATAAGAATCAGGAAAATGGTAGATTACTGAAATACGAGATACTTTGTGCCGAGAATTTTACGGTACAGGTATTTTACTGACGAGTCATGTATTTTTTCTGAAACCTTTGTTTATAATAAAAAATAATTTTAAATTTAATGATGGGTCCCAAGGGAAAAATGATTGGACAAGCAGTCTACTGATGAAAGTTATTTATTTCTAACCGACGTTTCGACTAAAACGTTAGTCTTCTTCAGGGCAAGAAATGGTCAATTACATTCACATATAAGTCAACTAGTCAGTCACACGTGTAATTTTTGATAAAAAAAGTTTTTATTTTACATTTTGGACTACAAATTTTACAATTTTCATATTTATTTTTTTTACAATTGACTGCTAATCTTTTTATATGTTATTTATTGATGTTTATATACCTTATGACGATCAACTCTGTGATAATTTTATCGAAAACCGTTCCTCATGGGTGGTTGCCACAAATGATATGTAATTGACCATTTCTTGCCCTGAAGAAGAATAACGTTTTAGTCGAAACGTCGGTTAGAAATAAATAACTTTCATCAGTAGACTGCTTGTCCAATCATTTTTCCCTTGGGACCCATCATCCATTCTAAAGTCGATTATCGATCAAATTTTAAATTTAATGTGGGAAATTTCTCGACTGTAAGGTGGATAAGGTGTTAATAGTTTAGTTCAAGATCATTTCTTTGACTTCTATAATCCCTACAATTTCGACTACAATCAGAAAATTTTGAAACCTTGAATTTCTATCTTATTCTAATATGGGAAGAGACCATTAGATTTTGGTGTGTATCAGATTACCGGAAATAGCACTTTACTTGGAAAAATACCTTCAAATGTTATTTTTTCAAGATTTGTGTTATTATAAAAATTAAAGATTATTAAATTTTCTACAGATTTGCATAAATACTTTTTCTATGTATTTTATGGATAAATTTATAATTATCTATAATTTTATTCCCGGAGCCTAAGCTTTAAACAATAAGCAAAACTCCTTGGTTACACAGTTCACATCTCAAATGTATGTAACTGACAAATAAATGTCACTTTCAAAGAACTAATTATTTCAAATTATAATAGTAACGTTTTAAAAAGAAAATAGTAAATAGAACCATCGTAATGGATCTTAAGTTTCCGCAATAACTAAATATGTAAGTATGTATATTTAAATTAAGAAAAAATTTTACACTATCGGGTTATTTTTTATATTTACCGATAGTGTTTCCAAGACTGTAGGTCTTATTTACAAATTACTGAACGGTAAGTGATGTGACTCACGTCGGTAAGTGATGTGCTTCACTTATCGTTCAGGAGGCGAGACGGTAAATAAATAAAAACAAAAATCAAAGCTCACTTCAAAAATGACAAATAATTTTTCAAACGTTTTCATCAGACTGTTTTTCTCCAAGTTTTCCCAGTATCAGTTTTAAATAAAACATTTAAATGTTTTCATAACTAGTCAAGGAAATGTAACTTTCGCGACGCATTTTGGCGCGATAATTTCAGAAAAAATTAATTATGTTTAAATATATTTTTAGTTTACAGATATAATTAAATATGTATTAATAGACAGTGCACCTGCAAAAACTTAATAAGAAAATCTAAAAAAATTATTGTATCAAGTCATTTATGCAAAATATAAAGTATGAATTCGCCATGAACTCAGAAGTGCACCGAATATTTTTAGTAAAAAAAATGTCGTAATTTATTCGATGTGTATAAGCTTATAAGCCCGTTGCTTCTTTCATGTCCTACCATAAATACTTTACAAGTGCCAATATGGCTGAGTGCCAAGCAACTTTATATATACATTATTCAGAAAAAAATGAGTTACTTCATTTAAAAAACAAAAGCCGGTAAATCAGTACACTTCGCTTTTTTTCATAATTTTATTAATAACTTATTTTAACATGTATTGAAATGCAACTGCATTTAAAATATGTTGCAAATTTAACTTTTTATCCGCATGTCTATTAGGGTCTACAATCTTAACTTTTGCATGTTGTAAAACGATATTGTTCATTCATACTATTATTTTAACAAATACAGGCTGTCTCACAACTCGCGCCCCAGAGCGAATGAGGAAACTCTAGACTGCACTCGGATGTGTAATTTCGAAGAAAAAAAAATCTAGCTTAAAAGATATTCGAGAAAAGACATCTTAAAATTGAGCGATCAGAGACCTACACCTTTAACGTGTGTTTGCCGTAATTTTACAATAATATGGTTTTATACAAATCAAATCTTCTTTAAAATGTGTGGGCGACTGTAGTTTTTGAAAAATGTCAGTGTCAAATTAAATTTGACAAGGTGAATAAAAAAAGGTGAATTCTTACCATGTATTCAGCCGCTGATTACTTAGAAATGAAAAACAGCACGAGTCTATTCGGAACGTTTTCCGGATAGAAATCTTGTGGATCATAAAATGATATTGAGAGCCATCGCAAGGACGCATGAGACCGGTCAAGTTATGCCAGATCAAATGACAATAATAATTTCGTTTAACACATTTTACACAGCTGCTACAACACGTTGCACTGTACGATATAAATGATGATCTCGGATGGCACCTTCGCTAATCTAAATTTGTTGACAGTGAAAAGTCAACTCTAAAGTGTCAAAATTACAGTAAGTCAAACAAATTTTGTAACTCACTAGTAGTATTTTTAAAACCTAGCAACCAGTTTTATTTTGTAATATCATCACACCTCAAGATATACTTCCAGGATTGGTGGATTAAAAAGTCTTGTAACTCCGTTATGCAAGCAACCGCAAATTATTTTCTTCTATTTGTTGGCAACCTATTGTCGTCGGCAAGTGTCAGTTTCGTCTGGGGCGTGAGTTGTGAGACACCATGTATATTCAATCTGACCCCGCCATTGGAAAGAGCGGAAAAATAGTATAGGGTATCACAAATTATCAATTCAATTTAGAAACAGCTGAAAATTTAACTTCTTTAAAACAAAATATCAATGTACCCTTCAATTTATTATTGTAAAAAAATATATATTATATTTACAATATTACAACAGTAACAAATAGCTTAAGATTGAATTTAGAACATATATGTCCATGGAAAAAATACATAGAAATATTAATAACTATCGTAGATTTTACGAGACTTCAAAGTTAAACGAGTGTTTATTTGCCACATATCTGACAAAAGTCCAATACTATCTTCGCAAATTTTAATTTATTACTCCAGCTTATTTCGAAACGAAGTACACCTAATATAAAATGGAAAAAATTCACAAATATACAAAATTTATAATTAAAACGAACAATTCAATTTTCATGTCGCTTAAATGAATTTCATTATTTGTCCTGCATTCAACACAATCAGTAAATACGTGACGAATTCCTTTTCATTCAAAATTACATTTCTAAAAATAAGAAATAAATAAATCAAAGAAAAAGGCAGTATTATTATCATAATTAAGGCACGTGGATAAACGTTCTGAAGTTTTATGTACGAATTGCGTGAAAATTTTCTATGTATGTTTTTAATTTTATATAGGTTGTAATGATAGAATGTCAGTGTTAGGTTTTCCGATAATAACTAGGTTCATAAATAGCTGACAATACTGCGTAGGCGTTAACCGTTTCATTTATTATTAACCTCAACACTACATAATAGATTTTTTAACAAACAACACTTGTAAACATAAATAAAATCCAAATTTATATTTAATACAGGGTGTCTCACAACTTGCGCCCCAAACGAAACTGACACTTGCCGACGACAATAGGTTGCCAACAAATGGAAGAAAATAATTTGCGGCTTCTTGCATAACGGAGTTACAAGACTTTTTAATCCACCAATCCCCAAATTTATATTTAATACAGGTGTCTCACAACTCGCGCCCCAGACGAAACTGACACTTGCCGACGACAATAGGTTGCCAACAAATAGAAGAAAATAATTTGCGGCTGCTTGCATAACGGAGTTACAAGACTTTTTAATCCACCAATCCCGGAAGGATATCTTGAGGTATGATGATATTATTACAAAATAAAACTGGTTGCTAGGTTTTAAAAATACTACTAGTGAGTTACAAAATTTGTTTGACTTACTGTAATTTTGACACTTTAGAGTTGACTTTTCACTGTCAACAAATTTAAGTTAGCGAAGGTGTCATCCGAAATCATCATTTATATCGTACAGTGCAACGTGTTGGCGTTACGTCCACATTCTCCGAAAATTATAATCATTTCTAAGTAATCAGCGGCTGAATACATGGTAAGAATTTGCCTTTTTTTATTCACCTTGTCAAATTTAATTTGACACTGACATTTTTCGAAAACTACAGTCGCCCACACATTTTAAAGAAGATTTGATTTGTATAAAACCCTAGTAACGTAAAATTACGGCAAACACACGTTAAAGGTGTAGGTCTCTGATTGGTCAATTTTAAGATGTCTTTTCTCGAATATTTTTTAAGCTAGATTTTTTTTCTTCGAAATTACACATGCGAGTGCAGTCTCGTGTTTCCTCATTCGCTCTGGGGCGCGAGTTGTGAGACAGCCTATATTTGAATTTTTGTATTTATCTGGTGACGTGCATTTTCGGGTTAAATACAACTGGTACACTAACGGGGCAACTTTGACTTAATTTTACCGACTTCATCTCATATAATAACCAAGGGTGTTGACGCTAAGGTGGGAACGTATACGGATATAACATGGGATTTTAGTTTTTTGCAATATCCTGCTCTCCTGTTCGTGTTACGGCAAAGTTGTACAGAATTAAAAGTTGTATAGAAAACTGCTTTTTCTAGTTACTTCACAATTTTACACAGAAATTTTAAAATTTTGGTTTATTAGTAGCTCTAGCCATAACACTTGTTTTCATTTTTTCTGATTTTCAGTTTTTGCCGTAAAATGAACAGGAGAGCAGGAAATTGCAAAAAAACTAAAATCCCATGTTAAATCCCTGTTCGCACGTTACGTCAACACCCTATATATAAACACGAATCGTGAGATTTTTTAAATATTCTTATATATCTATAAGGGGTAAGGGGGGCGCCATTTTATAGGCTGTGGAAGGGCGCCAGATACCAAATCGCCGGCACTAATAAATCTTGTACCTTTTTTCAAAAAAAAAAATCCGAGAACATTTGACACTACTTCGTAAAACACTTTTTTGTCTTTTTAATACCTGACACATTTACAAGTTTTATAACAACAGTATTATATAAAAATAAATTCGTCCTTGTAACAACATTCTAGATTTATTTTTCTAAGATCGATATGCAAGCGTCCAAGTTGAATTTTTAAATATACGAATTGAACGCGTTCCAAAAAACCATCCATCAAAATCATGCTGCGCTCAATCGTCCATTAAACCTACAAGATTTTCGGAAGCCAGGTGCGGCAGCGTAAACTGAAATTATCACATTCCAATGACCTTGAAATTGCCGAAATTAGCCTGACACTCGCGAAAAATAATTAGTTTGTTTCGCGAAAGACGAGCGTAGCCGGCGGAAGCCGAACGTTGCCGAAGGTCAGTTACACTCAGCTCGCGTCCGCGCAAAAAACAGAACGGAGAGTAGAACTAAGCAATGGATGGGGACCAAGTTACGATACGATTTCTTGGAATCCAATGCGGGTTTACGGTGTTGAAAAGGAAAGTTCCTGTTTTCGTTTATAGTTGTTCTTGCGCTCAACTTGGCTTAATAAAGCAGTAAAAACTAGTAGTCGTAACCAAGGGGTTGCTGGACTATTTATGGTCGTAAAATGATTTCATTATACTCCCAATAGGAATAGGGTCCTCTATTACATTTTAATTTTTTCTTATGAAACTTCAACAGAGTTGAAAGTAATTTGTAGTTCTAGAAAATCGAAGTTGTTATTCGTTACGATGTAACATATTTTTTTTATAGCTATTAACATACCTAGGTATGTTATGCACATCATAACTGCCGCAGGTGTAAGATTGAAATCCGAACTCATAGAGCGAGGATTTTAAGACATCTAAGTATGGGCGTCCATAGGGGGGGGGGCAAGAAGGGGCGCTCCCCCCCCCTGGCTTTTCTCTAATTTTAAGAATTTTAAAAGCAAAGTTACCATTTTTAGTTGTTTGGCCACGGCTACTTATGTCGCATCCTAATGTCCTTACATCGCCCTGTTGTTTTCTTCTTTCGTTCTGTTTCCTAACGTTCAAATCTTCATCATGAAGTTAGCGTAAGCTTCGCGCGCACATAATTTAAAAGATACATCCGCAGTACAACAACTATCAAGTGCTACTGTTGAGAGCTATTTTATTGTTTCCCTTAAAATAATTTCTAAATATTCGGCACTTCTGGAACCCGTAACAAATATTTTGCAGGGTATTTCTGTTGATATGCTAGCTGTACAGAAACATATTAATCACTTATTGGATATATTTAATAAACATAGGAACTCTGATTTAGAAATAATTTTTACTGAACTATTTAAGAGTCGCTAGTGGAGGAAGACAAATTCTCGGTTTTCGAAAGATGATAATGTTGCCTTTTTGCTCTATAATTTGCATCCGCTTAATTTAAAACAAATAAACTATAATAATTTTACTAAACTAGCTCAAGAGATTCATTTATATTATAAAATTAATAATTTTTTTGAAGAAGCTTTAGCATGACACGAATATTGGGTTTCAAATAAAGAAATGATTATTACTAAAGAAACTCCTGTAACAGAACTTTTACAACATTTTACCTAGCAATCTCCAAAGCTTTAGAAATTTTAATTTGTCTTCCTCCAACTACATGCACTGTGGAAAGATATTTTAGCACTCTAAGAAGAGTGAAAACATGGATTAGATCTACATACTATTAGCGAAGATCGGCTAGACGGTTTATGTATGATGAGCCTCCATCGCGATTACAAAATTTAATTTGTTCCAATAAATAGAAAAGTTTGTAATACAAAATTTTGAATTATATTTTATTTTTTTACATCGAAAATAAAAGTAAAATACCAGTTCTGGTTGTCCAATTTTATCCAAAATCTAACCAACTCTTTACATGAATGCAGAAGGTTTAAATACGAGAAAATTGTAAAAATACTAAAAATGTGTTGTGGGGACCCTAATTCGTGCTTATTCACTGAAAACTCATTGTCGTAATTTTGGACCGAAACCTTATTATGTATGTAGGTTAGCGGGTGGTAAAAATTTGAGTGTGTGTTTTTAATCACACTAGGACGCGAAGATCGGACAAGTCATCTATACTAAATATGTAAAGGCAATATACTACAATCGTATCTCTGACTCTTTTTCGCTGACTTATTTTGTATGACCAACTCGATCTATCACACTGCAATTTCGAACAACCGTTCTCTCTGATTTTTAGTGGATTTTTATACTTGAAGTTATGATATGGTTTCTTTAATTACAACATATTTCAAATTTCTTTGACATATCAAATTATTTCAAGTAAAATAAATGAAAACGATGGATAAATAATGCAATTGTGGGCAAGCACTAATTTTATGTGCATCAAACAAAAAAAATGTCAACTTCTGACGTTTCTGCAGTTATATTTTACTCCGTAAAGTTACATTCCTGTACTTCTAAGACAGTTGCGCATGCGCTGTAGTGTAATAAATCGAGGTTAAGCGCAATAACAGATAAATAACTTTTTATAAACTCTTCTAAATTATAGTTTCGACAATCATATTTTAACTCTGTTTATCTGTTTAAGTCAAAATTCAGTTTAGAAATTCATATTGTATTATGATAGTCACGACATTTATTTGTTTATCATTAGTCTAGAAATTATTATGTATACGTGCGTGACTTTGGATGCACCCCGTACCCCTAAGATAATCCTGCCCTGAAGATAGCGTTTTGTTTTTAAAGATAGTCGGATTAGATACTCGTGAGAGTAAACATGTAGAAGAGTCGAGATTAATTCGTCGAGTCATGAAGACGTGTTTTGTTTTGACGAGACATGTAGTGTCTTAGTTTTGGGGCGACGCCCGTCCGCCGTGTTACGGAATGTAACAGTTTAGTATCTGCTTAGTTGTGTTAGTTATGTTTAGTTTAATCCATCGTTAATAATAAGTTATAATAATCATGTAAATAAAGTTTAGTTATTAAAACCCAAGTGTTTGTCCATGTCCGTAAGTTCCTTCCGTAAATCGGGCCGTAGTGTTCATCAGTTAAAGTGTAAAAGTGTATGTGCTCTTCCTTATCGCCAGTCAATAAGAATCAGTGTATCATCGTTGGAGTAAACAGCAGTAAGAAGCAGTAGCATCATCCAGATCCGCACCCCCTCGTGTTATAGTCAAGCAGTCGGTAGAATTGTCATCATCTTAGGGCACCCCCCCCCTCGTGTTACAGTAGAGAAGTCAGCAATAAATAGTAACAAAGAAAATGAAATCGATTCCATTTCATCTGACAACAGGATCCAAGACTTCCTTGTAGCTATCACACTGGAGTAAGTCAGCGATATGAACCGAAGTCATGGATAATGCGTGACAAATCAGAGATACTACTGCTAGTGTGATAAGGTCTTAAGAAGTACTGGTTTGTTGTCATGGATGCAATCTTAATCAAAGATTTGTCGCACAAACTGAAGATTCCAAGTGTGCTAGTACAAATCAATCAATGAAGCAGAAACTATTCCCACTTTTTTTAAAATTCCCGATTGTTTTTACTTCATTTAAATATTTACAATACACATATATTCCGTGAGCAGTTAATGAAAGTAGTATGAGTAAAAACTATTTTTAACAGACTGCTCGACGCATGCTAGTCTATCGTGTCGTAAAAACGTGCATTAAACTGGTGTTACACAAATAATAATTATGTAATTCTAAACTTTGTTTCCTTCATAAATGAGGTATTGCTCTTGAACCTTACACATCGACGATTATTTATGGCATAAAAAAATATGTTGTGGTCAGTCAACACATTATTCGCCAATTTCATTTTTATTTTCCTAAATAACATTGTTATTAATACCACAACCTTTACATAGGTCATGGATTCATTATTTCGAATTTGAAATGGCACAAAAATGGCCCCTGTGGTGCACTTTCCACGCCAACAAAACAAAAGACATCTAGCAACTAAATCATATTTGTTTACTTTATACCATTCATTGTTTATTTTGCATTATTTTGTTCATATTTTCATTTATACTAGCGAAAACAATCAATAATTTTCTTACCATTCGTCCGCCATATGTAGCAGCAAGGTCATTCTCTTGTCATTCAAACACGCACTAAATTTTTTGATGCACTACACGAATTACAATGTCAAGATGACCACGAAAGAGTACTGGATCAAATGATATATATTTTATTATAAGAATCAATCATATTACTAAGAAAAACTTTTAAAAACTGCACAACGATACGCGTAGTCTTAGTATTTTAGAAGGAAACAGTTGAAACTTGAAAACGACCGTTGCAATATAGGAGAGCACTGGTAACTACGATCCGAAAAATGCGATTTATTTTTACCTCCCGCTACCCTTGGTAAGGGAGGTATAGGGATCGTGCTAAAAATCGTATATCGAGATTTTGGTAAATGACCACGTTTTAAGGTCCCTAGAATCCAATTTTAACATTTTCACGATGATGTCTGTGTGTATGTGTACGTTAATATATTAAAGAGTTTTTCACAAAAATAGTCGTCTTGTAGAGACTCATATCTGGTGTGGAAAGTGCACCATAGGGAATTATTTTTCTGAACAACGATAATTATTTACTCACTCAGCTACCTTGAAACGTATAAGTTACAACTTCGATTAAATGAGATTTTTTGCTTACCTTTGAGAGGAAATATCAGATATGCTTTTGTTTTTCAAAAAAATCAAAGAATTGTACTAAGTTAAACGTTGTGACGACCTTGGCTTTAATTTTCAAATAACTTTATAACTATTAGAAATTGGGAAAAATTTACGCAATGGACCTTTCCAATTTAAGGGCTATCTCTTTTTATCGCTGCAAATAGTAAGAAAATGGCGCGAACAACTGCCAGTTGGGCTGTCAAACGAAACGTCAAAAATATTGCAGTCATTAAAATACCTGTATTCTCAGTGAAAATTTGCATCGTTAGACATTTTACCTTCAATAAAAGCTTTTGTAACTTATTTCGATAAGATTTTTTAAAGTTATCTTACATTTTACGTCTACTTTTTTTAGAATCAAACGTCATAGATCTCAGTTGTTCTTACTGTGCGCAGATCCCCATTGCGCATATCTTCTATCTCTTTAAATTGGAAAGGTCCATTGCGAAATTATTATTATTATTTTTTATTTAGGGACAATTTTAAGAAATGTTTAATAATTAATGTATCCGTTGGAATATTTTGATGAAAATTGGTATACTTTTGTTTTTTGGTACGAGGAATTTACTGGTGAGGTTGTTGAAGGTGTACCGCACACCCATTTTTGGGTATGAGGATCGTGTGCTTTAAAAAAGGGTGGAAATTTTTTAAAAAATAAATATTCTGAAATTTTTTATTTAAGTAGTTTGAAGGGTGTAGATTTAAGATTTTAAAACCACATGTCGTTATCTCTTTTCGTGTCCGAGATATTCAGCCTCAAAACTTTGCTCAAATATGCTCATTTTTGGGTCATATCCCAAAAATGGTCAATTATACACCGCTGGCGATACCACCATTAGATTCTACGAACAAAATTACATAAGCATACCAATTTTCATAATTTTTGAACAACTATTACAATCTCCAGAAGGAAAAGTCTGAAAATGGCCAAAAATCGCAAAAAATCTAAGGTGTACCCCTTGCGATTTTTTCAGTTTTTGACAATTTTAAGGAATGTTTAATAATTAATGTATCCGCTGGAATATTTTCATGAAAATTGGTATACTTATGTTTTTTGGTACGAGGAATTTACTGGTGAGGTCGTTGAAGGTGTACCGCACACCCATTTTTGGGTATGAGGATGGTGTTGTTTAAAAAAGGGTGGAAATTTTTTAAAAAATAAAAATTCTGAATATTTGTATTTAAGTAGTTTGAAGAGTGTAGATTTAAGATTTTAAAACCACAGGTTGATATCTCTTTTCGTGTCCGAGATATTCGTCCTCAAAACTTTGCTCAAAAATGCCCATTTTTGGGTCATATCCCAAAAATGGTAAATTATACACCGCTGGCGATATCACCATTAGATTCTACGAGCAAAATTACATAAGCATACCAATTTTCATAATTTTTGAACGACTATTACAATCTCCAGAAGGAAAAGTCTGAAAATGGCCAAAAATCGCAAAAAACTAAGGTGCACCCCTTGCGATTTTTTCAGTTTTTGACAATTTTAAGGAATGTTTAATAATTAATATATCCGCTGGAATATTTTCATGAAAATTGGTATACTTATGTTTTTTGGTACGAGGAATTTACTGGTGAGGTCGTTGAATGTGTACCGCACACCCATTTTTGGGTATAAGGATGGTGTTGTTTAAAAAAGTGTGGAATTTTTTTAAAAAATAAATATTCTGAAAATTTGTATTTAAGTAGTTTGAAGAGTGTAGATTTAAGATTTTAAAACCACAGGTCGATATCTCTTTTCGTGTCCGAGATATTCGGCCTCAAAACTTTGCTCAAAAATGCCCATTTTTGGGTCATATCCCAAAAATGGTCAATTATACACCGCTGGCGATATCACCATTAGATTCTACGAACAAAATTACATAAGCATACCAATTTTCATAATTTTTGAACAACTATTACAATCTCCAGAAGGAAGTCTGAAAATGGCCAAAAATCGCAAAAAATCTAAGGTGTACCCCTTGCGATTTTTTCAGTTTTTGACAATTTTAAGGAATGTTTAATAATTAATGTATCCGCTGGAATATTTTCATGAAAATTGGTATACTTATGTTTTTTGGTACGAGGAATTTACTGGTGAGGTCGTTGAAGGTGTACCGCACACCCATTTTTGGGTATGAGGATGGTGTTGTTTAAAAAAAGGTGGAAATTTTTTAAAAAATAAATATTATGAAAATTTTTATTTAAGTAGTTTGAAGGGTGTAGATTTAAGATTTTAAAACCACAGGTCGATATCTCTTTTCGTGTCCGAGATATTCAGCCTCAAAACTTTGCTCAAATATGCTCATTTTTGGGTCATATCCCAAAAATGGTCAATTATACACCGCTGGCGATACCACCATTAGATTCTACGAACAAAATTACATACGCATACCAATTTTCATAATTTTTGAACAACTATTACAAGCTCCAGAAGGAAAAGTCTGAAAATGGCCAAAAATCGCAAAAAATCTAAGGTGTACCCCTTGCGATTTTTTCAGTTTTTGACAATTTTAAGGAATGTTTAATAATTAATGTATCCGTTGGAATATTTTGATGAAAATTGGTATACTTATGGGTTTTGGTACGAGGAATTTACTGGTGAAGTCGTTGAAGGTGTACCGCACACCTATTTTTGGGTATGAGGATGGTGTGGTTTAAAAAAGGGGGAAAATTTTTAAAAAATAAAAATTCTGAAAATTTGTATTTAAGTAGTTTGAAGAGTGTAGATTTAAGATTTTAAAACCACAGGTCGATATCTCTTTTCGTGTCCGAGATATTCGGCCTCAAAACTTTGCTCAAAAATGCCCATTTTTGGGTCATATGCCAAAAATGGTCAATTACACACCGCTGGTGATATCACCATTAGATTCTACGAACAAAATTACATAGGCATACCAATTTTCATAATTTTTGAACAACTATTACAATCTCCAGAAGGAAAAGTCTGAAAATGGCCAAAAATCGCAAAAAATCTAAGGTGTACCCCTTGCGATTTTTTCAGTTTTTGACAATTTTAAGGAATGTTTAATAATTAATGTATCCGCTGGAATATTTTCATGAAAATTGGTATACTTATGTTTTTTGGTACGAGGAATTTACAGGTGAGGTCGTTGAATGTGTACCGCACAACCATTTTTGGGTATGAGGATGGTGTTGTTTAAAAAAGGGTGGAATTTTTTTAAAAAATAAATATTCTGAAAATTTGTATTTAAGTAGTTTGAAGAGTGTAGATTTAAGATTTTAAAACCACAGGTCGATATCTCTTTTCGTGTCCGAGATATTATTTTATTATTTTTTTTTTTATATATTTATTTAGGGAAGATTATTTACATGAATGTACAAATGGTTACAAATATAATCACAAATTGAGTAAGTAAATGTTAATTGTAGAAGGCGCAAAATATAAAAAATAGTATAAAGAACTCATTTTATAAGACTTTCTTTCGCACTTGTCAATTAGAAAACGAGCGTTAGCGTGCGAAAAAAACATGTCTTATAAAACACGTTCTTTAATATACTATTATTGAATTTTTTTTACCTCCCGCTACTCTTGGTAAAGGAGGTATAGGGATCGTGCTAAAAATCGCATATCGAGATTTTGGTATATGACCACGTTTTTAGGTCCCTAGAATCCAATTTTAACATTTTCACGATGATGTCTGTGTGTATGTGTATGTGTGGTTCCTGTTTCTGCTCTAACTCAAATACTATCATTCAGAAAATTTTGAAACCTTGTATTTATACCTTATTCTAATATAGAAAGAAGCCATTAGATTTTGATGTAAATTAGATAACCGGAAATGGCACTTTACTTGAAGCTCAAAATAGTTTTTCTCCAAAAAATACCTTTGAATGTTAATTTTTCGAGATTTATGTTATTATAAAAATTAAAGATTATTAAATTTTCTATTGGTTAATACTTTTTCTATATATTTTATGGATAAATTTATAAAATCATCTATAATTTAAATCACAGAGCTTACGCTTTAAACAAATAAAACTACTTGATTAGACAGTTTAAATCTCAAATGTATGTAACTAACAGATAAATGTCACTGTCAAAGAACTAATCATTTCAAATTAATAATAGTAACGTTTTAAAAAGAAAATAGTAAATAGGACCATAGTTATATGGAATGGATTTTAATACAGTTTCTAGTATAACTAAATATGTAAGTATGTATATTTAAATTAATGAAAATTAAATAGCGGGAGGTGTTATGTTGGCCACATCAGATTTTTAGTTTATTTAGTACCATGGACAAAATTTTGTTTGATCACTACTTTATCAGTTTGGGCTCTTTCTTGGAAACAGTTGAAGATCAGACCTATATTGAATGGTTGATAGGAAGCAATATATTGCCATTTGCCGTTTTCTAATTTATTTCCATTTCTAAAATAAGGTTCAAGAAGAAAAGCTTTGATTTGTTTAGATAATATTTTGACAATATTTCGTGTAGCTGGTAGCAAAACCATTGTTTTAACTAAGACCCTGTTTTAAAAACTGTCAAATTTCATAATTTATAATAGGTTTGTTCGTTCCGCTATCCTGCGTCTACCGCAAACCGCGGCGGTGAAATTTGCTGTTCTTTTCGATTCGCGGTTCACCGTAAAGTCACTAGATTCTGTTCGTTCCGTTTTTCTAGTAACTTGCGGTAAAACGCCGCGGCAGCTGGCGGTGATAATTTTTACAGTGACTTATGACTCGGTGGTATAAAAATAATCGGCGGTAATGTTCGCGTCTTCATATGAAATGCCAGAATGACAGTGTTTGACAAATAAATATTAGGAAAAAATTGTTATTTTTTCAATAAGTATGCTATGTAATGTTTCACTTTTAGAAATTGAAATACATTTGTAAAATATATAAATGTCAGTGTTATATGAATTATGATTTGTAATAAGGTAAATTTAAATGATAACAATAGTAAATAATTAAAATAATGGAATAATATATTTTTACTGAGTATCCTTTATAATTATAATAGTCTGAAGTATCTTCGAAAATAATTTAACGCAAACGGATCGAGCAGAAAAATAATTTTTCATAATACCATACTGTTAAATGTGCTTTAACCGTACTGTATGCTCAACCGATATATGCATCAAAACAGCCACGGCCGTTATTTCTTATAACAGTACAATTATTAAAAATCATGTGTTCCTAAAAAAAATCTCAGCATCATGAAATTGTCATGAAGAGCTGTCACCTGTCAATATGCCATAGAAAATAGAATTTTAACAAGATATTTTATGTTATTATGAAAAATACTGAACGTCACACGGCTGATATACAAATAACAGACACGGTTGATTATAAAATCTCGGCTATCGCCTCGATTTTACAATATTCAACCTCATCTGTTATTTGCTACATATCAGCCTTATGACGTTAATAACTATTTATGCCCAGTTTCTCCACAGCAACTTAAGTCGTTGATTATTGAAGTGCTACTTAATTGTAAGTCGGTCTTATATCCCAATTGCGTTGCACCAGCAAATTCAAATGCGAACTTAACTTATGTCACAAATTACATTGGCAACAGCGTAAAATATGTCAAAGCTGTCATTGTATATGTCAGTGTTTATATGCTCACATTTGTATCAACAGTATTCGATATGGATTTACCGGATTTCCCTAATTTTGACGACGTTAACATCGTGGATAATGTGGACGAAGTTGATTTTGTCGATATTGTTGAAAATGTCAGAATTCCGCGACAAATATATAACAGGATTGATTTGTTTCAATTATATGACGACAAAGATTTCTTCTGTCGGTTTAGAATAATTAAAATCACAGCTATAGATATTCTGAGGCAAATCTAACCTCAATTGGAATATATTCAAGACAATAAGTAAGTAAATGCCAGCAATTTCTATACAATAGAATTGTTGCAAAAGTAACTCATACATTTAATACATTTTTATTAAATGTGGCGGCAATTAATTTCCATGTATTGTCCTTTTGGATATTTTTTTATTTTCAATTATCGCCTTATATTCATCCACAATCTCCGTTAGCAATTTTTTCTCTTCTTTGCTATAATTAATACGTTTTTTGTCCATATCGCTGAAGACGCACCGTAACTTCACAAAATGAAACAAATTTACTGTGAATGATATGACAACTGTCATATATTACACATAAGTCACTGTTTTTTTCGACTTACATTTAAGTGCTACTTACGTCTCACATTTTGACATTTTTGCGTGGTGCAACAGTTTACGGTGGAACTTATGAATAAGTCACGACTTAAGTCTTAAGTTGCTCTGGAGAAACCGGGCATTAGTAACTTAAATTATTACCGCGGCGATTGGCAGTGAATCGCAAAACACAGCGAAAATTACCGCCGCGTTTTGCGGTAAAACGCATCATAGCGGAACGAACAAACCTAATAATAATAAATATTTATCGAAATATGATTTTAAAGCAGAACATAGTTTGTATTCAAACAAATATTTTGAAAAAAAAATCGTTCTTTAAACATAAAGGTGAAATTAAATATTGAAATTTGAATTTGACTTTCTTAAAACATCATTTTAGTTAAACAAGGCTTGTGCTTCCAGCTACTGTATGTACAATCTGAAAATATTGCCCCAGAATAACTCGCCACTGACTTATACATAAAAAAACGTCAAATGTTGAATGGGTTTCGGTCTGGGACTTATGCGAAATCGAAGTGGCTTAGCTCTCATACTCGTAGCTTGTTGGGAGAGCTTGCTGTGGGGCTATTGATCTACAAGTTTAGGGGCAACGGAGGCAGCGGTGGTGGAGGCAGTGTGGCGTACCTGTACCGAACTGAGTCGCGCATGCGGCCTCGCCCTAAGGTCAAGGTCAGCGCGGTGACCGCCATCCGCACAAAGGGATCACTGTCAATCGGACACTAACACAATATGCACTATTTATTACTAGGATTCTAATGAGAAGTACACTCTCAACAAATGGTTTGCGCAAGGAGGTACATGACAATAGGAGTTAGAAATATTTAGGCATTATTGGCGACTAAAATTAACGTGAATACCGAAAGCGGACGATATTTCCAACTCTTGAAAATGGTATTCTGTTATTCAAGTTTACAGTAGCTACGTTTCCAGCTCTTAACATAGTCACTGTTTTTGTTATTTGTCATAACCTTGAAAGTTTGTCATACGTATAATGGCTTGAGCGTTTCCAGCTACTGTTTTAGTCTTTAGTCTTTGTCTTTGTCATAGCGCATAAACACAAAGTTTGCATGCTTCATACTTTCGTCATAGTCTTTGTCGCTGTTCTGTTGGAAAGAGATAAGTGATGTAAGCGCTATCTCTTTTTATGTTGCGCAGTAGTTCTACGCGTTGTATCTGTCATTATTTTGGTGGTTGTTATTATTTTTGTGTTGAGATAATATAAATATGGACAGCAGAAAGAAAAAAAATCATATTTTTATATTATAAGTACAAATAAAATTATATCATATCTTATGGATATACAGACAATATTGAAATTTTAAAGTGGAATATTAGAAATATTGTGGCTCGTTCACCATATTAATTTCGTGCTTTATTTCAAATGTTATTTTGGAATTATACAAAATAATTACATTATTACTTAATTTGAGTAATGATTATTACTCATCATTAATATCATTAATAACTATATAATTTTTGAGGCATTGTAAAGAGTTTTATAAATGTGTTCCTTTTTTGAGTGAACAAACATTATAAGTACAAAAACTTAAGACTGTGCTTATGTTAACAGCTGGAAATGGCCAATATCTTCTGACAAAAACATAAGACAAAATACAAAAACAAAGACTAAAACAGTGACTATGTTTTTGTATTTTGTCTTATGTTTTTGTCAGAAGATATTGGCCATTTCCAGCTGTTAACATAAGCACAGTCTTAATGTTTGTTCATTCAAAAAGGGAACACATTTATAAAACTCTTTACAATGCTTCAAAAATTATATAGTTAACCCATTATTTCCCACGAAGTTTTTTTTCTCAGATCTTATTCAAATTTTCTAACATTGTTCTAAACATTAAATTAAACAAGTTGAGATAGGAACATATAGCTTTTTTATTTTTCGATCTTTTAAAAAACAGGTGTACTCTATAGAGTACAATGGTATTACAGTAGACTTACAAATAATTTAAAATTTAGGAATGGAATATCTTAAAGCAGTCTCTTTCTATACACAACGTGACTTTACACTTGCAACACATCCACTTCACTCTAGCGTGACAGTTTGTACATCTCAATTGCTTATCAATTCTTTCGGGAAAATGTCCACCGTCGTGTTTTTGAATACTGGGAGGGACACTGGCACTTGGTCTAGATTTGTGTGATGATTTTTCGTAGCATCGTAAGTAATGACGGACAATAATTGTTCTCTGTATGAAAAGCATATCGACATTCTCGTTAGATACAGCTCTATAGATTCGCCAGGTATTTGCAACTGCCATATTTATGATGTGAGTAAATAAAGCCCACCACCATTTTTTACCTTTTATGTTTATTCGGTAATTATTGACAGACTGGTCCATCAGATCCACACCACCCATACAACGATTATAATTTTGGAAAAGTAATGGCTGAGGCACATTGACTTTTTCCTTTGCAACTGATGACCAGCGCTTCACTTTTCCCAGAGGGTCGATGGAATCGTAGTTTGTTGCCATGGTGACTACGCTGTTGTCCTTCCAACGTACAAATAGAAGTGAGGCCGTACCATCAAATATATAGTCATATTCACCTCGACTCTTCTTCTTCATTTCTTTGACGTCTGTAAGAGGACATTTTTTAGTGCGATTATCGCGTATGGTACCAGTGGCCCGATAGCCAAGCCTTCGCAGTGTATCCATGAGGCCGTGACTCGCAAAATAATTGTCAAAAAAGAGTATGTGATCTGACGGCACAGCTACTGCTTCAAGGAGTTCCAGAACTACCTTAGACCCCAGAGGTAATTTTTTTTCAATTCTTTGATTCTCTGTTTCAGTTTTCTTAGCCCCGCAATATGTATTGAAGGAATAACAGTAACCCGATGCACTGCACATAGTCCAATTCTTATAACCGAATCTGACGGGTTTGCCGCGAATAAATTGTTTCGATGAATGGTGACCGTAATATTTCACCATGGCCTCATCAATGGATAATTCTTTATGCCAAAATCCCCATTGTCGAAAGTTTTGATTTACGAGATCCATTAGCGGACGAATTTTAGCCATTTTATTGTGATTGTTCAAATTTGTGTTGTCTGCAAGATGTATGTATCTTTTTATTTGTTGAAATCTATTTCTTGACATGCTTGTCGCTACCAAATCTACCCCTAGATCTTCGTCCAAACTCCAGTACAGTGATTCACGTGGTAGATGATGGTATCCTGTCAGCAATAGTATTCCCAGAAAGATCTTTAGATCATCTTTGGAGAAAAAAAATTGGTGTTCATTTTTCTGCTGCGCGTACAAATTAGTCTGCGACACTATAAGCTCCATAAGCACATCATCAAAAAAAAATTCAAAAATCTCCACTGGGGTTTTCCCTTCCAATTCTGCTTTTAATATGTCCTCCCTTTCTAAATAACCAGAAGTTGAGGGCATGTTTATATCAGTCTCAGGGTCATTGGACCACACCGGCTGACCTGTGCTCCTATTTGCTAAATTGCGTTTCCTCAGAGTTGTAAGGGGCAATTCATCATCGCTTGAATATTCATCGTCATCGCTTAGTTCGTAGTGGAGCTCAACAGTTCCTGGAACATCACGAGGCTGTGATATCATATGGGTATCTTCTTCATCAATATCTTCCTCGTCTGTCTGCTCATCGACATATGGCGGAATTATTATAATACCTACCGCATTAGTTGTATCCGATGACTGAATAGCATCAACAGCTGGCCCTAGATTCTGATATATTTTACCGTAAAACGACCGAGTAGGTATTGTGGAAAAATTTGTTTCGTTACAATCCATTATAAATGCAAATAGCGCCTAGAAAAAAAGGAGAATAAATATAAGGAGCACGTCCCATTGTACTTCAGCAAGTACACCAAACTTTGACCTTGGTTATATTTTGAAATATTACATGAATTACTTTTGTATGATTTTCAGGTAATACTATAATAGTAAATTAATATACTTACAAGAAAAAACCGCAGCGAAAAGAGCTCAATTCAACTGCAATTCGTTTTTCACACAATGGTGTACCGACTTGCATCAACCACAATACTGCATTCAACATAAAAGCGACATAACTTGCAAGAAATGTAAAATATGACAAACCCACTATTAGATATCTGTTTCGCACTTCATACGTGTCCGATTGAGCCATAAACAAAATTCCTATAATAACTAACCTTGCTGCTAGATGTCACTTAAGCTTCCCTACTCGTAGTGTACTTTGGCGAGTACAATGGGAATTAATGGGTTAATGATATTAATGATGAGTAGTAATCATTACTCAAATTAAGTAATAATATAATTATTTTGTATAATTCCAAAATAACATTTGAAATAAAGCACGAAATTAATATGGTGACCGAGCCACAATATTTCTAATATTCCAACGATGGACTCGACGTCGTTTGCTTAACAATAGTGCTACTATTCCAGCAATTCTTCTTTTTGTCACAATTGAACCTATGATTTTTTTTTTCTTTCTGTTGTCCATATTTATATTCTCTCAACACAAAAATAATAACATAACCACCAAAATAATGACAGATAACATACAACGCGTAGAACTACTGCGCAGCATAAAAAGAGATAGCGCTTACATCACTTATCTCTCTCCAACAGAACAGCGACAAAGACTATGACGAAAGTATGAAGTCTGCAAACTTTGTGTTTATGCGCTATGACAAAGACAAAGACTAAAGACTAAAACAGCTGGAAACGCTCAAGCCATAATACGTATGACAAACTTTCAAGGTTATGACAAATAACAAAAACAGTGACTATGTTAAGAGCTGGAAACGTAGCTTAAATATACAGGCTGTAAATGAAATAAGAGCATTAAATTTAACCAGTAATGTAACTCGACGAGAGCAACAATATTTCTTAATAACTTTTTTTAAAGTCTTTTAGATTTTGAGTTAAAATTCTTTAAAAATTTGCTGCATATTTCGTTACCCGCCCATGGAGAACAAATGGCTGCTTCCGTATTCAAGTGGGATACAAACAGCTCAAAAATTGTCGGTTATCGGTTACACTTGCAGTCACAGTAATAAATAAACGAATCAACGGAAATAACATTTATTATTAATTAAATCGTAATAGTACAATTTTTAAAATAAAGAAGTTTAAATTTTGGATAACAAACTAATAATGTTGTGTATTCAGCCAGGATTTTAATCACCTGTGAATAGATGAAGACAAGGGAAAACGAGGGAACGAGGAAGAGCAAAAGCATAGTTATTAGGTTATGAGATGATTATTTATCATCGACAAATCATAATAGTTTAAATATGTTATTCAAAAAATGTAAGTACAAACTCTGTCGAGATGTGTATTGTGCATAAAAAATACACCTTCCCAAGTAAATTCAGTCTCATTAATGAACATTATGAGCCATTCCCAAAATTGAAGTCGGTTATGTGCTGAAAACATTGAACTATTTACACTTGGTATGGATACAACTGTTGCTTTTTTAAAAATTGTCGTATGTGACAATCCGTATTGTGATAAAGATGTACAAGATTAAGAAATGTACGAATATTAGGAACGTATGATTTTGAAACGCTCCGTCTAAATGCGTTGGCAACTCTATAACACTGTCTTTATATCAACCACAAATTAAAATGTTGTAAAGATACGAATAAATAAATAAACCATAGGTAATTAATTACAATGTCTGTGTACTCGCTATTTGTAAACGTAAGCATTTTGACAGAATTTTACCTTATAAACAAGTTTATTACTAATGTCAAAATTTAATCGCAACAACTGACAGGACTGTCAATTGCTAAAACAAAAATTTTCATAGCTATTGCTACTGCATTCAATTATTAGAAAAATACTTGGAACGACTCGTCAATTTACCGGGTTGTAAAAATACTAAAAAAAATATGCGATTTCGAAAAAAAGTTATTAAGAAATATTGTTGCTCTCGACGAGTTATATTACTGGTTAAATTTAATGTACTTATTTCATTTACACCATGTATATAGTGCACTAGATTCCTTGCCTGTTTCTTGTTTGTCTTTTTGTTTTAAAGTACATATAAATTACTTTGCAATATGAGCAAAGAACGAAAAAATATTAACAACGTCAATTGCTGTGTTTATGGCTGTCATTCTCGGGGTAGTAAGAAATTATCTGTCTCAAAAATTGGTGAGAGGAAGAGTGACATCCAAAATAAATTTGGTAAAATGGAGTCTATTGACAAAAGAGAGGGCTGGATTAGGAAAATACGAACTGGATGATAACAAAAATGAAAAGTATTGTATTATTTCCTGACCAATTCATGAGTAAAATAATACACTTTTCACTTTATGTGTAGCATGAAATATATTTCCTACACTTGTAATTAAAATAATTTGAAAGATATTTGACATTAGTTCCATTTTAATTTTCTTAACTAAGTACATACATATTTATTTAACATCCATGAATAATATATGGTACTCTTTTACTATCTTGTACAAAATATTAAGACAGCTGTAATGTGTTTGCACTGGCCACTATGGCCAGCTATACAAGAGCATTTTGTAAATAATCAATTGTAAATTTAAAGTTCTTCTAATCTCATGAGGATGTGACGTTAGAGCACTTGTTTAAACACAGCCCAATAATTTTTTATTCTGTAGCACCATGTTCATTAACGCCAGATGAAAATAAAAACCCACGATTCAACAATTCTCCCCCTTTTATAAAACTTCGAGAAGAATTTGTTGCCTCCAAATAAGAAAATATTTCTATAAAAATAAGTCTAAGATAAATTTCTTCGAATATCATTATAATTTAAGTACGTACACAAAATTATTTCTAACACTATTTATAAAAAGTTTAATGAATTTGTTAGTATACTTCAAAACGAATGTTGGTTATACAATGTTTCTGTATGCGATCTTATAGGCGATTCAAATTAACTTTTCCCGCAACTTTTAACACGTGACGTGACGTCACAACGAGTATGTTTTCAAATTATCGTTCACTTCTGCATTAAAGTTTGTGTGTGTGTTTCTGTTTTAATACATATATTTAATGAATTAATAGTTTATTAGTAATGAGACTGTTAATAAAGAATGTGTTTAATTATTTAAATGCTTCTGCGTGCAGCAGAAATTTTTGTGAGGATGATGAAGTATTGAATTCTAGACATATGCTAGCATATGGTAAAACACAATCAGATGACAAAAATTAAACACTTCTCTTTGTATTATGCCCACAAATCAGCGGCGTAAATAAATATCCGCATGAAATTACTGGAAAATTGATAAATTCTGGCTCACTAGCAATAAAAAGCATTTTGGTCGTGTAAGGCGGGAAACTAACCTAAATATAAATATATATATATATATATATATATATATATATATATATATATATATATATATATATATATATATATATATATATATATATGTATATATATATATATGTATATATTAACCTAAATATAAATTCATAAATAAATTTATATTGTTTTAGAACTACCAATATATGCGTAATCTTCGTTACAAAAATGTAAGGTACAAACATAGAATTTGTAACTCGTTTTCCAATTAACAGTTTAATCTACCATGCTTAGTGTCTCAATCATTTCTTCGATACCATATTTATTTATAAATTTAACGTTTTGGAAATATGTGAAAACGAAGGGTGGGATTTCTCGATTTTTAGGAATGACATTTCGGAACACAACAGTACACTTGATTTCGTTGATTTTGGTGAAAATTTCATATTTCTACAATATTTACAAATATATAATTAATTCTTAAACGATCTAATATTGCATTGTTTTTAACTTATTTATAGTAAATTTATGTCATTATTTTAACAAGCAACTACAAACATTACACTTAACCTTATTTCTCTAAAAATATACAATATCTCAACATACTAGGAATACTCGCGAATTTTATTGTATAATTAAACAGAGGAAATGTTCACAATCATCACCAATAAATATAAATTTAAATACTTGCTGAATTTTTAAAATCTCGTCTAAAATTCTAACGTTACTTCTTACGGAGTGTAAGAAACTATACTCGTTGTGACGTCACATAATTAGTGCGATGTTTGGTCACCAGATAGAGTCCGCTCAACTTGAATCGCTTATAGCACAATACCATTTTCAGAGCACGTGTATGCTACAACACTAGCGCCGCCATCGGTAGTTTTAGTCGCCGATAATATTGATGCTGCATCACTCGCGAAATAAAGTTAAAATGATCTAAGCAAGCCATTTACTTCAGTGGAACATAGATATTAGCTCTATTTGAAAGTTACAGAAAAATATTTCACATAGTAAATATTCCAAGTTTCATAATTTTATTTGTAATAATTTTCAAATTAGAGACGAAAATAAACACCTCTAAGGTCTCTAGGGTTATCTTCAAGAGGTTGGTACACCTGTAGAAGACGAAATCGGGCACATGTTTATTATTTTTTTGCTTAAAATGACCTCTAGAATATGATAAACATGTGTACAAAAAAAAATAAACGAAATGGATAATAAGCCGTAAAAATTTCGTGTATTTTTTAAATTTTATTTTATTAAAAAGAATCTAAATTATTTTTATGCAGAATGATTTTTATATTAATTTTAATGAACTATATAAGATAATATAAATCTCAGTTTTCGGATCGCAGTTGCCAGTGCTGTCCTGTTGCAACGGTCGCATTAATTCATTTGTTTAGTTCTCGAACAGTTTGTATACGCGGATCGCTGCGCAGTTTTTAAAAGTTTTTCGTGGTGAAATGACTGATACTGACAATAAAAGATATATCAATAGATTCAGCATTCTTTCATGAACAATTTAGTGTATAATTTATGTAGTGCATCAAAAGATTTGTGCGTTTTCGAGCGACTGAAAAATTACCTTGCTGCTACGTGGCGGACTCGGTGGCGGACGATTGGTCAGAAAAATGATTAATTATTTTAATATATTGGTTAGAAAATTAGACTGTTTGGTATTACTATACATACACACGTAAATATACTTTAAAAATATTAAAGCGGATTCTGAAAACAAATATTTTCACCTTGATATACAAATATAATTGACATACGGCCTAATTCACTAAGATAGTTATTAACATAATCGTTAGGTAACAACTGAGAGTTAACAACGATTTTTAGCAACTCTTGTAACAACTGTCATTCAATTGGTATTCAGTAAATACATAATTAACGACATTATTAAAAACGGTCGTTCTGAACAATCGTTGTTAAATATAGCACTGAAGTTATTAACAAGTGAGTTAAAAGGCATGTCGATTCTCAATATTTATACATATTTCTACTCTATTCACAACCTAAGGTGACAGATATTGATTCGTTTGAAGTTTGAGTTTTTAATAATGAGTGATAAAATTTGGGGTGCAAGATGTTCTGCGGAATAATATTTTCTAATGGTAGATTTCATGATAATTTTGGACTAATTAAATAA
Organism: Harpalus rubripes; assembly: GCA_963082715.1. Classification (NCBI taxonomy): domain Eukaryota; kingdom Metazoa; phylum Arthropoda; class Insecta; order Coleoptera; family Carabidae; genus Harpalus; species Harpalus rubripes. The sequence continues at coordinate 5,906,481 of OY720453.1, read as the reverse complement.
CAAAGCTAGTTTTGCATATCAGTTCTGATAACTGCTAGTTGGAAATTTTGCAAATGGTTGATTGACTTGAAAAATTTAAATTTTGTTCTGTAATCTCTTTATAAGACCCATAGCTAGGCGTAGAAATTAAGTGTTGCGAGAATCTGATGAAGTTCTCCAGTTTAGTATACATGTTTATTCAATTCGATGCGATCGATTTCGAAATTTCAAGAACCTTATCATCAAGAATGACGCATGACCATCGTCTAGAAATTTTAGCAGCAAAAATAATAGAAATTTGACATTGTTGAAATAGCTGTTTAAATTTAAATATGTAAGATAAATGAAAATAAATTTAAATAAATTGAATTTAGATCTTTTCAGGAGAGAGTCTGAAAATTTGTTAAATATTATGAATTAAAATATATAAGTTTGGATTAAATGTAAACCCTTCATCTTGTAATATGAGACCTTCGGACACATACTGGCTCAGTATGCTTGAAGCATGAGACCATCCAATTCACGAATTAAACGACACTTGCTCGGATTGAATATCTCTGTAAATATTTTTTTACCCGATATCAGTATCGGGAATGAATTACTAACATTTCGCAAATTACCTTTGATAAATCTAAAATCTTGTATAAAAATGTATCTGGCATGTAGGTATATATTAGTTTATAAATAGTTTACTTTTGCTGTCGTCCCTCTATTTCCAGTAAAAATTTATTTCCTAATACAAAATTTTCAAGAAAACCCATTTACCAACGATTGTTCAATACTAACAACGAGAGAAATGCAGTTGCTAGATTAACAACTCGACGTAACGACTAGTTGTTAAATTTTAGCAACTTGATATAATAGTGAATTGGGATTTTGAACTTAGCAACTGACATTGAAATTAACAACTGAAAGTGGTTGTTAATTTTAACAATTTTGCTTAGGACCACTTTCACAATCATTAGATAAACCTCGTATAACGCTATACCTGGTATAAAATTGGAAATTGTATTTTACAAACCTCGGATAAATCTCAGACAAAATAAACACCAGTATTTCTTATCCCATGAAAATCGGACGTATAAACGTCAGATAACTATATCCCTTGTTCTTATATGGATACCACGTAAACACGAACGATGTTTTGTTATTCATACGTTTGACAGATGTCAATCAAGTATTTCATCATCACTGTCAGAATCAAAAATAACATTTATATCATCTAACATCGTGAAAAATATAAATTAGAAGGCAGAAATAATACTAAAATTGAAGAAAAATGGTCTAACAAGATTATTTTTATTGTGCCAATACCAACCTAAAATGTTTTAACGTAATTCCTGATATGACTATCTGACAGATAAAAATGCATTGTAAAAGACAGTCTTGTTTATCAAAGGTATAATTGCTAGGATAAAGTTATACCTCCGATAGCTATACCAATTGTAAAAGTGGGCCTTAGAGAATTAAGCCGATTATTTAGATATTTATAACTATTTTGTAACTGTTTTATGTTATTTAAATTGCGATTCAATAAAAATATACGTCAAAAATATATTCTTTACACAAATAAATCGCATGGTACATCACATAAAATTTTATGGAACCAGGCTTTAAAATTTTGTAGGTAACACGTTGTAAATATAAGAGTCAAAGCTTGATCTGAAACCTATACGGCAAAGTGTAAATGTATAGTGTGTGTATGTGTACGTACGTATACAAGAGACCATAATCGTAAAACGATAAGGCCTATAATGACAAGTAGTTTGGAGTAACCGTTGTAATGCTCTTGTTTATTTACGACATGCGAACCTCCACTTTTGATACATAAAAATCCTTTAGCTGAGATTAGAAGCATTTGAAGTTAGAAGTGTAAACACGATTTTAGTTTCTACTATTCTAATCAATAGTTACATTCCACTGTAAGTAAAATAATTGCGTAGGCTTCCACAGTCTGAGTCATGAGAAATATTCGTTTTCCGGGAATGGACTGTGTCATATTTTGAGTCAGAGCTCAACGTTTCGCCCGCAGTCATTTGGGGTATCTTCAGGAGCAAGGGGGATAGTACTGTCTTAAACACGGTTACCCGACGTGTCAACCACGCTAGAGGCCGAGTTTAAGCAACAAGGAGGGAGACTCAGTTTACAAGGTTACCCGACGTGTAAACCACGCTAGAGGCCAAATAAACCAAGTGACGAAAGAAGGCCGAGAAGACAGTTATATACTAATCTAAAGATACGGTAGATGAGCAAAGCTAATGAGGACCAATGGGAATCGAGTTCGTAATGGTCCTCATTAGCTCTGCTCATCTACCGTATCTTTAGATTAGTATAAAACTGTCTTCTCGGCCTTCTTTCGTCACTTGGTTTATTTGGCCTCTAGCGTGGTTTACACGTCGGGTAACCTTGTAAACTGAGTCTCCCTCCTTGTTCCTTAAACTCGGCCTCTAGCGTGGTTGACACGTCGGGTAACCGTGTTTAAGACAGTACTATCCCCCTTGCTCCTGAAGATGCCCCATATGACTGCGGGCGAAACGTTGAGCTCTGACTCAAAATATGACACAGTCCATTCCCGGAAAACGAATATTTCTCCACTGTAAGTACTTAAAAAAGAAAAAAAACTGAGGAAGTGTAAACTATATTTATTTTATTTAGCATCTGGTTTTAGTTAAGCATATGTTAAAATATACAAGAACATTTATTACGCGTCCGAATAGTTTTAAGGCGTATGAATCAGCAAAATGCATTCATAGATAAAATTATGTATATGGTGAATTGAACTTTCACACATTAGCAATTATCAACCATACAAATTTTAATAGTATTTACTTGTATAAATAAAAAATTTGAACGTAGTTCAGTGATTATACATACATTCAAATTGGACAAGCAACCAATGCATTTCATTTAAAAACTAAATTAGTGACGTCACTAACTGCTATGTTTACATCATTTTGAAAATCATAGTGCAACAATATAATAAATAAATATATGTTGGGAAATGATAAAAAGATAATTTCCGCGATAAACCAATAAATATTGATTCTGATATAAAATACATATCTACATTTGTCGGAAGATGATGAGATAAAGAATTACGAATGAGTTTATTGATTTATTTATTGCAATAAACGTTTAATAATAATTATTTTATCAAATTTATTGTACATAATTTTTTTTTCGATTAATGAACATTGTAAAATCGAGGCGATAGCCGAGATTTTACAATCAATCGCCGTGTCTGTTATTTGTATACGTATGAATATCAACCGTGTCTGTTATTTGTATATCGGCCGTGTGACGTTCAGTATTTTTCATTTTTCATAATAACGTAAAATATCTTCTGAAAATTCTATTATCTATGGCATATTGACAGGTGACAGGTCTTCATGACACACTTCATGATGCTGCGATTTTTACCTTCGTCACCTTTTGGTAAGGAAGGTATTGTCTTTGTTCCTGGAATAAGATTTTACTATTTTTACGATGATGTCTGTATGTATGTATGTGTGTGTGACGATTTTTTCGGATCCGATAACTCAAATACTACAATTCAGAAAATTACAATTCTTTCGTATTCCTTTTCTTTACAACCATATGAAGAGATGATTAGATTTTGGTTACAAATGGACAACCGGAATTACCCTCATTTTAAGATTTTAACAGTTTTTCTTGAAAAAAACACTGTTAAATATCATTTTTCCATGTTTACAGATTTATTCGTAAATTAGATTGTCAATGTAATGTTATTTTGTAAAAAAAAAAAAAAATATTGACATTATTATTTTAATTATTATTTCATTATTGAGCAAAGAATATGTATAAATATCCATTTTCAATTGGATTATTATTATCCCATAAAAGACTTTCACGACCACAAACATTTCTTCTAAAATTTAAATATGGTTGTTAATTATATATTTGATGCATGAATAAATGTTTTACCTATTTTCCATTCCTTCCTGCACAAATATAAATAATAAATTAATTAACCCTTCCATTTGCCAACATTTGACATTTGCGGATTGAATAACGACAAGTGAATCCTTATCGTTCATGAACTACTTAAAATAACGACAATACGATTTTAATATAACGACATTCTTACAGAATAAGCCAGTTAATGTTATTATAAATATTAAAGAATATTTTATTCTCTGTACGATTTGATTACATTTTATATTTCATACACAATAGATATAGAGTTAAAAAATTATAAAGAAACTAAATTTCATAGAGCAGCTAGCTACGCTATAACCATGGAAACCGCTACTACATTAAGAAAATGCTAATTGACAAATGTCAGTGTCAAGTGCAATTGACTTGTTTGTGTTATAATTTTACTGGAAATATAGAATCTCTTAGGTAGGCACATGAAACTTTCTGTACGGAATTTGTACAAAATACATAGAACTGAGAGAAGGTAATATACTTGAAATATGAAATCTTGTGTAAGAAACTTTTTGTAGGGAATTTGTACAAAGTATATGAAACTGACGGAAGGTAATGTGCTGGCCACATCAGGTTTTTTTTTTTAGAAACACTTGACTTTTAATAATAGGGGATTTCACCATTTTTTATATAATTTTATTAGAAAGTATAAGCAAAACTAAGTCTATTGGTGAAAATCCGGTGAAAAAAATCCTATTAATAAGCGAGTTATGGTCCATCGAAGTTTGAAAATATAGATGTGACGTCACGAATATAAGATTTTATATAAAACTGTTTTCTTCGTGGATCTAAAATGTTCTTGAAATGTATGCTATTTTAAAATTATATTTATAAAAAACAAATTAATATTATAACACTGTACAAGTCTACATGCTTTATAATTGCAAATGTATCAAAATTATTAAGTTTGATGCAAGAAATGTATATTCAAATAAAAACTGTTTGAGAATTGCAGTACTGGACTGATAGTCACGCCTCCTCTATTTGAATTTGTCTATTTCCATTGGTAGTAGACTCCACCCCCTAACTCGGTATTCGTTATATATTTATAGGTGGTCTTTGAGTCGCCAATCAAAATAATATATATAGAATTCATATGGGTGACGAGCTGCTAAAACAAAAACCTCCTTATTTCCGAAGTATTTCAATTATATCATTTTATTTCTTTATTAATATTCATTTTTAAGCATCTACTTTCACTATTTTTTAATAATTTATATTAATTCAATTGAGCTGTAATCCCCTATTGTACTGTTATCAAAAATAACGGCCGTGGCTGTTTTGACGCATATATTGGTTGAGCATAGAGTAGTCTTAAAGCACATTTAACAGTATGGTATTACGAAAATAATTTAATAACAGTTTAGAAACAATGCTGAACGTTGCTTTAGGGCAGGGGTTCCCAAAGTTTTTCTTAGGCGGGCCAATTTAATATTACCGAATTTTTTGGCGGGCCAAAGAAAACGGAATAAAATCAAAACAATAACCACAATTTTTTTTTTGTTTTAAATATATTTAACTATTTCTTATTTTAGCACATGTAAACACTACTGTATTGTCGTCTCAAATAGAAATAGAACTGCGCGAAAGACGCATTTCGTTCATAACTTGAGCAACCAATAAGAAAAGACGATCTGTTTGTGTTTGCACGTTTTCCTATTTTTCGTCCCACGCATCACACCTTTAGTGAGTTGGAGCAGTGCATTTTTGAATATTCGTTAATATGGAATAGGCCTGTATTGCTCAGGGCAACTGGGTAGGCAGGACAAGGTCTGGTGGTACAGTTGTAGTGTGCAGTACAGCGCACATCATTGAAAAAAACGATAAATTCGTTATTGACTCCTTGAAATTGTGTGTTGCATTAGATGCACCAGAAATGATTAACAGTTCTGTATCTATTTGAGACTACTATATTATATTTCTGTACAAATGTGTAATAACTAGACTAGACATACTACAATAATTTTTACCTTCCGTCACCTTTAGGTAAGGAAGGTATTGTCTTTGGTCAAAAAATTCGATGATGAGTTTTTACTCAATAAGCACGTTTTAGAGTCCCTAGAATACGAATTTACTATTTTTACGATGATGTCTGTATGTGTGTGTGTGTGGATGTGTGTGTGTGTGTGGATGTGTGTGTGTAACAAAATTTTCGTCTGCGATAACTCTAATACTACAGTTGCAAAAATTATAATTTTTTCGTATACTTCTTCGTTACATCCTTAGGAAGAGCTGATTAGATTTTGGTTACAATTGGTCAACCGGAAGTACCATCATTTGAAGATTTTAACAGTTTTTCTTGAAAAAACTATGTTAAATATAATTTTTTCACATTTGATGTTATTATAAATATTAAAGAATATTTTATTCTCTATACGATTTGACTGCATTTTATACTTAATATTAAATGGATATTGAGTTAAAAAATTATAAAGAAATTAAATTTCATAAAGTAGCCATACCTGTGGAAACAACTACTATATTAAGAAAATTCTGATTGAAAGATGTCAGTGTCAAGAAAAATTGACATAGTGTGTCTGTTTTATAATTTTACTGGAAATATAGGATCTTTTGCTTTCTCTATGGAATTTGTATAAAATACATACAACTGCTTTAAGGTAATGTACAAGAAATAATAATAATAAATCTTTTATTTCTGCAGATACATTACACTGTATATAGAAAACGTCACAAAATAATAATTTTCTGTATGAAATTTGCATAAAATACATGCAACTGCCGGAAGCTAATGTACAAGAAATAGAATATTTAATTTAGCAAGGAACTTTCCGTATGAAATTTGTACAAAATATATAGAACTGACGGAAGGTAATGTGCTGGCCACATCAGATTTTTTTAATATAAACTAAACAATATTTTATTAATACAACCGCTTATGGTTAAAGTTCTGTAAGAATTTTTTAAAAATATTAAAATATTTTATTGTATCTTATTTGTAATATTTATTATTTATTTTACTATTTACTTATTTATTTTTTAATAAAAATATAATATATCGTATCGATATCGCGGGCCGAATTCACAGGCTTTGCGGGCCGCATTTGGCCCGCGGGCCGCACTTTGGGAACCCCTGCTTTAGGGTAAACAAATTCATCGAGAAAACTATGTTGGCAAGCAAATTGTCCATTGACTTAAGCGCACGTTCCTTATTCCAATCCAACGTGCAGAAAGAGGGCAAAACCTTAAAACTGCCGTGTTTCGCATGCATTCTCAGCAGCTAGCAACACACTAACACGTAATAAATTCGTTATCAGCAGCAGCAACAGAAACACGGCTACACACCGGCACGAAACAATGAGAATGAGAAGCTATATTAGGAACGTGACGCATAACATTTGCGAATTCCGCTATAAAATTATTAGTGCGAAAATATGGACAAGTAGAAGTAGCCCGACTAACATTTACCCATTTTCCAATCTCCGTTCCGTTGCCAAGCCTGCCAGTGTTTTTGTGTTCGTGGTGCGACTGTTTATCTTCTAAATGGCTACTGAATCGATCCTAACATTCTGGAACGTGCGAGTTTGTGTCGCATTGCTTTTCTTTGTCTTCAAACAAACAAATTTTATCGTGAGCTAATTTCTTTATTTTTGTTATTTTGCGTTGCTGTTCATTTTATATTGAACAAAGCCACATGACGTTCTTAGGCGATTACCCATCCAAATTTGAAGTCTGATCACCTTTGCTTCACTCTGTACAATGACAACCAATGGCAATGTTTAATCAAAATAAGATTGATTGTGAAATAAACTAAAAATCGATGTATATAAAAGTACAACTAAACTCAACTGTAAAGGAACCTATCCATTGGACCACCGACTATACACTTTACAGACGGTACAGTAAATGTAAAAAACAAAGTATATAGTTTTGCCAATCCAGAACAGAACTAAAATTATAATCGCAGCCAACGTGTTTATTTATTTATTGAAATTGTACTTTACGTTTACTGAAAAATTGAAATAAAATAAAAATATCTGGTGTGGCCAACATAATACCTCCCGCCATAGTCAAAACTAATCCAAGTAACTACCTTTTTTTAAACCCCTCAACAGGATTAAATCCCAATTACAGAGTGGGTTCATATTCACACACATCCATGCCTTAGTGAGATTCGAACCCAGAGCCCCGAGGGCACTCATGACATGAGACGTTGGTGTACCATTGAGCCACCGGAACTATAATAAAATGAAGATTAAATTTTAAATGCCGGGATAGAATAGAATTCACTAATAGAAAAATGAGGATTAGCTTAAATATTTTTGTGAATCGTTAATTTTTATTAATATAAATACATATCCACATATTTACTTATGGTGGAAATTCTATTGAATTCCTTTTCTATTGTCCTATTTACTTTTTCCTTTTTAAAACATTACTAATAATATTTTGAAATGATTAGTTCTTTGATAGTGACATTTATCTGTCATACATTTGAATAACTGCGTTTTATTTGTTTAAAGCGTAGGCTCTGGGATTTAAATTATAGATAATTTTATAAATTTATCCATAAAATATATAGAAAAAGCATTAATGTAAATCTATAGAAAATTTAATAATCTTTAATTTTTATAATAACATTAATCTCGAAAAATAATATTTAAAGTTATTTTTCGAAGAAAGACTATCTTGAGCTTCTAGTAAAGTGCCATTTCCGGTTATCCGATTTTCACCAAAATCTAATGGGCTCTTTTCAATACAGAAAAAGTTCGAAATACAAGGTTTAAAAATTTTCTGAATGATAGTATTTGAGTTAGAGTGGAGGATCCACACACACATACACACAAACATCATCGTGAAAATGTTAAAATTGGATTCTAGGGACCTTAAAACGTGGTCATTTACTAAAATTTAGATATGCGATTTTTAGCACGATCCCTATACCTCCCTTACCAAGGGTAGCGGGAGGTACAAATATAAGAATCTTAGTGTGTATAAAATTTTGCACTCTTATAAAATTTCGATACGGATCATTGTTTTCAAATTATGTCGCTTTTTCCCATATTGGCGAAGGATTCCATAAAAAAGCTATTGTTGCAGTTTTTTTATATATTGGGGATATTTTTTCAGTAGGTAGATTCCCTAAACTTCGACTACATTTTCAGTATTTACTTTTTTTACTACAAGGTTGTCAACTGATATACTCGCTAACGAATTTAACTTTCCTTCATTCGTAGTAAAAGTAAATAGGATTTAATTAAAATTTATTTCACACCTAACAACTGTTACTGGAATTGTAAGCACTATGATTAAAGCAACCCACAAATTCGCCCTTTGGTCTCGTAATCTTTACATAAAACTACGCACTCGACAAGTCAATAAACTTATGATTTCATTTTTAATTATTTTGCCAAAAAAGTCTCAAAAAAGTCGCCCTAAAACCAAGTTCGCCCCAGGCGGTCGCCTGGCTTTCCTGCATCTTGGGCCGGCCCTGGGGACAATACTTACGGGAAAATGTGCAGGACTTAGGGATCCAATGCCTAATAGAATTAAAGCTGGCATTACTAATAAAGGCGATGTAACCCAATATTAAATGATGGAATATTTGAATAACAAATTCAGTTTTTGTAAGCTTAAAATCTATATTTTAAACTAGTCGAAAGAAATTTGTATAAATTTCTCAACATTTGCGTAGATTTTATAATTTGTTTAAAATGTAAACCGGCCCAACTAATATGAGTTTGGGCTCGAATTACAGTTGCCATTTCATTGTTAGAATGCAAGCGTGCACTTGTGCATTGAAGGGTAGTGCGCCAGTGATGCTATCTATTTATCCCCGCACACATTGCAGAATCTCAGTTGAGTGAAAGTTCCACGTCTACAAACTAGGGAGACACGCTGAGAATTTATAAACTGCACTCCCTCGCCTCTCGCCACGCCGACGAGTACTCGTACATCTACATGCAACGCAATGTCAGAAATGGAAAACTCTGCCGAAGAGGAAAGACCTCCATCATTCCCTGGAATTCCTCCAAAGGCGAACGGGAACCGGGAATTCTATTCCAAATGCTTACATACTATTCGAGGACGTTCCATTTCATCGTGTTGCGTTACGTTGATAGGTGCGAGGGTCCATATTAGAATTATTGGTTCATATCTTTTAGAATTTTATTTTAAATATTTTGTAGTACGAGGGTAGCACAGAAAATATCTGCAAACTATTGATATAAAACAAAATTTTCCAGAAATTATTACCTCCCGCTACCCTTGGTAAGGGAGCTATAGGGATCGTGCTAAAAATCGTATATCGAAATTTTGGTAAATGACCACGTTTTAAGGTCCCTAGAATCCAATTTTAACATTTTCACGATGATGTCTGTGTATGTGTGCGTATGTGTGTGTAGTGATGTGCCCCCGCCGCGAATTTGTTTTTTCTACGGGAAAATTCCCGAAAATTCCTTCATCCGCGATTTTTGGAAAGAAATTTTGTTACCTTTTTTCCGGGTTTTTTTTTTGGAAACATAATTTTTGCAAATTTCGGTAAATTTTAAAAGATTTAGGCCTTGATGTTTGGTGCAAGTTGTTATAAATAATTATTAAATATGTAACATTGTTATTTCCTTGTACGAAGTAAAGGAAGTATTGTAATTGCGAAAAATTTCGTTTTCAGATTTCAACGGAAATATCCATTTTGACCATCCCTGAATCCATTTTGACTAATTTCGTCGTGACGTCTGTACGTATATATCTCGCATAACTCAAAAACGGTAAGCCGTAGAAAGTAGAAATTTTGTATTTAGGACTGCTATAACATCTAGTTGTGCACTTCCCTTTTTGGTCATTACATAATTTCTAGAAATGGTACTTTATTTGAAGCCTATAATAGATTTTAATGAAAAACTATTTTAAAATATAATCCAAAACTTTTCAAATTTGGTATATAAGACATCTATGTCAATTGGAATAACATAGTAGACTTTGGTAAAATAGACTAACCGGAAGTGACATATTACCTGAAATTGTTAACAGTTTTTCTTCAATAAAATGGTTTCATTTTGATTTTAGAAATAAATGCTTCAAATAAAAGTTTTAGAGAATTAAATTCTGCATCTAGCACATCAAGTATTATTAAATTAGCCCTTTGTATAAGCGAGAAATGTATATTTAAACTTATATACTTTTTGGTTTTTGTAATGAAGCTTGCTATGGATTAGGACAAAAAATAACAAAAAAATAAAAAATAGATGCTAATGTCAAATTACGTCAAATACGTGCAATTTTATACTTGGGTCTATACTTCATATTAGTCTTGTGTACAAGGAAGTCGTGTGGTGCCCACATCAGATTTTTTTAAGTAAATATTAGTACTTGTGAAATTTAGTACGATGCTTTTGAATTACACATTTAATGTTTTATGAATATTGCACCTTTACTTTATGTATGAAAATATATTGAACATTTAAAATATGGGGAAGTATTCTTTATTAGTTCTTACAGAGTCGCTCTACTCGTATGTATGACCGATAGTGCATAAAAACATTGATACGAGTATATATGTATGTATTTTTTACCATAATTAAAACTAAATAAACCTACAGTTACAATTTTTATTCATATTTGAAATTTCGCAAAAAAAATCCGGGAATTTTTTTTGGGAATGGACCTTTTCAATTTAAAGAGATAGAAGATGGAGATCTGCGCATAGTAAGAACAACAGATTTCCATGGCGTTTGTTTAAAAAAAATAGACTTAAAATGTGAGAAATATCTCAGATAACTTTAAAAAATCTTATCGAAATAAATTACAAAAGCTTTTATTGAAGATAAAATGTCTAGCGATGTAAATTTTCACCGAGAATACAGGTATTTTAATGACTGTAATAATTTTGACGTTTCGTTTGACAGCCCGACTGGCAGTTGTTCGCGCCATTTTCTTACTATTTGCAGCGATAAAAAGAGATAGCCGTTAAATTGAAAAGGTCCATTTTCGCATATTTTTAAATTTCGGGAATTGACCCATCTCTATGTGTGTGTGGTTCCTGTTTACGCTTTAACTCAAATACTATCATTCAGAAAATTTTAAAACCCTTATACCTTATTCTAATATGTAAAGAAGCCATTAGATTTAGGTGTAAATCAGATAACCGGAAATGGCCCTTTACTTGAAGCTCAAAATAGATAATTTTATAAATTTATCCATAAAATATATAGAAAAAGTATTAATGCAAATCTATAGAAAATTTAATAATCTTTAATTTTTATAATAACATTAATCTCGAAAAAATAACATTTAAAGGTATTTTTCGAAGAAAAACTATTTTGAGCTGCTAGTAAAGTGCCATTTCCGATTATCCGATTTTCACCAAAATATAATGGGCTCTGTCCAATACAAAAAAAAAGTTCGAAATACATGATTTAAATTTTTTCTGAATGATAGTATTTGAGTTAGAGTGGAGGATCCACACACACATACACACAGACATCATCGTAAAATGTTAAAATTGGATTCTAGGGACTTTAAAACGTGGTCATTTACCAAAATATCGATATGCGATTTTTAGCACGATCCCTATACCTCCCTTACCAAGGCTAGCGGGAGGTAAAAAGGGATTTTTAGTTGTTAAAAATTAACCACCGAGTTACAAAATAGGGCCCAGACTGATAAAACAAACTGTTTTAAAATAACAGTGCAAATTTTGTTTTCTATTGCCTAATTGAGTTTCTTATTCTCATTAATTTTAGTTCTAGTAGATTTGACAACAATTTATTGACAACATAAAAGAGTTAATTAAACTAAACATACTCGTACTTAAATCTAGATATCACAGCCAGCTTTCGATATCCCTCCGCTAAAACTAACACTATTTCCCTCTTACATTTATCACTGAAAATTCGCTTTATTTGGAAAACTCCAAGCTCATCATGGGTTCATATTCACACACGAGCGCGCCTCAACCTAGTAGACCCACGTTCGAGCCCCGGCAAAGCTGCGGCGGTCACTCAATCAATAGCCGAGCTGCCGGCTCTGCAAAAGCCGACAGAGGCCTTCTCTGCAGCGGAAAAGAGAAAGGAAATCAAGTGATTCACATCAACGATGACATTAGCTGCGGGTCTCGGGTTCGAGTCTGCCCGAGATGAGATGATTCAGCGAAAACGCACACAAGTTTTTGCACTTTGTCCCAACGAGAGATTTATTTGATAGTGAGGGTTGGTTTTTTTCGTATAGGAGGCGGTTTCGGGAAATGACCGAATTTTGTTCGAATCTATACCTTTCCAACTAAATCAGAATGAGATATTATGTACAGGGTGGGGCAGAAAAACCTATCCGATTTCAAATCCCTTTTTCCCAGAAGAGGGAGCAGGTAGAGTAGTGGGGTAAAAACCGTTAGAAAGCCGGTTTTATGCCATTTGTCAGTAGTCAACATGCCTTGGTCTGGTGAACATCGTGCTTTTGTTATTGAGCGGTTTATCGAATGCGGCGGTTCGATAATTGCTACACAACGTGCTTTTCGAATTCATTTCGGACTCGGGCGTCATGATCCTGTTCCACATCACGCTACGATTAAAGTGTGGGTGTCAAATTTTAGACAGACGAGTTCAGCATTGAAAAAGAAGTCGCCTGGACGTCCCAGGACAGCAACAGGACCTGAAAACGTGGCCAATGTGAGAGCCGCGATTGAACGTTCCCCGCGTCGTTCGGCGCGAAAACATTCGCTCGCTTTGGCGATTTCCAACCGCAGTATTCGGCGCATTTTGCACCGGGACCTCAAAATGCATCCCTACAAAATGGTTGTTGCACAGGAATTAAGTGAAAGGGATTTTGAAACCCGTACGAACCTGTGTCGCGATCTCCGAGAACTCCCAAACGACGATGTTGTGCTCTTCACGGACGAAGCCCATTTTCACCTTTGTGGTGCCGTTAACAGGCAGAATTTTCGATATTGGAGTGACGAAAATCCTCGAGAAATCCATCAGGAACCCCTCCATAGCCCAAAAGTGACTGTGTGGTGTGCTCTTTCCCGCCTAGGCGTCTGGGGGCCTTACTTTTTTGAAGAAAATGGGCAAACCGTAACGGTCAACAGCGAGCGCTATTGTTTCATGCTGGAAAATTTTCTTAGACCCAAAATGGAAGAAAATGGCGTGGAAAATGTGTGGTTTCAACAGGATGGTGCAACCGCCCACACATCGCGACGATCAATGGACATTCTCAGGGAACTGTTTCCCGGTCGCCTCATTTCCCTGAGAGGTGATCTTGGCTGGCCGCCGCGCTCACCGGATCTCACTCCATGTGACTTCTTCCTTTGGGGTTACCTCAAATCGAAGGTTTACCAGCATCGACCAAGGACCCTTCTTGCTTTACGAAGGGAAATTGCTCGGGCAATTGAAGAAATTCCTGTGGAAATGACGGTGAAAGTCATGGAAAGCTACCGCGAGCGCCTAAATCAGTGTATCCGCTCCCAAGGACGACATTTGAGTGATGTGCTTTTCAAAACTTAAATTTAAAAATGGCATAAAATTTGCGATATGTTAATAAAAAATTTTTTTGGCAAGTTGAGTGGTTTTAATTTTATAACGTTTTGAAATCGGATAGGTTTTTCTGCCCCACCCTGTATATGGGCTAATAATAGAGAATGATAAATTTATTTCAAAATATAAATTATGAAGAACAATAATGTCCGATTCGAAGATAACACTAGAATTATTGAGAAAAAGACACAGGGTCCATATTATTTTAGATTTTTATTTTAAATATCCTCCACTTCCAATCTTCTTTTGGAAAGCTATCAAATTAATTTTTGGTCACTCAAAAACTGCACTATCAAATTAATTTTTGGCTGACTTATAAACGGCCAAAACTGTCAAATCATGATTCGAAAATACTCTGTAGTTAATTCCATATTTTCACTCTAAACGGCACTTTAAAAATTGATTATTTTTAGAACCTTCATTTAATTTTCATTGTTTATGGTAGTATTTTTTCTTGTCAGGTCGCGAATCTGGGAAACCAGGTTCGATCCCGACCGACGCTAAATATTTCGAATTACAAATGGCACAAAATTGACCCCTGTGGTGCACTCTTCACGCTAGCAGAAACGGACTAGTTTACTTGTCACTTGTAATTTACATTTGTAGGTTTTTGAAACAGAAACTTGCCAAATTATTCGTTTGACAAGTTCTACAGTGGTAATTTACAAGTGTAGAAGTTTTATGAAACAGGGCCCTGATGACAATTAATTATAGGAATTTTCTTATGTAATGTAAAAAACATGTGGTCCAGTGATTCAAAAGAGGAAGATGTTCATGTTCATTTTCGACGGGCTAGAATTTTTATAAGAAAATTGTGCTATAAGGCATTTAATAATTTAATACTTTTCGATATAGTCCTTTAGCCGAAACGAGACAAATTGGAACTAACCCGGGATCCGAACCAAGTCATTCTTATTAGTCGATGATGATAAATCTGAAGATTCAACTTCAAGTTTGTCATCATCGACCAATAAGAATGACTTGATCCCAGGTTAGTTCCAATTTCTCTCGTTTCGGGGAAACGGACTATAGCAATATTTAAAAGGGAACAATTTTCCAATATTAAAAAAATTGGTTAATCTAATTATAATTTTAAAAGGAAATATGAAAATGAGTTTATGTTTAAATAAATAGAGAAAATGTTTTATTATACTGCAAAGTGTGACTATAACAAAAGCATTTACCACTGTTCATAATACTTATATCCTGGCCAGGGATTTGTTAACAAATATTGTCATATGGCAATATTGCCAGTCCTTCACATTAATGCGTGCGAAACAGCAAATTCATAGATTAATTTCTATATTTCGCATTTCATATTTTTTGTAGTTGTGGAAAAAGCGCCAAATAGAATGTCTTTATGTTCTTCAATTTCCCGAAAAAACGCCAATTTAACAACATTTTTGCCATATTAAATATAATTACAAATCATTATAATTTCACCT
This sequence comes from Harpalus rubripes, assembly GCA_963082715.1. Taxonomy (NCBI): domain Eukaryota; kingdom Metazoa; phylum Arthropoda; class Insecta; order Coleoptera; family Carabidae; genus Harpalus; species Harpalus rubripes. The sequence goes on along the minus strand of OY720453.1, from coordinate 5,890,622 downwards.
GCTTTACTTTTATTGATTGCAAGGGTTGAATGACAAAATGTGTATAAAATTAAATTATTTTAAAACGCATACTTTTTAATGTGATTAAAATATATATTTAAGCAAAGGTGGCTGCATATTACATTTACTATGAAACCTATATGAAACCATGGTTTCAAACTTGTCAACTTGTAAAAATACACTAGTAATATTGGAAAACTGACAAGTAGTCAAAAATTATTCTTGAAACAGAAATTACTAGAACTTGTCACTTGTACACTTGTCACTTGTAACTTGTAACTTGTCGACTAGTAATTTTTATGAAACAGGCCCCTGGTAAGCGCCATCATTACCGATATATGTGTACAAGTTGTCTCATTTCCGATGTTTTTTTAAGGTATCTCGAGTAATATTAAAAAAAAATTCGAGAAAAGTTTAATAGTCATCCCAGGAATTTATGATCTTTTGTTTCTGAGCTACAGATAAAAACTTGTTTTACGCTCATTTCAAAAATATCTCATATAGGCTCGTTTATAGAATCTATTAAAAGTAGCAGAAAATATTGACGATTTAAAATTATGTAATGTAGACAGCAAAAAAGTATTTCTCTACATACGTAAATATTTAGCGTATTTATTGAAAAATAAGTTAAACATTATAAATTGTCTAATATTTATATAAAGTAAATAACATTAAAACTAAAGTTGGAAAAACTAATGAATTTTTAATATAGGTATTTCCAGATAAACCACAAATCCGGATATTTCATATTAGATTAGACTAAATAAAATGGTCCTAATGCACGTAAAAATTACACAAATAGCTTAAGACTAAACGCTCGACTAAACGCGAAATCACGGCCCATATGACGACCACACTATCGTAATTATGAAGCGCGCTTTTACATTATACTGTTAGTATACTGAAGTGAAAATGAATCTGATTTTAGGTTCGTAAAAAAAATCCGATGTGGCCAGCACATAACCTCTCGCCAAATATTTTACTTGGTTGTACGCATAAAACAAAAAAATATTTTTAAATACAAATACATATATTCATATCTCACTACGAAATAATTCTCACATATATTTGCAAAATCTATGGGATAATTTTAATATAAATTATGTACAACACATACATTTTCTTTATATTCAATATCCTGAAATTTTCTTTTTCTACTTTCCTTTTCTTTTTCTTTATATTCGTCATTTTTTCGCAAATTCCTTTTGTATTCTTTTTTACGTATATTCTTTTGCGTTGTTGACTTTTTTTTCATAATCTTCATAATGATGTACAAATATTTTTGACAATGGCATACAAATATTTTTGACAGTGACATTTATGTGTCAATTACAAACTTTTGAATTTCTTGTCTTGAAGTAGTTTGGTCTGAGATTTTTTTACATCAAATTATTTTATATGCATTTATTTATCTCTAAATCTATAGAAGATAGAATAATGAATTTATATTTATCGAATAATAGCTATTAACATACCTAGGAATGTTATGTATATCATAATTGCCGCAGATGTCGGTTTTAAGCCATCTAAGGCTTGTTATGATTCATAACATCCGTGGTTTGTTCAATAGTTTATCGGTATCGGAAAATGAAGACATTATTATTAAAAATATAATTTTTTGAAATTCTCTCGTTAATGCTACTTTCAGAATGCTATGGTTAACAGAACAATTTTTTTGCATATGTCAATATGACAAATATTCAAATTGTGTACTTTATTCCTCATGTTTATTTTAGAATAAAATAAACCGTATTTAGAACGATACACTAACGTTATCTGTATGTATTAATGAAAATCATTATTTTCATTTTGTGGACCGTTGGTGACAAGTCAGTATGGTAATAATATTACCATACAGATACAGTTATTACTTAGTTACCAGCTTACTTTTGTACATGTAAACAATGGAATAATATCCTGAAACCGGTATAGTTATTAACGTCATAAGGCTGATATGTAGCAAATAACAGATGAGGTTGAATGTTGTAAAATCGAGGCGATAGCCGAGATTTTATAATCAACCGTGTCTGTTATTTGTATATCAGCCGTGTGACGTTCAGTATTTTTCATAATAACATAAAATATCTTCTTAAAATTCTATTTTCTATGGCATGTTGACAGGTGACAGCTCTTCATGACAATTTCATGACGCTGCGATTTTTTTTGAAACACATGATTTTTAATAATTGTACTGTTATAAAAAATAACGGCCGTGGCTGTTTTGATGCATATATCGGTTGAGCATACAGTACTGTTAAAGCACATTTAACAGTATGGTATTTTGAAAAAGAATTTAACGTTCTTTAAGTATTTACATAAATTTTCGATAAATAATATTTAGATGATTTTTTTGTAACTACTACTTCCGGTAGTCCAATTGTTATCAAAACTTAATCAACTCTTCCCATTATTGTTAGATTGAGGAATCCGTAGTTAAAAATGTCTTTAGTCTTATAGTATTTGAGAAATCGTGGATCCAACATCCACACACACATACGGACATCATCGTAATAATGTTATAATCGGATTCTAGGGACCTTAAAACGTGCTTATTCACTAAAATCTGGATATGCGATTTTTAGCATGAATTCAATACCTCTCTTAGCGAGACGTAAAAAGATATGACTAATTTAATATAACCCAGTAGTTCCGCTGTTTTAAATTATACGTTTTGCATAAAAATATAAAATTAACCATAAATAAAAAACGGCAAATCAGTGCGTCCCTTCCCTATTCGCAATTCACTTCCTAAGATGATAATTTTTCCATGTCCGCCGGTTGATGAATAGCTCAAACTGCATGAATATTTAAATTGCAGAGTCGTATTTTCTTTCAAAACGGTTTTAATTGAAACTGCAGTGCCGTTGTATAATTCGCTTGCATGCAAAACGGTTATAATCGCTAGCACATATCGCGGGTCGGTTCTTTCCCAGCAACTCTTCCACTCTACGCACTGGCATTACCAACCATACGAACCTGATTATTATTAATTACAATATAGAACAATATTTTTAAGTCACGCCAACGGCCCGCAAGAGTAAGGTTCTCCTACCAACGCTGCCATTTTCAAATTAAAACTGTGAATAACTAATGCGATGCTGACACGATATCTTGCTCGCTTGCCTAGTTCTTTGCTTATTGTAAGACGTGCTACCTTTATAGATGTGGGCACAATAATAATAATACTCAAAATCTAATCAAATGCTAAAATCACATGCTATTCGGCGAACATTACAATTATTAAGATGGATTTATAGTTTACATAACATAACCTATTATTACGTAAAGGAAATATTAATACACGAAGGTTTGCATAACGTACTGGAAGAATTCAAGTATAATTTGGATAAATTCGTGAATAAAATCACCGGTGTCGTTGCTGTTATCAACCAAGATGTCGGATCATTGTCGTACTGTCATTTTCAAACGTACTTGTTTACATGTTAAAATCGCAGTTTTCAAGTGTTTTATTCTATTATTAATATATTTAGGCAGGTTTTATATTACTTACTGATAAGTTTGAAGATTAAGTTTCAATGTTATTATTTTTTTAAAAAGGCTTTCGACAGTGTAAATCATAATGTGCTTCTGGAAAAACTCGGCAAATACTTTCACTTTACAGACAACCTTCTCCATTTTTTCAAATCATACCTCAGTGATCGCGAAATGACCGTGTATCTTAATAACTTTAAATCAAACCCGTTCACTGCTACCTCTAGGGTTCCTCAAGGATCAAACTTGGGCCCACTATTATTCAATCTCTTCATTAATGATATGGTGGACTGTGTTCAACATTTTCAAATACTTTTGTATGCTGATCACATAAAAATCTAATCAAAACTATCAACTCTATTACTGACTGTATTCTCTTACAATATGATATCAACAACATTTTAAAATGGTCCCAGAACTCAAAATTGTTCTTTAATTACAGCAAATGTAAGATAATGAGTTACTTTGTTAAAAAATACGTTTACACTTATACAAATCATATGGAAACTAATTCACTTGAGAGAGTAACTCAGTTTAAAGATCTTGGGATTATATTTGACACAAAATTAACATTTAATGTACACATTGAGACTACTGTAAGATCATCCTACAAAAATCTTGGATTTGTAATTAGAAATTGTCGGTCTTTCTGTAAAATAACTACATTAAAAAGCTTGTATTGTGCATTCGTCCGCTCTAAGCTAGAATATTGTCTACAAATCTGGAATCCAATATATCATAAATATACAACTAAGATTGAATCTGTCCAACATAAATTTATCAAATATTGTTATTTTAAAATTCATGGACAATATCCTAGCTTCACCCATGATTATTTCGTTTTATTGCCTGAAGTGAACTTGGTGCCATTAAGTAGTAGAAGAAATTTGCAATTATCTCTCTACTTATATAAATTAATTAATAACTGTATTGATGACCCATGTAGTCTTGAGCTTATACCTTTTCATATTCCACGAGTCACTTCAAGAAATAAAATACCAGTTCATTGTAAAACAGCTAGGACTAATTATGAATTGAAATCTCCAATAAGACGTATAACAATATATCATGTACTATTGACATTGACATATTTGGCGACTCCTTTTTTAAATTTAAGAGTACATTAATTAAATACTTTTCGGGTTAAGTTACTTGTTACATTTCTTATATGTTTATTTAATGTTTATTTACTGTGTTTACTGTCTCAATACATTCGTTTTTGTATTTGTATATCGTATAATCGTCCTGTAATTGGGATCCTGTATCCTGTTGGATCGATTTATTAATAAATAAATAAATAAATTTCAATTTTGTGCATGGACGTTTCAAAATTTGTTTATTTGCAGATAAATATGACAATGTTCTTGGAAAATAATCTTCACCTCTCATAAAGAGAATTATTTAAATTTTTAAATTCCAATAATTCTTCAAGGAATTTTAAGTAGAAAATAGAGTAAATGAAGAAAAAATCAGGAAACTTTCAGTCATTAAATAGAAAAGTGTAAAACAGGTTAAGGATGAAACATATTTAGACTGGAATGTAGTCTTCAAAAAATCTGATTTTGGTCAATACCTATGTATTGAATGAACACGTAAAATAGAAATAATAAAACAAAGACTTACTGTTCACAAACAATAACCAAATAAAATAACACTAGCCCAAATAGCGTTTTCAGTGAAGTACGACAACAAATAGTTCTTATTTTGCCATTAGATGGCTACGGCTTAATTTTATTCGCGAATATGAAACTGTATGATTATCATTTTTAGGGTGGGAGAAATACGAGTAATAGCAGGAATGCAGTCTAAATTTGTTTATTATTTAGTCTGAGGCCAACGTTTCGCTGCCACTTACAACTTCATCAGGACAAACTGATGAAAACCGGTCAAATCATTAGGACTACTTTTCAGCAAAATTAAGGATAGAAATGACATAATGAAACAAACAAACGTTGTATACAAAATAAACTTCAATAACTGTATAAATACATACACAGGTCAGACAAAGACACTTAAAAACGAGGATAACAGAACATAAGAGGAACTCTATAAAACAAAATAAAAATGGGATTTGTGCACTTACACAACACTGCATCGAAACTCAACATACTTTTGACTTCGATGGAGTCCGAATTTAAATAAACGGCTTATTCTGGAAATGCTACACATTAAAAATGACCCTAATAATATAAATTTCAGAACAGACATTGAAAATCTAAGTTCAACATATAGTAGAATATGCAAATTATTTCAGCAGCCACCATAGGGAATTTTTTAGTTTTGTTTGTTTTTGTCTTGTTGTTTTTTAAGGATTTCTCCTGCTTCTCAAACAAATAACATCTACTTCTTGTTAAAGAAAAAAATTTTTACACACCGCTATTTTATAATAAAATTAAGAAAGTCTTCTGAACGACGATTCTTAATATTTTCATACAATTTTTATTTTTCGACGATAACACTATATTTGAACAAATATATTTATTTTTATTTATTATTTTTTAACGCCTTAGTCTTTTGCCCTGATGAAGCTGTAAACGTTGGCCTCAGACTAAATAATAAACAAATTTAGACTGCATTCCTGCTATTATTCCTCCCATCAACAACATCAGTCGTTTATTCCATTTTACATAATTTTTAGGATCTGTAATTTAAAAATAAATAAAGGTATGGTATTATGACTAGCGAATGAAAGTTGACTTTTAGATTATTTAATAGATGGGGTTTCTTTTGAAATTTTTTTCCTATATTTCATTTGAAAGGAAACTGACCCTTATGTATTCCGTTGCAGAAGATTAGAATGGGGTATGTGACCAAATTTTTATTTTTACATATGATACTAGACAAAAAAATAAAATACCCGTATTTTTTACATCGATTAATTATTAGTACTTTACGAGAAAATAATTATTAAAAATTTGGGGAAGGGATTTAAGACGCGAGAATGGTAGAAGCGTGAAAAAAAAAACTGTTAGACTGGGAGGGAAAGAGATAGTTATAGCCAGCCTGCCACACCTACCATAACATAAACGCGACGCTGATAGGCTGAATTATAACTGTCTCTTTCCTTCCCGCAGTCTATCTGTCTTTTCTACCATACAGCATATATCCCTTCTCCAAAACATTAAATTGTTAATAAATAAATAAATATAAATATATCATCACGGCATATTACCCATTGCTGGGTGTGCCAATCTGCTTTGTATGCAGATATCGGTAATGATGATGACATATTTGTACCGTGCGGGTGTTTACCAGGCGTCACCTCACGGACACTCATTGCTGGCGTGGAGAGTGCACCACAGGGGTCAATTTTGTGCCATTTAAAATTGGAAATATTTGACGTCGGTCGGGATCGAACCCGGTTCCCTAGATTCGCGACCAGACACTCAGGCACGCGGCCACAAGATTATTACAAATTAATGTTTAGTTTTTATTATTATAATGAGAAGCTTTAGTGGTTAGTTTTATATTTTATGATATATATTGAAATTCGAATATGGTCACACCCAATTGTACTCAATACCAGGAAGCATTTAAAATGCAACAGGATTCAGAGATGTATTTAAAAAATGGAATACCGTAAATTCTAGTTCGTTCGTCTCAGGTGTAAGCAACCCTCGAGTCGGAATTACTGTTAGAGGAAATTAAAAATATTCCTATTTCACAGAATTGCCAAACTAGGTAATTCAAAGGTCAAAATATTTTGTTATATTCAAAATAAACGAAAAATGTTTAAAATATTTTTTGCACGATCGGGTTATTTTTTATATTTACCGATAGTGTTTCCAAGACAGTAGGTCTTATTTACAAATTACTGAACGGTAAGTGATGTGCTTCACTATAATAGCTATTATCATAACTGCCGAAGATGTCGGTTTGAAATCCGAGCTCGTGGAACGAGGATTTTAAGACATCTAAGGCTTGTTATGATTAATAACATCCGTGGTTTGTTCTATAGTTTATCGGTTTCGGAAAATTAAGACATTATTGATAAATATCATTTTTTGAAATTCTCTCCTGCTACTTTCAGATTGCTATGGTTAACCGAACAATCATTTTGACATTTGTCAATATGACAAATATCCAAATTATGTGCTTTATTCCACATGTTTATTACTTTAGAATAAAGAAGACCGTATTTAGAACGATAGGCTAACGTTATCTGTATGTATTAATGAAGAGCATTATATTTTCATTTTATTTTATTTGAATTTTGTAGACCGTTGTTGACAAGTAATTCTACGTCATACACAGCGGTAATTAAATATTAAAATTTCATTAATTTTTTTCTGGCCAATTAATGATAATTTTACCAAAAGAAAAAATATGGGTAGCAAGTTTTATCGTCTATTCAAAAATATTAAATAAAAAAATGGCACGCAAGTAGCCCATTCTATTCTTCTCTAGGGTTTCAAAAGAAACTATTATCTAGTAATATTTTTAGTATACGAGTATATAAACACACTTAATTTCAAACTTTTTTAAAGGAATTTTTAAAAAAATAATACACAAAAAATTGTTTAGAAAAATATGTTTATTGACCTGACAAATATGATAAAAATGGTTCAAATGACTTGCTTCCCATTATCGCTAACTATAATTACAAGGAATTAGTCAATGTCAAGGTTGTAATTTAAAAACATTAAAAATAATCGGTATTATAAAAATTATCTTGTCGTTTTCAAATAATATTTCATTTTCTACGAAACTATAAAATTATCATCATACAAATATACTATTAAAATGCAAATAAAAAATCTGATGTGGCCAGCACATAACCTCTCGCCAGACATTTTACGCATAAAACGAAAAATATTTTTAAATATAAATACATATATTCATATCTCACTACAAAATAATTCTCACATATATTTGCAAAATCTATGGGATATTTTAATATAAATTATGTACAATACATACATTTTATTTATATTCAATATCCTGATATTTTCTTTTTCTACTTTCCTTTTCTTTTTCTTTATATTCGTCATTTATTCGCAAATACCTTTTGTATTCTTTTTTACATATATTCTTTTGCGTTGTTGACTTTTTTTTTATTTTCATAATCTTCATAATGATGTACAAATATTTTTGGCAATGGCATACAAATATTTTTGACACTGACATTTATGTGTCAATTACAAACATTTGAATTTCTTGTCTTGAAGTAATAGTTTGATCTGAGAATTTTTACATCAAATTATTTTATATACATTTCTTTATCTCTAAATCTAGAAGATATAATAATAAATTTATATTTATCGAATAAAGAATTTAACGTTCTTTAATATAAGTATTTACATAAATTTTCGATAAATAATATTTAGATGATTTTTTTTTTCTTGTAACTACTACTTCCGGTTGTCTAATTGTTACCAAAACTTAATCAACTCTTCACATTAGTGTTAGATTGAGGAATCCGTAGTTAAAAATGTCTTTAGTCTTATAGGCTGGTAGCACGAGCGTGGTTCTAACACCCGATTTAACTAAAACCATGCCAACGAGATGGCACATACTTCAGGGTTATTAATAAAATCAGTGTTGCCAATATACTGATTAACTCGAAATTGTATTGACAACCATATTCAATAAATTTGACTTCATTATTTTAAATTTTTAATACTACAAAGAAGGCAAGACAAACATCGTATTAAACACTTTTAAATACTGCCGTCAAATTTATTAAATATGGCTGTTAGTATATTTTCCGCTGATTCAATACATTAGCAACATTGATTTTGTTAATAACAATGAAGTACGTGCCAAGTTGTTAGTATGGTTTTAGTTTATTTATTTATTCTCTCCCAAAACAGGATACGTGAGTATCCCAAAAATATGGGAGAGGCAACAATATATACAAAATAAACAGGTAAGAATAGACAGAGTATGGAAATACAGAGAATAAAAAATACAGAAGTTTACAAATATAAAAATATAAGAAAAAATAAGTGAACTAATGTGTCACTTAGTTTAACTCATTGTAGAGAACAGTTCTAAATTGAGTAAATATATGATAGAAAATGTCTAGTTCACTAAAACATTTGTTTTCAATTTCATTATAGATAACACATACTCTTCTAATAGGGTTTTTTAATTCATAATTGTTACGTATAACAGGAATGTAAAAAGTATTACTGGAACGGGAATGCAAACGTGGTACGGAAAAATTAATTTGACTTCAAGAGAAATTATCATCAACCAGATTATTTAGTAGTTTATAAAGGTATAGGCATGAATATATCCTACGTCTGTCCTCAAGTGTATACATGTCAAATGTATGTATAGCAGCAGAATAACTGTATGTTAAAGGATTAAATGAAGGTGAAATTTTACGAGTGCAATATCTGACAAACTTCCGCTGTACCCACTCAATTCGTTTACTAAAGTTATCATATATTGGATTCCAGACAATGAGGCAGCATTCGAGCATAGACCTTACAAAACAGTTGTACAAAGAAATAAGAGCTTTTGGATTGTTGAAACAATGTGAATTTCGAATAATGAAACCTAAATTTCTGTAAGCACTATTAATAATATAGTCGTAATTCGGACCAAAATGTAATGTAGGGTCGAACAAAACTCCTAAATCTTTATGCAGTTCAACACGGTTGAGACAATTACTACCTATCCGGTAGGAAAAAGAAGAAACACTACGTTTCATTGAAAATGACATGATCTTACATTTTTTGATATTAAAATATAAATGTGAGGAAGAAGACCAAGTCAGAAGATTATCAATATCGGACTGAAGTAGACAGTGATCCGCATATGAATTGATAGTTTTAAATAGCTTCAGATCATAGTTAAAACCGGTGTTAGAACCATGCTCGTGCTACCAGACATTGTATTTAAGAAATCGTGGATCCAACATCCACACACACATACGGACATCATCGTAAAAATGTTATAATCGGATTCTAGGGACCTTAAAACGTGCTTATTCACTAAAATCTGGATATGCGATTTTTAACATGAACCCAATACCTCTCTTAGCGAGAGGTAAAAGCCAATGGAGTATAGGTAGAATTCCTATTTCATGCACCACTAATATAATAACACGGAAGCCATTAGCAATGGTGCATTGTAAGTCTATAAACTCTACATCTAGATTCTTTCTGTCGTATGTCCTGTAAGTGAACATCAACTTCATGCTTCGTGCCGTTTTCTTTATGTTCCGCACATTTGAAACACATAAAAAATAGTCGGTTATGGCTTAGAGTTGCCAGTGGAACACGACTGTTCACTATTTTGATAACAGTCGTAATTTTTTCAGCAAATACGCTTGGTCGTGGCATTGGCGAGGTCTTTGACTCTGTCGAGATTCTTTCAAAAAATTTATTTACGATTATCTTATTTACAAAACAAAAAATAAATCGCACATGCTGCTGTTTTATAGCATGGTTGATAGCAAAAGATGTGGAACACAAATACATTTTTTTAATCGAACTAAAAATAAAAAAATAATATAATCATGCTCTTTTTAAATTTTTATTTGTTGAGTTACGTGAAGTTGTTTGAATAAATGATAACACCTTGCACAAAGCACATATTTTACTTTTCTGCTCTAATTTAGAAGGGTCACGTAAAAATTATTGTGAATAAGAAAGTCAAGCAAACAGTGGAAAACAATGTTTGTATTTTTCCCCCCATAATTTTAAAACAATAGCCCAATTCTGAACAAATCTGTAAAGCCTCATTTACAAAAGAAATTAATAGTTAGCGTTAGTAATTATAGTTAGTGTTTATAATTAGGAGTTAAAGATTGGTTCACAATACATGAAATTAAAGACTACGAATAAAAAAATTTGTTGGCAGAATAGTACATTTGATTCAAAATTTATTTAAAACATTCAGAAAATTCATTTTCTAAAAGGTTCTCAAAAATTCTTTGAAATTCTGTAACTGCTGCATCTGCGCTGGAAAATCTTTTACCTCGCATCATCTTTTTAAAAGTTGGAAACCAAAAAATCGCACGGCGCCAGATCTAGGCTGTACGGAGGATAAGTTACCAATTGAACTCCCGAATCTTTCAAAAAATCCAATGTTCTGAGAGGATGCATTGTCCTGATAGAGTAAGATGTTACGCAAACCGGTCCTTTGGCGACCTATTTGTAGTTGTGGTAAAGCCACCTCGCAGTACCATTCAGAATTAACAGTTCTGCGATCTGCAAGTGGAATAATAGCAACAGGACCACTTCGGCAGAAAAAAAAACAGCAATCATTTTCTTATTGACGCTTCTGCCACGAATTACTTTTGTGGGCAAGTCTTCATCTTCGAATACCTAAACACTAGACTGCTGTTTAGTTTCAGGGTCGTAACTGTATACCCAAGATTCGTATGTATGCTACTTGCTTGGAAGCTCCTCCGTCAAATTTTTGCAATATAAATTTACACTAGTCTACTCGATCCTGTTTTTGACTTTCTGAGAGCAATTGCGGTATCCAACGGCTTCTTAGCTTTCTTGCCCAAAGATGTTTATGCAAAATATATTCACCGCCGAAGATCCAATCTTCACTTCCTCCTGAATCTCTTCCAGTCACAATTTTCTTTTCTTCGCATCTTTTGGCATATTTATAAATTCAATAGTAGATTTGTTCCTAGCGCATTTTTGCAAGAAGGCGCAATGCGATACTGTAAATTACTCATTTTATATTGGATTTTGTATTATCTAACACGAATCAAACTCAAAAATTCGACTTGTTTGACAACTTTGACAATATATTTATAACACTTGTAACAAAACACAAAGAATTGGCACTATAAGGGACCAATTGGAGCCGATGAAGATGTATGTGTTATGACGTCACATTCTGCTTCAGATCACGTGACTTTTTCAAAATATTATCCAAATTTCAAAAATTAATTGTAAAATATCTAATGGATACTTAGAAGGCATATAATTTTTTTTTCAACGGCCCTATTGAGCTTCCATGACCTGCTACTAACTATTAACCTATATAAATATAAAATGAATAAAATTATTTAAAAAAAATAAAATAACCCAAATTAGTCACAGCAAACTAAAATTAAGGTAAATAATTACTCTTTTAAGAGCCTGTAGCTCGAAAACGGCGCGTTTCCGGAAATGAGTTTATTAGATAAAGGTAAGTCTATTTTGCATCCGGTTACATAGGTACCCTACAAATTTGTAACACGTATTCATTAATACTCTATTTAAAAATATAGTGGTTTTATCCGATAATTCTCATTTTGGTAAAAATTGAGACTGGTTGTTTTTGCACTAATTATATTTCCAACTAGAGATGATGAAGTGCACTGTACTGAGCTACATAAGCATGAGTTAAGTTTACTGCAAGGGCAATGGCAGTGAACGAACTGTGGTGACATTTCCACAGCATTATAAAGTCGTTAGATAAATTATGAACATAGTAACTATCGCAGGGAAGACACAAGTAAATTTGCCATACTTTCCAGTAAAGATTAGCAAAGTTTTTACTTACAACCAACTATTACTACAATCCAAAGACCTTAATTCAAAAATAAAATACAATACTGACCAGTGGCGTAGCTAGAACTTTTGCCGCCCGGGGCGGTCTATAGGTTTGCCGCCCCTCTCAATACCCCAAAAATACAGAGTGATCAAAAATAACTGATTCAATTGGCAATACAATTCTGGGGGTCCTTTTATTTCTGTTTATACAACACCAGATAAAGGCGGAAATACTATTTGACATGTTATTTTTACAATAAATACATATTGGTTATGTCAGAGCAGGAACCTGACAGCTAATATTATTTCGAGTGATTAAAATATTTTAGATTATTGTTCTGTGGGCAATGTAATAAACGGATGTGGTGAAGTAAAACAACGACTATTTTAATAAATAATTGTAAATGTATTCGAATTTAAATTGTCAAATGTCACTGTCAACAGTGTCAACAACAGGAAATAAATTTTATGTATCAGTATTGCCAGTTTCAATTTTTTTTATTGCCAACTGAATCAGTTATTTTTAATCACTCTGTACTAGTCAAAGTAAAACCGAATTTGAAATTTTATTAATATTGCTCCTTATTTGTAGTGATAGCTATGGAATTGAAACAAAATTACAAACAAATGCATATTGTTTTAACTGTCACAAATTCTGTTTTCAAATAATATGTTACATATTTAGCACCTATACATAAATCACTGAACAGGTTTCATTTTTATATTCTACACTTAATAAATAATGTTATCATTTTCATATTTTGTAACCTATAAAATCAAATTTCAGACAGTTCAAACGATATGCTTTTCTTTGTTATTGTGTTTCAATTCCATGGCTTTCACCACAAATGAGCTATATTTATAAAATTTCAAATTCGGTTTTACAGGTTACAAAACGTGCAAAAATAAAATTTGATTAGTGATTTAGGTATAATTTTTTTATCTGTAACCTTTATTTGTCACATTTTTGTAAGAAATTAATGGGTAAGTATAAGTAACTCTGTAACTACAGCAAAATAAAAAAAAAATACATTGTATTCCCCGGTATTCCCTATATAAAAGATTTCATGTACACACCTTGTATTTTTAGTTTCAAGTATAGTTTTTAAAAACGAATTATTATTTAAGTAATAAAAAGTGCCGCCCCCAAAAAAGTGCCGCCCGGGGCGGACCGCCCCCTCCGCCCCTCGCTAACTACGCCACTGATACTGACAATGTCACTATGAACAAAACAATTTTTTCTTCCATACCAAGTTCGCAATGTTCTTGAAATAAACTTATCTACTGTTCACGATGTACGCTGTCCTTACGAAATGTAAAAACACTCAATTATTTTGAAATTGAAAGAATCAAAAATATTAACAATACATCCTGCATCGAAATAAAGAATAAAAATATAATATAAAAGACAAGGTTTTGTACGAAAGGGAGAAGGACAAAAGCCCACGCTTTCCAAAAACATCGGCGACATGGAGCGTAGAATATGGAGCTCCATTTTGGAGATGAAATGATACGAGGAAGAAGTGAACAGGTATAAAAGTCTTCCCTCATTTATCAATCGAATTCCGGGCTTCGAGGGTAGAATATACACGTTTCCAATTACTGTGATATTTTTCAGAGGGAAACCTCAATAAATACCGAATTGAGGTACCTCATGTCTCATTCATTAAATCAAATAATATAAATACATCTAAAATGTTCACAAAATTCGAAATATCCACAATAGATTCCATTTTGTATGAAACTTCAACTCATAAATTGAAAGCCATTTACCGGGTGTCTTAGGCCGATCGACACATGGGAGATTAACATGTGAAATCAGCTAATTGTGAATATTAACTCCCCAGTGTAAGATATTAAGCTGAAATTTTGTATACTTATTGGAGGATATTAAATCTACGGATTGCAGTCCAAATTAGTAAATTTCAATGTGTAATATTAGAAAAAATTACGAAAATTTGCAGAATTTCCAGGATTATTGTTCGTATATCGGACAAAATGGTTACTAAGTAACAGTACAAATAGTATAATGGTAGCGTAATAAACAAAACTCGGAGAGACGGGTTCGGAACCATCCAGCAGCAAAATTTAATGTTTACTTTTCAAAATAATTTTTATTATTAATATGTTTTTAATCTTTTATAGACTTTTAATAAAATATAAACATTATTTAAAGCATAAATTATACGTATTTTGTAAAATCTAAATCACATTGATTACAACATACAATTAAATAAATACAATAAATATTTATAATAAAAATCTGATGTGGCCAGCACATAACCTCTCGCTAGATATTTTACCTGGTTGTACGCATAAAACAAAAAATATTTTTAAATACATATATTCATGTATCACTACAAAATAATTCTCAAATATACTTGCAAAATCTATGGGATATTTTAATATAAATTATGTACAATACATACATTATCTTTATATTCAATATCCTGGAATTTTATTTTTCTACTTTCCTTTTCTTTTTCTTTATATTCGTCATTTTTATATTCGTTTTTACGTGTATTCTTTTGCGTTGTTGACTTTTTTTTATTTTCATAATGTACAAATATTTTTGACGGTGGCATACAAATATTTTTGACAGTGGCATACAAATATTTTTGAGTGACATTTATGTGTCAATTACAAACATTTGAATTTCTTGTCTTCAAGTAGTTTGATCTGAGATTTTTTTACATCAAATTATTTTATATGTATTTATTTATCTCTAAATCTATAGAAGATATAATAATGAATTTATATTTATCGAATAAAGAATTTAACGTTCTTTAATATAAGTAGTTACATAAATTTTCGATAAGTAATATTTAGATGGTTTTTTTTCTTGTAACTACCACTTCCGGTTGTCCAATTGTTACCAAAACTTAATCAACTCTTCCCATTATTGTTAGATTGAGGAATCCGTAGTTAAAAATGTCTCAAGTCTTATAGTAATTGAGAAATCGTGGATCCAACATCCATACACACACACATACGGAGATCATCGTGAAAATGTTATAATCGGATTCTAGGGACCTTAAAACGTGCTTATTCACTAAAATCTGGATATGCAATTTTTAGCATGAATTCAATAACCTCTCTTAGCGAAAGGTAAAAAATAACCTATCCATTTTATTAAATTTCAACAAAAAATTAAAAATTTCATTTTACTGCTGGCTGATTCCGAATTCAGTCTCTCAGTTTTGTTTATTACTAGGCGCACACGCTACCACTATGCTATTTAAGCTGTTGGTAACCTTTTTTTCAGTTTTAGTATTATTAAAAGTAAATACTACCAATCATACAATTTTAATGTAGGTATATTTTTCATCCCATTAACAATATACCTACATAATACTAGCGTGTATCTTGCTGTATAAAGTTCCACAAACGAACAGAAAGTATTTTTCTTTTGCAAGCATTTTAATCAATGTAGGGTATTGTTTATTGGACATCGACACGAATTAAATGGAATTCTTGAAATAGGAAATCGAAGAAGGCTACTTGGTGTGATAAAACAAGTGAAACTCGATGTTGTTTACTGTTGGCGGTTCGTTATTAGTTCGGTTATAACCGACAAAACTTTAACCGTTCACATTTTTTTGTTTTCCTGTTAAAACTTTTTATTTAGTGCTTTGTTTGTTTAGTTGTTTTTGTATGTTGTTGTTTTTAAGTTATCTGGATAACAGGTACCTAACTCTGGAGTATATCTTGAAACAAATTTATCTGACAAATTGGTAATAATTGTTTTGTTGAGCAGAAAATCGTTAAAATTAGTTCCTAGTTCATTTGTTTTATTGTTTTTAATAAACGAAGATGATTTCACGTATTTGATCTCTGAAATATACGCGATGCTCTTATAGCTCATTAAATCCTTATTATAATTAATTTTGTAACAAGTGCGGGAATTATTGATTCTGAAATGAACACACTTTGCAGTTTCAGGATAAAGTTTCGGCATGTGCTACAATAGTATACAGGGTGTCCGGATTTCGAAGGCCACTATGGGATCTCGGAAACTATAAGAGATACGACTTCGGTTAAATGGGACATGTGATGCGCCTTTAGGGGGCAATCTTAGATGTGCTTTTGTTTTCACAAATTTCTCATAGGTTACTAGAAAATGGCGGAAAACTGAATTTGGTCGATATTTTCATTTTGAAATAAAAAAGTTAGATATTTTTATTATCTATTCAGTGGAGTACGAAAATAATTTTTCTATAGTCTTTTATATTACTAATTTTTTTTTAAAAAAACGTTTTATTAAACCAAGTTGATTTAAGGAAATTTTTATGTGTAATGTTATATAGGGTGTTTCATAATATATGCGCCGGACTTCAGGATGTGATAGCTCGTCCAAAAATATGAAAAAATGTTTCTCATAATAAGCTGTTTTGTGCGGATTTTTTTTTAAGTCATAATTGGTGCACTCAAAAAAATATAAGTTTTATTTACAACAAAAATTACTTTCGTTTCTAAAAACATCCAAAATGAAAAGAATTACTTTCAACTTAAATAAATTGCAGGTAAAATTAAAAAACGCTACTTTGAAATCTTACTTTTAATTTTAAAACTATTATAATTTTATTTTAAAACTAATATACTTTTCGTAGATTATTATATATATTTAACTTAAATGTTTATACTATTGTTTTGAATAAAATTTGCTTAAAATAAAATTATACTTTTGGTATAAAATTAATACTGTTTAGATAAAAACTTAATTCATTTGTGTTCAAAAATTGAGATTTTGGACTGAAAGTAAAAATAATTTTTTAATACAAATAAACATTTTGTTATAATCAAAGTAAAATGTTTTTTCTTCAAAATATTGATGATTTTAAATGTAAAAATAACTTTATAAACAAAAATTATTACTTTCATTTTAAAATATTTACTTTTACGTTAATAAGTTTAATTTTAAATTAATTTACAAACAATTTTATATTAAAAGTACTAAATTTTTACTAACTAGTTGCCGATTTTTGACTGCACAGGCATACAACGATCGTCATAGTCAGTTTTATGTGTGGTGAGAAATGCGCTGAAAGTATAGCAGTAATAATAATTATACGCATAGCAAACACAGAAAATATTATTAAAGAAATAGATTTGTGTAGGTAATTACCTTAAAGATAACAAAATTGAGGATGTTTATCCATACATTGAAGGTAAGAATATTGAACATAATAGTTTTAGGAAATATACATTCGAAATGAAACGTATAATATTTGTTCTTAGGAAAACAACTAATTGTAGACTCTCTGCATTCTGCATCACTTAAACAGCTTGGATATGAAGGAATTGATTCCTTACTCGAATTTCGATTTAAAGATATTAGTACCAACCCAAATGAATCTTTGGAAAGTATGTATTATTATTAATATTGTTACTTTTAAGATACTATTATGTTTATTTACTATATTTTTATTACTAGTTCTGCAAAGGATGTATGCAGATGAAACTTTTAGCTGACTACAAAGCTACAAGAATTACTAATCAATAATTATTATCAACATCAATCACAACCACCTTATACGTTTAAGTAAAAAAGAAATTGTGATATGTATTTCCAAATATACTTATAAAATTACAAGTTACAAATATGTTGTAAAAATTAAATTCATGTAGACTTAAGATCCATTTAACATATGTTTTGTTAATAATTATTGTATTTATTGTTGTATGTAGAATTATCTTGTTAGAAATAAGTTTTCTTTTCCGTTACAGAAATCAGAATGAATTATTTTCAAACATGTTTTGTTAATTATTGAATAGTTATTAAAATAAAACAAGAGTATTGAGTATAAATTAAGGAACTTTAATTTTAAAAATTCTATTCCTCAGGTTAAATTAAGATTTTTATTTCAAATAAATAAAAATAATAATTTGAAAATAGCATAATTTAAATGATAAATATTTTTCGAAGTGAATACTAACATCTTTTAATTTTATTGCTTTGATTATTTGGGTTAATGTTTTAAAAACATTGTTCTGAAATCATACGTTTTTAATTCGAAATTGAATATATTTCAATTAAATACGAGGTGATTTAAAAAAGAATATAATACTCTTAACAAATTCATTTTTGATATAATAGTATTTACTTTTGTCTCAAAAACCTAAAAGAAGGTTGAAAGCAAGGATACTTTTAAATCAAATATAAACTTTGTTGGAGCCTTTTTGAAAGCAAAAATATTTGATTTAACCTGCAATTCCATAAGTATTAAAGCAAAATTTCTTTGGGTGTGAAGATTTTGAAGGGGTAGTGGGTGTTTTTCTACCCAACTTCTACGCCACTGGAAAAAGTTCAGTTTTGAGCCGCCAATGTTTTCTACTCAAAAAAGGTACTCTTGGTCATAAGCTCTAAAGTTGACCGTTTTCGAGAAAAATCAACTTTTATGTTGAAAAACATGGTCAATTGTTTGAAATATTTTTTTTTAACTAATTAAACAAAATTTATTTAAACGTTGGAACAAGTAACAAAACCAAACGTTAACTTCATAATTGCAAAATTAAAAAAAACAATAACAAATTATACTTAGTTAAATTAATTAATAAACACTACCACTTCATAATCTGCACCAATTATGACTAAAAAAAAAACTGCACAAAACATAGCTTATTATGAGAAACTTTTTTTCATATTTTTGGACGAGCTATCACATTCTGAAGTCCTGCGCATATATTATGAAACACCCTGTATTTGGTAACATTAAATTGACATTTATTCAATTATTTGAAAGTACTTATCATTTCTGATTTATGAACATAAGTATAAATGTCATCTAGTACCAACCTTCTAAAACAAAAATTTCGTATCGAAATGTACATAGGCTCTTTCGATACGCAATTGGGTTTCGTAATGACTTCATTATGAACGCAAAATATAAAAACAATGACCTCTTGAAGTAGCGCTACTTCGGAAGTAGCGATTTTACGATTTTTTAAAATTTATGTTATTTTATGAATAGACAAGAATACGTTACATTTTTTATTAAATTAAATGTATAATATTTGAAATAAGAGGTATTTACAATTTAATTTATTTTCTTAATTTGTAAGATTAAAGCTGACATTTGACAGTTGAAGTAGCAATTTTTCGGAAGTAGTGCTACTTAAAGAGGTGAGAATACGGGCCAATATTTTTGGAATTGGTTATTTCCCGCACTCATGTTGAGTTTAAGAATATTTAATCCCCGAACGATTGTAGAAAAAAGTTAGTGAACGTTATAAAACACCCAGTATTTCTTTATATTATAATATTAAACATGACACAAGAAAAACCAAAATAATTTATTTTTTTTTTTGCAAAGAAATTACTGCCTAAAGTATTATTCATGAAAGATGACTACTCAAGGTCATTTGTTCAAAGAAAGAATACACAGCATTTCATAGCAGTAGCTTAGCAACAATTTGTATTAGAAAGAGAAACACACTAAACAGACTACAGACATGTAATTATTTACTATACTGCCCTCTGTACTAATGTTTATCCAGTGGCGTTGACATTCAAATTATTATTTTATGGTTTACGTCAAGTCTACATTTTTGTTTTATGCAAAAACGTAGGTAGGTGAAGAAGATAAAACTTTGAGAAAAGCATTATTTAAAAAGAAACAAAATTTTCAAATAAAATACATTTATTTTTTCAGTTAATATGTAGCCATACATATTTCGCTTTGCACGCCTATGAGAACAAAATTCAGTGAAGTTATCTGCAAGTAATATTATATCAGACGACTCATAATTGACCTTGAATAGTTATCTTTTTACAAATACACAAATTTTCAATATTTTTTTTACATATTTATCGATAATTACTAGTACTGATATACATAATTATAAAATATAAAAGTCATACATTTAACTATAAATTTATATAAAGTATACGTTCAAATATTTCAATAAAAAAGCAAACAATGTAATCACATACTACGGAAAATAAACAATAATTGTATATTTCAAAACCAAAACGAATTACTAAACATAAATAACTTTTTTTTATTATTGCGGTTCTTTTAGAAATTAAATAAAATATTTTGCAAACAAATCTAATGTGGTCAACACATATCTATCTGCCCATA
Organism: Harpalus rubripes; assembly: GCA_963082715.1. Classification (NCBI taxonomy): domain Eukaryota; kingdom Metazoa; phylum Arthropoda; class Insecta; order Coleoptera; family Carabidae; genus Harpalus; species Harpalus rubripes. The sequence continues at coordinate 5,869,594 of OY720453.1, read as the reverse complement.
TAACCAGTAAAGTTTCACTTACATAGTTATTACAATTACTAATTTGCAAGTAGTATAACATATTTAGAAACTAGGTAACTTAAAATATTTAATTCGTTCTTCTTGCACATATTTTTTCGTCATTTTACAAATTTACTATTGGACTTTGTACACGTCCACCTACCCAAATTATCTTATATACATATACAATAATTATCAAAAGGTTGGCAACACTGCATTTGCATGAAATCGTCGTATAATGAATAATAAAATAAATAAATTTGAAAACCTCGATTTTTATATTAATTGGTGGCTAATAACAAAACACGTATTCGCCTCAAAATTATTGACAATTATAATATTTTGAACAACACATAATTAACAATGTAAACAAGTATTTCCAAATGAGAATATTCTAAATGAGTAAGTCCGTAAGAAAAAATAAATTCAAAATTTCATCTAACAAATGAAGGAGGACGTAAAAGCGATTGTCAGCTTTTTATGTAAATAAACAAAACTGAAACGTGGAAGGCGACGCGCAGAATTATACAACCGCGATGTATAATCACTTTCTCTTTACAGACAAACTATAATAGGAAATTACAAATATGTACTACGTATAAAAAATACAATAAATTACCCACATTAGATTAAAAAATGCAACAATGATTAAGAATTTAAAAATGGAACATTTGACGTCAGGTGCATAGAGAAACAGCAACGCATCGCATGAAACAATACTGAGACTGAAAGCACCCGGCACAACACGGACCGGTTCAATGATTAATGATTTCAAAGACGTCCTTGAAAACAAACCATATACACCAAGTAAACGCTTAAAACTTTAGCTCAGTATGCATTCGATACACGGAACATAACAACACATTAAAAATAGTCTCACAGCTGCTATCTTTACACTTTTTACTGTGAGAATCATTCGAAAAGAAGGATTTTAATAATCAAATATTGCTGATGAACAGCACAACGAAGCCTAAATAGCGAACGAACGTACAGAAATCGAATTATAAAAGCGGTTTAGTTGCCAAGCGGGCAGTTGGCCTTGTTAAAATGCATTCGAGCACACTGCATCACCTTCATTTGAACTTTATGAATATCATGCACATCTTCCCACAAGATTTTGAAAGCGACGGGAGTGTAACACGCACTTCCAACGATGAAACGCAACGAAAACGGTACTTTTATTATATTCTGCTGATTTGCCAACGTTGAAATTTGTAAACAGAAATAACACACGCGATTTTGTTTAACGCACAAAAACACTAATAATCACAAGGGGATTCACTCACCTATTTTTTTCCAATTCGTTATGGGTCGTCCTGAAACAAAAAAGAAAAAATTAGAATCGCAAATCTGTAAAATCACTAAATTATTAATTTGCTTAAGAATTCACGATCACTTGACAGTATTATGCTGTATTTTATCGCTAATATGTAATGATATGAGAAAGTAAACAAACATGAAAACAAAGAGTTTTGAGCTCACCTGCTACCCTGAGATTTTTTCGTCTTTGGCCTTTTGGATGCACTTCTGAGATCATCGGGCATTGGCAGTGTAGAGGCATACCCATGTTCCCTTGCCTCTGCAAGTAGAAAATGCATACGAACACTAGTTACAATACCGTCAAAATCAGCTGATTGGCATGCACAAAAATAACTCTGAAGCCATGTTGACGTGGAGATATGTAAAAACTTCAAATAATATTCAACTAACCTCTATCCCGCCTTTCCAGGTATTCCGCGGCTTCTAATAACGCAGCAATGCTCATATTTATTATTAGTAAAAAGTAAAACACTAAAAGAAGAGAAATATAACGGACTAACGACTGCACAGGTCCGCGCCCAACGAACTCACTCGGCTATTTATTGATGTCAAACGCACACAATTCCTCGCTTGTCAGTGCGCACGAAATCGCGCGTTCATTGGTTGCAGGATCCGACAATACACGAACAAGCGGTCGTGTTTTTTCGCCGAGCCAATGCACCGCATGCTTGCAGTCACGTGAATGTCATGCTTTCAAACGTCAACAACAAAACAAAACAGCTGTTAGATTAAATTTTTAAAAAATACTTTAATTCAAAAATTCACAAATATGTAACATTTTTATTTTGATACAAAATACATTTTTGTAAAAACATTTAAGAAATATGTCAAAGGGCAAATAATGAAAATTATATTACATCTGTTTAACAGGTGGTATATTCAACAAAGCTAAGGCATTGTGTAGAACTTCTTGAATGGCTTTTAATAAGAAAATTCTTGCTTGTAATATGGGAAACAAATGATCTCTCGGTTCCTATTATAAATAAACATTATTAGCCATGTATAGATATTTAATAGATATATTAACTTACAGTTAAAATTCTTACTCTTCTATAATACACGCTAAATACTGCACATAGGGAGTCCAAAAAAATGCATAAATTATGTGTATTTATTCTGCAGTTTGCAATATCTTTGATACAATTTTTTACAGTATGTGGATATTGCATTAAATAAACAAATAAAATTTCCCATTCTTCCTAAAAAAAATAATAATTAAATATTGTAAAATTTAAATTTAAAAAATCACTTACTGGTTGGTTCAGAAGACCAAAATCAATTTTATTAATATCTGGCAAAGGTGGATATGTCCCCATAGCAACCTTCTGGTCAAACTGTTTAAAAATAGTTGACAATCGGGCACAGTTGTACAAAATAAATGACGCACCTAAAAACAAAAACACATCTATTAACAAGAAAGCAATTTTTATGTATTTCTTTACCTTTACTGTGATTATTTGTAGTATTATCAATATTGATAACAACAGGTCTATTTGGTTTAACATATAATAAATCAATAGAAACAGCTGCTGACCCCAATTTTTCAAAAAATTCTTTCCAGCCAGTTTCCGAATTAACGCGGACTCCATATTTGTGTTGAGCCATTAACCGCATATCTATTGTACGTTTACTACAAAATTAGTCTTATAAAATCAATCCTTTACACTATTTTTTATATTTTGCGTCTTTTACAAACTAAAATATTTTTAAAAAACTGCTACAATAAACAGAGTTGTTTTAGGGAAACTTTATATCTAATCTTGTATGTATTATTATTATTTGTTATTAGTTCATGTCAATTCTGATTCATGAACAAAAAATTGCGAATCGAAATGAAGGCTCTTTCGACACGCAAAATATAAAAAAATTATAACTTACTCATAATATTCCTGTGCAGTAATATTAGTATTTTTCTTGCTGAATTTATTACTAATTACAACGCCACATAAAATTTTTGTTGATTCCATTTTGGATTTACTGGTTAAAATAATTTTCTCGCAATTATTATTGTCACCATTATTTCCACATACTTGCAAGAGATTATTAATTACGTCTTTCAATAATTGTATTCGTAATTGAGTCAAATCTATGGAAGATAATTCAATGTGATTGTTTTCTGTACAAATTTTAATTTTCTTGTTAGACAATAAATTATTTCTTCCATAATTTTTGTTTTCCAGTAGTATTTGTGTTATAATATTCTTAAATGATGTGATTCTTGTTAAAAATAATACTAATTTTTCATGTTCAACAATGCAATTATTTACAGAAATTGTCCAGTTTTTACTATTTTCTAATAAATCTTGGAAAACATCTATATTATCACTTTTTCTATTTATATATCTATATATTGGTAGTTTGGGATTATTAATATATTTCTTCCATGCGCTTTCGTTTAATGGTAAACTCAATTCTCCAAGTGTATTCAGTTTATTATTGTGGGTTCGGAATATGTTAATTCCTTGTTTATTTTCTGTTGTTAAATGAGTAAATAAATTATTGAGAAATTCATCAAATAAATCTTCGGTGTTCATTATCAATAATCATTATATTCTTCCTCAAACTTTTTGAAATCTTCCTCTGTAAATACAGTTCCTTGTTCTTCTTTTTGTTCTACCTTACGATTAACAGGTTTCCTGGTGATTGCTCGTTCAATAAGTTGTTCTTTCAAATTTTTATTAAGTTTTATCTGTCGAGTTTTTTTACTCAGCTTTATTCGTTGCAAATTATCTTTCAAAATTTGTTCTTTCTCTTTTAGTTTTTCTCTAGCTTCTTTCACAGATATTTTCCTTTCAGATTCAATTTTTTGGTGCTTATCTATACGAGTTACGCGTGGCTTAAAATCTTTCTTTTTTTGATTCTTTCTCACCTTTTCAGAAGCAGATTGCTCTAGATCTGGGTCACAAAGAGCCAAACTTTTTTTAAGGAGTGCTAAAGACATTATTTTTCATAATATAACAATCGTATTTGAATAATATTTACTGCTATAAAAGTATCACATGTAACAACCTGTCATTGTTAAATTAGGTTATGTCAAAGAATAAGAAGGTTATGTTTTTCTTTGTTTTCACTGCTACCAACCTTTAAAATACTCATAGACCCTGTATATTGTTTTGAATATTCAAAAATTTAAAATAACATTTATTTCATTTGACTTTTAGAATGAATTTACAGTTAATATCTATTAGAGTATAAATTACTAAATATAATTTGAATTAAATTCTAAAGCCGCGTATACATCTGAGGGCATCGAACCCACATCGAACCCGTCGAAAACTGGGTTCGGTTTTAGTTCAGGTTAATTTGTTTTTTGCCGTTCTGATTCAATCGTTCGACCTAATGAATATTGAATTAATGTTTTTTGAATAACAATCTTTATAGAAAAATAATTTAAAACGCGAGCCGATATTTATAATGCAACGCAAAACAAAAACACGGACATAATTTTCACAAACAGTCAGCACAGGTAGCAACACAAACGGCGGCAATTATCGGCTGCAAGAATTACGACTACGTTTACGTTTCGAACTGAAAATGAACCTGAACCCTGAATCAGAATTTTAATACAACTTCGGTTCCAAGTCTGGTTCAATTAAAAAATATATCTGAGGTTTACTTCTTGGTTTTATTCAATTTTCATTAGGTCGAATCGAACCTTAACCAAAAACATGAACCCGGAACGAAACCGCAAATTTTATTAATGCTTGAACCGATTGAATCAGAACAACAAACGAACCCATATCTCAAAAAACAATTTAACTTGAACCGAACCCAGTTTTTGTCGGACGTGACAAACAGACGAGTATGATAATGAAAGCTGCACTACAAACAAGACTACATATACCATCGATATAAGTTGTAAAAATTACGCATGTCTTGCATTTTTTTATGCGACATCACTTATAATAACTGACAAGTTTAATAGTTACTGACAGTTGAACCGAATATGAAAATACCGGGCCTCAAATTAAAGACATTTTTGCTGCGAAGCTACAGAGGCAACTTGAACATTGCCTCGTTTATTGCCTCGGCCTTTTTCGTTTGCGACCAAAAAAGTGCCTCATCCTTATACGCGTGCGTACTCAAACGTCGTATACCCCCGTTTTCTAGTTTCGAATTAGAAATTTTATGTAGTTATTTTTGTTTTGTTATGTTGTGTCATCTACAGACAGTCAGACAAACGTGTCTCGTGTCTCAGTTGACAGTAGAATTTGAACGTGGCTCGATAACCTTAAAGTAGAATTATTAGTTAAATTAAAAATGATAAATGTAAAGTTTATCATATTAATATTTTATTTATTTTCATTAGTAAACTTCAACAACGCACAACTGTTAGAAGGTTTATATTGTGGAAAAGAAAACTGTTACGATGTTTTGGGAGTTACAAGAGAATCAACGAAAAGTGAAATATCTAAAAATTACAGACAACTTGCTAGGAAATTCCATCCGGATTTACATAGAGGTGAAACCGCGAAAAAAGAAGCCGAAGAGAGATTTAAAGAAATAGCAACTGCTTATGAAATATTGAAAGATGAAGAAGCTCGAACAGATTACGATTACATGTTGGACAATCCCGATCAGTATTATGCTCATTACTACAGATATTATAGACGACGTATGGCACCAAAAGTCGACGTTCGAATTGTTATAATTGTTACTATTTCTGTGATATCTATTATACAATATTATAGTGCGTGGCAGCGTTACGAAACTGCCATCAAATACTTCATGACTTTACCAAAGTATCGTAATCGCGCTATGGATGTGGCCGAAAAAGAAGGCATGTTATCGAACAAAAGATCCGACAGAGGAAAGAGTAAAGCCGAACAAAAAAAACATCAGGATGAAATTATTAGAAAAGTAATCGAAGAGAACATGGACATCAAAGGAGCTTATGCCAAACCTTCTATTTATGATTTATTATGGGTTCAAATAATTATTTTTCCTTACACACTATCGAAATATATTTGGTGGAACATAGTTTGGATTTGGAAATACAATATCTTAAAGGAACCATACGGAATGGAAGAAAAATTGTATATAATCAGAAAAAACTTAAAAATGGGGCAATACCAATTTGACGCGTTGGAAGAAGAGAAAAAGGAACAATATTTGAAGAAAGAATTGTGGATAAAAGAAAAGTTTGAAGAATGGTATAAACAAGAAGAGGAAGATATGAAAAAATCTCTCGCTGAAAACTCAAAATATAAGGCATATCGGAGATATATTAAAAATCATGGCTTTGGACGGATGACTTTCGACGACTCATAGTGTAAAAAATATCTAAAAGTTACGAATTATTTTTATACATATTTATTTAATATTAGTTGTACAAAGAAATCAGTTAATCGACGATAGATGACTTACAATTATTAAAATTTAATCTTCAACAGGCTTTGTCTTTTTTTCTTGCATCCCATTTGCTCCTCCATCTAGCCAATAAACATTTCTTTATACCAAATTTTTTTACGAGTGCCTAAAATATTTTCAAAAAATTAAAAGAAGTCTTTAAGTTAAAAAAGAATACATACTTGCCATTCGTCAATATCTATTGAAATAATACTTTGCTTATATCTCACACCACTCTTTTTAGCTCTTTTTGAATCATGTCCTGATACGGGAATTACTTGCATTGCACCGTTTCTATCTGTAAATATAAAGTGTTTATCATTTTTTTAGTGTAACATAAAATTCTGAATTTTTTGGTATCAAAATTTTGAATTAAAACCTTTAATGAACAAGTAAATAAAGATCTAGTATGCAATTATTTAAAAAAAATGAACATCGAATACGCGATGTTCATTTTTTAAATAACCGCATACTAGATCTGTTTTACACGCTTTCAAATTAAAATTACTCGGTTATAAAAGGCGTAAATTCAATAATTGTGACACCAAAATTTCTAAAATTCCAATTTGTTTTAATTTAATAATTAATACTCACCTACATTTATTTTCGCGCGTCCATCCCTCACCAAAAACGAAAAATGAAACATATTTTCTATAGTTTTAGAATAATCATTGGGGTCAACAATAAAACCTAAATAATCTAATTTGTCCTTTCCGCTTTCTTCACATTCTTTATTCAGAGCCCACTGTATAAATTTAACAGTGTCGTCAACACTGTCTTCTTCTTTGCTAACTTCCGTAACTTTTTCTGGTGCTTTTTTGGCTGCATATTGTTCTTGTGGTTTTTCTTTTCGTACTCGTGGTTGTCTTTCTTTTTTTGGTTTTTCTTCAGGATTTAGTTGTCCGATTTCACCGTAGAGAGAGTTAAAATTTGGTACTTGCTGTAGTATTTTATTAGCTATTGCTGTTAGCTTTGAATAGTCTAATTCGTCTGAGTCTTCGTCGCACAAAAGTTGATCGTTCTAAACAGAAGGAGTAATATTATACACGATGTAACAGCTAAACGGGCTACCTCAAATAATTTCTATATTATTAAAAATACTATAAGAGATATTGAGAAAAAGTTAATTGAAATTTAAATAAATTTATTTTTATAGTTATTTTTTAATAGGCTATGTATGAAAAACAATTGATCTTAAAACGAAACAAATATTTGTTAACTTTATAAGTGTTCTATTCTTGATTTTTATCCTAAATAATTGACATTGACAAATAGCAGTTTTTGTTTTTCATGCATAGCCTACTGAAAAATAATAAAAATTTCAATTGAATTTCACTCAATATTTTTGTCATGTAAGAATATACAGAGTGAGTCTGGGAAGACGCCCCCCCCTTTTAACTTTTTTATTATAAGTAATAGAAAAAAATGGCTCATATAAAAGTTGTATTATTTTACATATACTATTTGATGGCAGATGTAGATATTTTTTATAAAGTCTGGTTTACAAGATACTCACTCTGTATAATGATTACATTTTTGAATTCAGAAAACAGTACTCTTATCGAATGAGCCTAAAAAATATATACCATCCCATTTAAAAAAATATAAATTTGTGTAGTAATTTGAGAACCATTGGTTTAAAAAATATTTTCTTCTTTAATCGGATGTCCCCCTCGGTTTTCTATAAGATTTTCTTATAGCACTTTATTGTATCTTTAATAATATAGAAATAATAGAGGTAGCTCGTTTAGCTGTTACAGCTTGTATGGTATGTAGCTGCATTGTTCTAGCTTTTATTTTCAGTCGATTTCAAATCCCATTAGAATGCTTACACCAAAATTTGTCTGTATTACTTACTATTTTTTTTGCTAACTCTACATGTTCGTATGTGTCCAAAGCACAATCAATCGATTCAGTAATATGTAAAAGAACATCACTAGCTGTTGCTACTACTTTAGCGTCTAACAAAACTTCATCAGTATGTTTAATTCTATCTTTAATATTACTGTCACTAAATAAAACATTTGCTTTCTCTATAATTTCATCAAGAGCAGTTGTTGTATCTAAACCAGCTTCTTCATTTTCATCTGAAACAAGTGAATAAATAATAAGTGACAGTATATTTCTATGTTCAACTGTTACTTACGTATGCATTCAACTTTATCCAATAAATATCTGTATTTAGATTTTCGTTCTTCACTTGTCATAGTCGAACTTTGGGAATCGTCTGGTGAATCGGACATATTTTGTTTAACCTTTAAATTTATTAATTTCTGATGTTTTTTATTGTTGTTAACACTCTTTATACAGGAAATAATTATAATTTGTTATAATTTAATTGTTAAATAACAGTTTAAATAAATGTCAAACATTTAAAATGCAGCGCTCGACTGCAAACTGTCAATCTTTTGTGCCAAAAAACAACAAAGAAACTTTATTATTTAAATTATTATTAAATGTTAACATTATAATTTTCATATATATATATATATATATATATATATATATATATATATATATATATATATATATATATATATATATATATATATATATATATATATATATCACAAAAACTTTGATTATAAGTTAAATATACACAGCATTTTCTAGATATTTACTATTTTAGGCGCGATTTTAAGCGATGAATGTGTAGGGTATTTTATTATTTGTGTTTACACTAAACTGACAGCTTTGCTCTCTGCGTTTTGTAAAATGTTAAATGTGAAAATATGTCAATTTATTAGTTAAAAACTAATAACAATATTTTAAATACTTATTACTTTTTAATACTGAATATGAGGTACTATAATACTTAATCTACATGCATATATTATATTCTGGTATGCCAAATGTACTTTTTTTAAATCAGAAAATAGATTACTTTAAGGTGTGACTGTGCTAATTATATTTAGCAGTACATAAACAATAAACAGATTAAAATATTATACAAATAAAGATGTGAGAAGGACATTTCACAATGAAAATAATACAAAGATGAATTGAAAACATCACGTTTGTTTTAATATAACCTCACTACAGAAGAATGCTACAATATGACGGATTTTACAACTTATAATGAATTTATATTTGTAATATACACTGTTGGATGCAGTTTTGCATTTGTTAGTGTACTTGCAGTTTGCCTGTGTGGATGCAGAAAAGGAACACCGAAGTAAGAATTTGTTCTACTTTGTATATCACAAACAAAAGCAACACGGAAACAAATGAGTGTTACAAACGTTATGTTTTTGTTTGTGATACCAAGTGGGTATATATGTTTCTTTTGTGTACGTTCTGTGTTAATGTTGTAACAGGAATGACTTATTGGGCCTTGATGGCATGGTGAAAATAACGAATCCTGACGAAAACGTCAACCACTTACCTGCTGTTGGGGACTATGTGTCCCAAGCTGCAGGGGACGCTTTTGTTTCAGAATATGACGAACAGAGTAAAAGGTTATTATTTATTTCATTTGTTTTTGAAATAATATTCGTTAAGTTTACCAAATTAATCAAACTAATATTTTTTAATCTTACACATCAAATACCTATTTTGTTTAATAATATAAGTTTGAAAGTATAGCGCAATTTTTAAAGCTTTCATTTGTTATTATAATTAATTGTTTTAAATATTTAAATTAAAAAAATGGTATTTATATAAATATGTTAATAGGCCTTCTGGAGGAAGTAATCCTCATCGCAGTTTACCCGATATTCCAATTTATGCGGAAGGAGATGTTCGGATGAGCGATAATGGTGTCAGCGGCGATACTTCTTCTGAATTATATGCCACTGTCGATGATAAAACTGTTTCCAATTTAGGTATGCCATAATTGAAACATTTAAGTTCAATAATACTTGTGCCATTCGCGTTTTAAAGTTATCTAAAAAAAACTGATGACGTCCCGCCAATTCCATGTTTATAATGGCAATGAGCAGCTTTAAGTATCACTTCCGGTTGATCGTTTGTAAACAAAATCTAATTTGTTGTTCCAATAAATACGAAATTGAGAAATATTCGTTTTCCGGGAATGGACTGTGTCGTATTTTGAGTCAGAGCTCAACGTTTCGCCCGCAGTCATGGGGCATCTTCAGGGGCAAGGGGGATAGTACTGTCTTAAACAAGGTTACCCGACGTGTCAACCACGCTAGAGGCCGAGTTTAAGCAACAAAATTCCCGCATTTTAGCTCCTGTCCCTGAGTTTTACAGGCGTAAATACAGGGAAACTTTAGAAATATGGAAACATCCTAATAACATCAATCGGGATGATGGCTATTTATTGAGCCACATGTGGAAACCGGTGATTCTCGGAACACGACACGCCCAATCTATCATTACGAACTCGATTCCCATTGGTCCTCATTAGCTTTGCTCATCTACCGTATCTTTAGATTAGTATATACTGTCTTCTTGGCCTTCCTTCGTCACTTGGTTTATTTGGCCTCTAGCGTGGTTTACACGTCGGGTAACCTTGTAAACTGAGTCTCCCCCTCTGGTTTCTTAAACTCGGCCTCTAGCGTGGTTGACACGTCGGGTAACCTTGTTTAAGACAGTACTATCCCCCTTGCTCCTGAAGATGCCCCATACGACTGCGGGCGAAACGTTGAGCTCTGACTCAAAATATGACACAGTCCATTCCCGGAAAACGAATATTTCTCATGACTCAGACTGTGGAAGCCTACGCAATTAAATACGAAATTTGAAAAATAAAAAGGTTTTGTGGGGACCTACCATGAGCGTAACTAGAATTTTTTCTAGGAGGGGGCAGGCCCTTTGAGTTCGAAATGCAAAGTAAATAGGAAATCCCATTTTGTCGTATGAACGCATTAAAAAATATGTTTTGAAAATCACTGTTCTACAATATTCAAAAAAATTATTGAATATCCCACTAAATTATAGAATATTTCGGAAAATTCTAGAATATTCTATTTTTGGCAATTTTAAGTAAATATATAAAGGGTGGCTGAACACAGTTTAGTTTTAAATAGCGACACAAACAGATAGAACTTTTTGGAACTTTCAGAAAAACATTAAAGAACTTTATGGAAAAGGAAATTCTAAAACATTCTGGAATTTTATGGAAAATTCCAGAACTGTCTCGAATTCTGAACTTTGTGAAACATTCTAGAACTCTCTGGAACTTTATGAAAATCTTCTTAAACTTTTATGTACATTTTAGATTATTTTGGAACATGTTGAAACTTTTCAAACTCTTCGGAATATTTAAGTATATCTATAGGGTGGATTGTTTTGAAATTTTCTACATGAAAACTAGGCATCGCTGGTTACTTGAGCTAGCGATTAAATACAGTGAATTTAATAATAATGTGGTTAGGATGTAAAGTACAAAACGCTTATTTTATTGTTTACAAAAAGCATAATTTGTGGAATAATTATTGCTTAATCAGAATTTTTCGAATCGAATAATTACTAAATTATTTGCTACTCACTTAAATTCCTGTCGATTAATCAATTTACACCACACCATTCACAAAATTATATCAATAATAAAAATATAAAATAATTACACTAATATGTAATTTTTCCTAGGGGGGGCCCGGCCCTCCCTAGGATGGCCATGGCCCCCTCTGGTCTCCCCCTAGTTACGCCTATGACTCTAACTCGCGCATATTCACTGCAAACTTACTATCGAATTTTTTGACCAAAAACTTTACCTCCTTTACCTACGGCGGGAGGTAAAAAATGAAATAATTTGATTTTTTCGAAATTAAAAAGAAAACGGTATGGTATTTAGAATATTCAGAATCATACAATTTTTTTTTAAGTTTCAGTTTATTTGCAATTTAAAATAGCCCAAAAAAATCACCTTGCGGTACTCCATTTCATATCGTAACTAATAATGTTTTGTAGCATACAATAAACGCCATACACTTCCAAATGGCGTAGATGGTGGTCCAAGCTTATCACACCAAAGTTCTATAAGTCAATCGGATAGTAATTATGCTCGTTTAAAAGAAAATCCATATGATAAAGTTAAAAAATGTGAAAATCCGTATGCAAACTTAAAATCGTCTGGTAGCAAAGAAAATGATGAAAGTTCGAGAGAACCATCTCCAAGATTAAACAAGTAATTGAATTATTTAATTAATAAATGCACGTTTTTATTTTAAAAAATAATTTTTAGTGCACCATTATTGCGACAAACAACGGATTCAACGGATAGTGTAGATGTCGTGGATCAAGTTTGTACTGAAAGAACTCGTCGATCGTCGGCTCAAAGTTCCAATAATGTAAATAATCAAACTACAGCAATATCGGATATTCCAGCAGCAACGGCAGTTGCTGGAAGAATTGCTGCGAGTCAAGAGTTACCGTATATGACACCACCGATCACTCAGCAACAGCAACATTTTAGTGGGGACTCGCAAGATTCTTCCAGTAAGTCCTACATTCATATAAGCTCTTATATTTTTAGTAAAATTAATAAAAATCCCTCACGACTTATTTATTTATTTTTAAATATATATTTACTTCTTGCCGTCAAATAAGGATGAACTGAAAATTACTACACTGTTACCAATTCATATGGGCAATGTTGAAAATGCTAAGTTACGAATACCGCCGGATAAGGGCCAGAGTGCGGAAAGGGGAAATTGATAATTTAATATTATTTTACATGATTATTTTTGAATTTTTAATAAAAAAAATGTCGAACCAGTATATTTGAAATAAATGTTTTAAAAAAACACGACATTTTTGAGTTATTGCCCAAAATGGGTGTTTTTGTGGTACAACTTTGAGCTCAAATATCTCGAGAATGGAAAAAGATATCAACATGCGGTTTCAAAATTTGGAATCAGCGCATCTTCAAATTTTTTGAAATATGAGCACTTTTTAAATTTTTGGAGTAATAAGTGATCCGGCTCGAAAGACCAACAATCAGCTGTGGTCTAGTAGCTAGCGAATTATTTAATAATACAAGTAATTCATACAGACATAGTATCCAAAAATATGTTTGAGCCTGAGTGATTAGGAGGTCACTATAAGCCATCGAGCCGGATTTTTTAATATTTTAGACTTAATACTCGTATATTTTATAATTTGTTAAATATCAAAAGAATTTGAGAAAAACAGAAGCTCTGGTATCACATGTCTTCTTTTGAAAATGCCAAATTTCAATATTTAATAATAATATATCATCACGGCATATTACCCATTCCTTTGTACGCAGATATCGGTAATGATGACAATTTGTACCGTGCGGGCGTTTACCAGGCGTCATCTCACGGGCACTCATTGCTGGCGTGAAAAGTGCACCACAGAGTTCAATTTTGTGCCATTTAAAAATCGAAATAATAATCGTTCTTCAAAAATAAGCGTGAAATTAAATTTTGAAATTTGGCTATGTATAAAAAACAAAACTGCTATCTGTCAATTTGAATTATTTAGTGTGCAATTCCCTCGATAATTCCTATTCTTGCTATTTATAAAGAAATAAACAAATATTTATGTTTCGTTTTAATTTAGGTTCAATTTTTTTTAAGCATAGCCTACTGAAAAATAACTATAAAAATAAAGTTGATTTAAATTTCATTTGCATTTATCCCAATATTTTTGTAATGTAAGGATATAAAATAATTACATGGTTGAATTCAGAAGAAAATACTCTATGGAATGAGCCTGAAAAATATATACCATCCCATTTAAAGAAATATAACTTCATGTTGTAGTTTGAGAACGACTGCTCAAAAAATTATTTTCTTCAATTAGGGAATGTCCCCCTTTATCCAGTGGCGTAACTAAGAGTTCGGCGGTTCGCCCGCAAAACGTTATTGGGATCCGTTTTTAATAATCACTTTCATCTGAGTTGACATGTTAAGAAGCAAAATAACCAATATTGGAGATCTGAAAATCCAAGATTAAGCATGTTTACATCCCATCAAAGTCATTGAATGTTGTGGCATTTATTATGAAAATGTGATTGGCCCGTTTTTTTTTTTTTTTCTAAAGTCCTTGGTGAAAGTTACAGGGAATTGATTCATACATTTTTGGTATCCCAAATGAAAGAACTTGGATGCGACAGTCTAAATAGTAGCAATTTTGCGAAAATCATTCTCTATTTAATCTCACGTTTACATTAGCCGCCAGGTCTTGTGATTTGACAGCCCCAGACTTCTTTTTGTGGGGTTATTTTAAAGGAAAACTCTGAATCAGTTGCAGGAAAATATTAGCCAAGAAATCGAAATTTTACCGGCCGAAATGTGATGGAAAATAGCTTGATTTTGCGTAGCGGATAAGGGGTCCCTTAGCCAATATTATTTTAGGAAATTGACATTTAAAAAAATAAAGAACTAAACAAATATGTATGTTACTACAAAAAAAAAATTAAATATAAAATTTTTGCAGTAGTAACAAAATTATAAATCATGTAAATTGGGGTCTCTCTAGAGCCGGGGCCCGCCCACAATGCGGACCTGTTAGTTACGCCACTGCCTTTATCTACTACAAATTTTATTTGAATGATTTTCTTGTATTTCCAATAATAAATAAAATAATCGGGTGTCCCGTATTAAATATATAATTTTTGTAGGAGGCTATACGAGCATAAGCGTTCGAGAACCTTTAGCAAATATAATTAATCAAACACCTTCTATCAGAAATAGACGAAATGATCTCGATCCACATTATTCAACAGTTTCTGATGATTCAGGTAATATATTATCCTGATTTCAATTACATGTTTAACATAATAATATCTATTAGATGAAATGTACGCTGCAATAGTAGAACCCAACATCACCATTTACAACGGTAGCGAAACGTACGCCCAAATCCAACCAGTTGTGGCAGAAATCCACAACGTTGCTCCAGAAGTAGACGTCCACGAAGAAAGTGAATACGAATCCGCTCCTCAACCTCCAAGCGTGGATAGTTTAAAACATGTCGCACATGTTCATTCGCGGCAAGCGTCTTCTTCTAGTTGTACCAGTTCAGTTGCTAATTTGGGTTCTCCGAAACCAGAAAAAAGGCAAGCGAATTCTCCTTTACCCCCACCACCACCTGTAAGTCCCGACCCTTACGCGCGCATTGATAAAAATCAATTGAATGAAGACAATCATTTAACAGTAGTAAGAAATTTGGAGGATATGTACGCGAAAGTTCACAAAAATAAAAAGAAACATGATGACAGTAGTTCTTCAAATGAATTGGTACAAAGTGCGGCAGACATTAGTACATTACCATTTCAAAAATTGAACAATACTGATTCATCTTCAATCAATAATATTGATTCATCATCGATTAACAGCGTAGATTCGGATAAACGCAACCATAAAGAACATTGTTACGAAACTCTAAACAAAAACGAAAAAAAATATCCCAGAAAAAATTTAAATCTCTGTAGTGGCCCCGAAAGTCTGCTCAGCAACGATCCAGGCTACGAACAATTGAACCCTCAAAATCGTGCGCCTTCGGAAACCGACCCCAATTACGAAGTCTTGCGCCCTAAGCGAACACCAAGTGTCAGTGATAGTAGTGTAGGATATTCAACAATCGGCAACAAAACTAGTTACACAACAGTGCCTGAAAAATGTGATCCCTGCTACGAACAAGTCATTCAGGATGAACCTAATTATGAAAGCATGTCGAGTGAATGCCCAGATGATAATTACGCGACTATCAACCAAAAAAGCACAGAAAGTGAATCGGATCCGAATTACGAAAGTGTTAAATATTTAGATGTCAACTCAACTGATCCACCTTACGAAAAACTTAATGAAGATGAAAATAACGCGAAAGGATCGTCGGATTTATCTGAGTATGAGCAAATATCGGGAAATAAAGACGGAGAAATGCCGGGGTACGAACAAATCAAAGATCATTCTGAAAATTCCGAAGATAAGTCTGATAATGAAATTGGATCAAATAACGATGTTTGCGCTTCCAGTTCGACCGCAATCGACCAGGCAAGTATTATTTTAACAGTGAACCAAGACAGCGCTGAAGTCAAAATTAATATTCCTAACATTACGAAAGTTGTAAATGAATGCGATATTTTCCATGTGTAAAATCAGGGCAACTCTAATTTTGAAACTGTTTAACCCGTATTTAGTGATATCCGAAACCGAAAATAATTTTATACCGGCAGCTATTCGAAATAAATTAAAAAATGGTTTTTAAACCGTTTCTAAAAAGGAAGAAAATGTGTACTTTTTAATCTAATAATTTTATACCGGCAACTATTCGAAATAAATTAAAAAATGGTTTTTAAACCGTTTCTAAAAATGAAGAAAATGTGTACTTTTTAATATATTTTTAACCGTAATAAAACTTTTAAAACTAGAATGAATGAAAAATAGCAATTTATGCAACAAGTAACGAAAAATATACTTTCCCTATTTGTTACACACAAGATTTTTTTACTACCGTTTGAAATAAGTATAATAATGTTAATGGTAACGGAATTCTTCGACTGGATAAATAAATTAGAAGAAAACTTGGAGAAACAATAATTTTAATACATAACCGACGTTTCGGCAGCCAATCTGCCTTCCTCAGGGGATTTACATTTCCCCTGAGGAAGGCAGATTGGCTGCCGAAACGTCGGTTATGTATTAAAATTATTGTCCAAATATCATCAGACTGTTATTCTCCAAGTTTCCTTCTAATAATGTTACTATTTACATAAAATAAATGAAGCTATTTGTTACACAAAAAAATGATAGTCTTCTTTTCCGTACGGAAAAATTAATACTTTATTTTTGTATTGAGTGCGAAACAATAATACTTTTCCGTACTGCGGCCTCGATTTTGTAACTTTAAATTCTACGGACGTAGACGAGTTCAACCATTTCAATGAACCCGTTTACTAGATAAATTAAAGCTGACTCGTCCACCATTTTGGAGTCATTTAAATCATTCAATATCAGTGTTACAGTATTCTTAATCATAGAAATTACACATAATGATTATAACTCAGCATAAATAAAAAATAGGGTATTTGATAAATTTTGGGAAAGTGTTTTAAATTGTACATATACACCTTATTATATATGCAAAATTATTATTATTATATATTTTTTGAATGCATTTAAAATCGGATTTTTCAAATTAAGTTTCAAATTTCCCGCTAAAACACCCTTGCTTCTCATGACGTCACCATCTAGTAGTTTATTAAATATTTTGTAAATAATATAAGTTCTTTAGTATCCTTCAAAAATTAATTCTAAACTTAAATGTGATGTGCAGAGAAAAAAATACAGATAAACATTAAAGAATTTCCTATGTTTACAAAGTAATTATTAAACTAGTAGATCGTGACGTCATGAGCGACAAGACCGTTTTAGCGGGAAATTAAAATTTAAAATCCCTATTTTAAATACATTAACGGTTAAAAAAAATATAATAATAATTTTGCATATATAATTAGGTGTATATTTGTAATTTAAAACACTTCCCCAAAATGTGTCAAATACCCTATTCTGCTACTCCAGACGAGTAGAATTTGAAATCTGCTTTGAGGAAGAGTGAAAACCCTCAATTCTAGTCGAATTTGACATCTAGTAGGATTGAAAGTTACAAAACCGAGTCTCTGAAATAGTTTTTACAGTTAATGCGGAATAGTTATGCATGAATAGAAAAGTATGATCGCAGGAGCCGAAGGCGAGTGCGTCAAATCATAAGTGAAATAAGACTGCTTTTAGTCTAGTTGCATACAATTTTTATTTACTTCCATAATAAAAGCGTGAAAAAAAGTGCCATATGCATTCCATTTTTTCACCCGTTCGCGTTAAAGTGGAATTTTTCACGCTTTTATTGTTAAAAAATATATACTTTGTGAATCCATTTTAATGAAAAAGTGCACATTTTTAATACCTTGCCTAACTCATATGAATCGGTAGTAAAATATGATTATTTTTATTAATCGGTTAATTTAACCGATTTAAAACCGGTTGGGCAAATAACAACAAAAACCTTGTTAAAAATAACGTCTCGATTTCGCAAGTTTGTTTTCGATTTCATGCCCTGATAAAATGCATTTAAATGTTTTCTATTTTTACAAATTCTTACATAGCTGTTAAGTACTTTAGTGATAATACAACGAAGTCATAAAACTATTTCAAATGCAATTTTAAGGAACGCGAACGCCCAGATATAGCTTAAATGCATGTGGTGCTATTTATATTAGAAACATAATTTATTAACAGAGAAAAATATTAAATTTAAATATTTATATGAAAGTACAATTATATATTATTTATTTAAGATATTTTCTGCTTATCTACTTATTAATTATTTTGCACAAATTTGATAAGTTTTTTCACAGCCATGTACTTGTACATTTTATTACACTAGTTTAATTTTACTTCTATTTACGTTATTAACTTTTAATTAGTGTGTCCATGTTTTGTTTCTGTAAAAGGCTGTTAGATAATTACGAAAAACTAATTTTGTTTTTAGATATCTTAAAATAATTTGTCATCAACAAAATGTTCATATATTTTTATTATCTACTCAGTGATAAACAACAGATTTTTATCAAAAATTTTGAACAAAAAAATGATTCAGTATTAAAGAAATAATGTGAAAATTTTAGAGAAAAATAAATAAATGGCAGCTATTAAAAATATGGTCACACTATATTTGTAATTAAAATGAAATAGTAATAGATGTTTATTATTTTGGTTATTATTTATCAGCGTTACTTTGTTATTGTTTACGTGGACATTATTTTTATTCAGTGATTCACGGAATAAAAATTAATTTGTCTAGAGACATGAATTTTAATTTCTTGTTTTAATTTTTAATCAGTATTTGGAAGTTGTTTTTATTTCATATTATTTATTTAAATAAATATAATCTATGATTTATTATTAATATATTTTATACGATTGATATTTTCTCTTAACTTTTCCAGATGTATTAGAAATGGTAATAAACAAAAGACTGAATTTTGGTCTTAAGAATTTATAATTTTTCTTATGTAATAATTTTCTGTAAAATAAAATTTGAAGATATTTATAAATAAATGTTTTAATAGATAATAATAGATAAGAAAAAAACCTTTAAAATTTCACAATCTTTATTTAATTAAATAACAAAGTAATAAAACGTCTTTAATTAATCGCCAAATTAATTCCAGAAAAAGTTCATTAATAATTGCATTTTTAATGATTAAATCATTTATAATATGAAATCATGATATGTGAACGATACGTATTACAAGAAATTGAGCAAAACTATTAACAAACTATATTAATATATTAAAAATATCACAAAATGCAAAACTGTGCAGATAAAAAATACATTTAATAATGAACTATTTCAGTACAAAATTCCATACATGATACGACATTCATTTTTCAGTTACTATAAGTTCATTCACTTTATTTTTAATTCATCATAATTTATATTTATTTAAAATTAAACGGAATTACAGTTCATCGTGCGTATCTTCATTTGATCTTTCCACTAAATTTGGATTACAGGCTGCCGGTGTTGTAAAGTCCATTACATATTCACATCTGTTGGGTTCAGCCACACTTATTACCGCGTTTTCACTACCACAAACAACTCGGATATGCGCTGATCTTTGAGGGCCGTTCCAACAAGATTGACCACGATCGTAAAGCATAACATCGTATTTATTTTCGTCGGATCCAAGCCAACTTCCCCACGCACCTAATCGGGTTTCGGATCCACCGGAAATAGGTTTTTGTGTGACTTGATCAAATGGACAAAGTTTGTAAATATATTCTCTATCGTGGTATTCGAAACATTGTCCGTCTAAAACAGCAAATTCTTCTTCGTAGCCATAATCTTTTTCTAATGATTCTTCAATATTTTTTATTTCACGCAGAATGTCTTTATGAGCTTGATCAGCGTTATTGAATTCATTTCGAGCATCTGTAGCTTGATTTATCAATTTTTGTGTTTCTTCATCATAAATAGGATCACTTGCAGCTGCTTCTTCTTTTTCCGTTGCATGTTCTTCTTCATCCTCTGTTTCTTCTAGTTCACCATCCTCTTCTTCGTGTTGTTCCTGATCTGGTTCTTCTTCTTCGTGTTCATGTTCTTCTTGCATGTCTTCTGCTTCAGAAGCAGTTTCTTGAGATGGTGGTTTAAAAAGTCCAGATTCGAGCATTGTAAATGGCTTAATTTTTGGCCAAGCGATTGTTAAGAAATCTTCAAAATTTAATTCTGTGTGTTCGTCCAGGAAATATCTTGCTTCTTCTTCAGTTATTTCGCCGTTGCGATCTTTGTCAAATGTAGGACGAGTTTGTAATTCGGAGATTTCAAGTTTTCCGTCTTGATTGGAGTCGTATTTAGTAAATGCTTCTTGGGCTTCTATTCTAGATTTTTCATTTTCTTCAGCTTCTTTTTCTTTTCTCTGCTCTTCTTCTACTTTTCTATATGCTGCTAAGGCTGCATTTTCGAGTTCTTCAGCAGCTTTCTTCAAGGTTTCTTTTTCTTTTTTTACCTGCTCGGCTTCATTTTTGTTTCTGTTTAAAACAAGAAGCTTTTCCTTTTTTTCCTGCTTTAACAATACTCCTTTTTGGCTTAATTCTGACCGAAGCTGACTTCCTAATTTTATTAATTCAGCTCGTTTTTGAGCTTCCGCTCTTGCACTACGGCCTAATTCATTACAATTATTAACACAGTTTGAGTTAGGGCTCGCATATTCATCCGAAGCGTCACAGCAATCGCAAATTCCATCATTTACTCTTGAGGAAGAAATGATGAGAGGTTTATGCCCGGTATTTACACAATAAAACATACCATTTGGACACGCTGATGTACCTGGCTCGTCACTCCCGTCTGAGCAATCACAATAATTATCATTTACCTGCAGAAATGGAATGGTTAAACTTCCATCTAAACATGTAAAATCATTATCTGGTGCATAAAGTGGTGCTCTGGACAAAGATACACCTCTTGGACGAGGAATTTCCGATGTCTTAATTTCGCAGAAAACTATAATTATAAACAAGCACTGAATATGTCTTCGAACAAATATATTAATCATGATGAAACGCCGGTAAACACGATGATAGGAAACACGAATTTTACAATGAACTGAAATTAGTCTCGATTGAAAAGACACGTCAAAACGTCATCACGCTTTGACGTACACGGTAATTTGTTCTTTAGTTGGCAGAACTAAAAACACTTCATTTATAAACAACAATAACCTTCAACAATATATTTGTTTGTTAGGTGCACATCTAGAATTTACGACAGATTTGTGCCATCAAGGAATATATTTTTTGGTCAGAAATTATACACATTATTTTGTATTATTGTTTTTGTAAAAAGGTTTCTTATCTATAATTCCAAGTTACGTTTACTTAAACGATAATACAAGTAAAATTTTACATAGAATTTGAGTATCGTCCAAAAGAATTGAACGAAATTAAATCTGTAACATAAAATCCCAGTAGTAACATAATTTTACTAAATTAAAGCCGTATATTATTATATCAAGGTTATATCTGGCGCCCAAAGTGGGGCAAGGTATTAAAAGTTTAAAAATTTGCGCGAACTATTAAAAACTTTATTATAAAACAAAACAATACTACATTTTATTGCTGAGCCAAGCCTGTTTTAGTTTTCCTATTTAAAAATCTATACAGATAAGAAATTTTTTTGTCCAATTCCCTCCATTTTGTTGGTCTAGCAGTCGGATACATTGTCGTACTCAACATTTTTTTCTTTCTTAACAATACTTGATATTCGTTTCCACTAACACCTCGTAACCAAGAAGGAACATTATAAAGAATTCTTGAAGGATGTAGTCTTTCATTTCCTAAAATATCTATGTAATCATTCTGTCCAAAAAGAGCTTTTCTCTCTGTCCAAGCATCTTTCGGTCGGTAGGTGGGCATGGGAAGTCGCTTAGCATTTTTAATTCTAGGAAGAAGACCTCCGAGAAAGATTCTTTCTTCATAACCTCTTCGGCGAACTAACGGACCTTGTGCAATTTTTTCTGAGTGGTATCTGAATCTCACTGGGTTTATTCGTGGTGACCAAGGAAGCATCTTTAAGGCATTTCCAATTATTGTTGTTAATCGAGACATTCTAAAAAATATAGAAAAATAACCTCAATATTTATCAAATACATTTTTATACTTACATATCTTTATTCTTATATTTATTTTGTTATATAATAATTGAAATATTATACAGAGAACGAACGTTTACGTTGTTGATTAATTATGTTCCGTACTTCTGATGATCCCAGTACATAAAACCGTCGTTCATAAAACCTGCGAAAGAGGACAGAACCAGTATTGTTTCACGTTTCTTGCAGTTTACAAGTACCTATATTTCACAGTTAGAAAATGCTGTGGGAATATGCTCATGAAAGAAAAAATACACCATTCAAAACAGCTATATTGATTGCCAAGTTATTACGAAAATTAATGAAATAGGTCAGTATACAGTATCGTCCCTTCAAAATTTCTCCGAAAACTTATGTTACATATGTTATAAGTTCATATTCATTTGTAAAAAAGTTATTTCTTATTAACAACGTTGTTATAGCAAATAACCAAAATTGCGAACACTGAATAAAACATGAAACTGACAGGCTGTACATGTTTCTATTGGTTAAAATTTATAGCAACGTTGCTGACTTAACAACTTCCTTACAAAATAGGGGTTATTATTTAAGAACAAAAACACAATACTCTTAAAATATTTATGTATTATATTTTCAAACTTAAGCCTGGTTTATGCGTTTATGATCCATTTTATTTACATTTACGTTTACAATACAACCATTAAAATTGAAAAATTAAGAGATGACCTCTCACATTGTAAATTCAACCAATCACGTGCGTTCACCTTGAGATTTTTACGTGTCACATGTGGTAGTTATGGTTGGTTGTCTAGCACGCTTCACGCTTGTCGCTTGTCACTAGTATTTCAAGATGGTGGACGGTGTTTTGATTGTTTAATATTTAATTTTAGTTTTATGTTCAATAGTGCATTTTAATTGTTGTATTTGCTTTATGATGTGTTGTTCTAAACAAATTTAATTGTCAGTGGAGCAGTAGACCTAAAAATACAGCTGAAATTTTCAAGGTAAAGTCCGTAAAATCCATATTTTTCCAGTTCAAGTAGCGTCATACTGGTAACCTACAAATAATTTGTTGAAATGATTGAAATTCTGAATCAAAGTATGCGGTATTCCAATATAGAGAAAAGTAAATTTATTACAAAACTTTTCAATTTCGTCATAAGCGAACCATGAGAAACAAATTTTACAATGTTATAATACTCACACACTGGTAAAAAAAATATTATTCCAATCTAGCATTGTTATAATTTATCTTTTGAAGCTAAAATAAACAATGTGTATGTTTGTTCTCAGGTTCCGCGAAGGGACGTACTACACCCAGCCATAGGATATGGTAACTACAACACTGGACGAAGATAATAGATGATTTTTTATAAAAAAAGATTAATAAAACTTGTTTTCTTTATCTTTCCTACGTAACAACAACAGACAAGGAAATATTCTAATTATTAAGGTAGTAAATTCTCTTGGTCTTTGCTCGTATATCTCTCTCTCACTTCGCCTTTAGCGTAGCATAGTCTAGATATAAGATAGATTACGTAGACATAAGTTAGCTTAGATATAAGATAGGCAAGGGTTGTTTTTGCTTTTTGAGAGAGAGAAAAATTAACGTAACTTCTCACTTTTAGATTTGCTATTTTTTGAACGAGATATTAACGTGAAATAGGCTTAGATTTGCTATTCTTTGAACGAGATATTAACGTAAGATATGCTATTTTGCGCAATTCACCAACATAAATTGGGAGGGGGGGTTCTACAATAGTTCAAGTTAGACTATAAAATAATATTGTACACGAAATTGTATTTAATTAATAAATGGTGTATATGGGGAGCGTGGGTTTGGCATTTGAGGGCGGTTGCTCCCTATATATACAATTTATTAAATAAATAGTTAAGTTGGAAGAAATCCCTACTGCCCTGACACTGTCGTCGAGATTGCAGTGCCGATTGGTGACGCGGACCATGGCTTCCTCTTCATAAAAACCTGTTTAAAATGTATGTACGCAATAAAACAATCTTTAATTTATGTTCTGTTTAATTTAAACCAGTCACTTTAGTCGTACTGTAGGTAGTTTTAGTAAAAATTGTATTTATTAATTATTATTAAGCATTTAGACGCGGTCAGGGTAAAGTTAGATTTTAAGTATTTATTGTAAATGAATGAAGAAAGGTTCGCAAACAGTCTTAAACTGAATAAGAAATCTTGTACCTTTAACAATGGTGACAAGAAATCTTATTTAGGGACCCCAAGATTTATTTTGTTAAATAGTCTGTAAGTATTGTAAACGGAACTCTATTTAATACATTACATATCTGATAGTAAAATATATAAGTAGAGCTTCGGATTGGTTATAAAACTAAAATGTTTGTTACCAAATGAAATAATTATGGTTGTATTATTTGTTATTAATTAAAACCACAATAATGGTAATTTTATTTGGTAACAAACGTTTTAGTTTTATAACTAAACCATGTTTGACATTCTCAAATTGTTATTGTTAACAAATTTAGTAACACTTATAAACAGAATGAATACACAAATGAAACGTAAAAGACATTTATGTTTAAAAATTCTGTTGATAATTATTTCTTACTAAGTTTGTTATCAAATTTAATAATTGTTTAACGTGCTAAACAGAGTTTACACTATTATTCACGAAAGATGACTGTTCAAGGTCATTCTTTCGAAGAAAGAATACGCATCACTTTACAGCAGTAGCTTAGCAACATTTTGTATTGGAAAGAGAAAGATTATTTGACCTATGTCTATTTAATTTATGTGGTGTGACAGATATACGTAAAAAGTGGCATTACTTTCTAACACACTATAAATTATAATGACATATGTCGTAGAATTACAGATACCTAATTATCTACTACACTGCCCTCTGTGTTAATATTTACCCATTGGCGTTGACGTTTAAATCAAATTATTATTCCTTGGTTTATAAGTTAAGTGTATGTTTTTGTATATTGTAAAAACATAAGTGAAGAAAATAAATCTTTCAGAAAGGCATTATTTTGAAAGAAACTTAAATTTCAGGTGAATTACTCTTATTTTTTCAATTAAAATGTGCCCATAAATATTTCATGTTGCACGCCTATGCATTCGAAATGTAGTGAAGTTATCCGCAAGTAATATATCAGACGGCTCTCAAATGACCTTGAATAGTCATCTTTCGTGAATAATAGTTTACTTGTAAAATGTTAGTTACCAAGTAAAATTATCATTATTGTAGTTGTATTTTTCTATTAGTCATTTTGCGTCTTTATTTTTGATAAAATAATGATACTTTTATTTGGTAACAAACAGTATGAAATAATTTAAACACAAATGTACGTTTTATTTGTGTTGTGTATATTTGTAATAAAATGTATATATTTTAAATATATTTGTAATTATATATTGCTAATAAACTGTAAAATTGATTTAAAAATGACTTATTTTTTAATAGTTAGTCTTTTTTTTACAGTACATCCCTCAAACACACGTAAGTATAAAGTTTTGATTTTTAAATGCAACCCTCAAACACGTAAGTATATAGTTTCTAAGAGTTGTGATCGTATTACGTATATAGTTCTTAAAACAGCCGCCAGGGGGCAGCACCTGTCGGTAAAAGTGTATACCTACTGGGAATTTAAACACAGTAAATCGTGCATGGATGCTTCTAAGATATACCTATTGGGAATTTTAATCCAGAAAAAAGAAGCATTCATGCATCAAATTTCCTAAAAATTCGTACATACATGCTACCTAGAAGTATCATCTATGCACCAAATTTCGTAAAAAATCGTACATAGATGCTACCTAGATGTAGCATCTATGCACCAAATTTTGTAAAAAAATCGTGTGTAGATGCTACCTTATGAAATTATGGTTGCCTATATTTTAGGCGCAAAGGTGTATGACGGGCACCGTTTTTACTTGAATTGCAACGTTTATCGACAGCTGCTGCACCCTTGTGGCCCTTTTAAAAACTACATACGTGTAAGGAATAGACAAATTATATTTTAATAAATATTTATTCACTAAAATATTGTACATTTAGGGCAAATGCATGAAATACAACAATGTAAAATACAAATAAACAATTAATACATATAAAATCAATACAAACTATTACTTAAACATCCCTATTTCTAATTTTTCAGGAAAAGGATAAGTATACATATTTATATAATACAAATAAATGCAATTTAAGCTATGAATATAATAAAGACAACAATGTATTACAAATAAACAATAAATATTACTTAAACTAATAAATTTTTTAACTAACAACCTCAAACATGAGTATACAGGATGTTATATTTTAATGGACCCAGCAAATATCTCGCTTATTTATTAAGTTGGTAATTTTTTTCATATAACATGATTTATACAGGAACAGGTAAGCTACTTGATGACGGATGTACATTCCTGATACCACTTCCGGTTTATGAGTAATTAATATCTACTTTGAAATTTCAAATGGAACATACTATATTTTTTACAAATTTGAAAAGTGCATCAAATTTGCTTTACAATCATGTAAAATAATCCATATGTTACATTATTAAAATGGCGGGCACTTTTTTACACACCTAATTGGAAAGAGAATAGTGAGCCATGACTGTGTCTTGAAATAAAACAATTAACTAAAACAATTGTAACTATTATTATTAAATGAAATAATATTTTTTTGTTATAATAATACAGAAAATAAGAATAAGGAACACAAGCCACAGCCCTAATACATATGTTTTTTTTCACATACTCTCCCTAGGTGTCTGGACAACCCGCGAATGACGCGTACCACGTTGGCAAACGCCGACGCAGGATTTTATGATGAATCGACAAAGAATGCACTTCACTTAATCCATTTATTTTCATTTTTAAAAGAAAACGCGTATTTGCTCAACGATGCGATGAGCCAAACTTCCTGAAAACACATTTCAAAGAACTTAAAATTAACTTAAAATCTACGATATGTATTAATCTAATCTTCTTGATGTCCGATTCCTGAAAGATATATGCTAATTATATGTTCCCAGATATTGATAGTCGATATTTTAATTTTAAATTGTTTGAACATTATACAGACATTCATGAAAGTTATATTTCTTTCAATGCAGTACTCAAAATCGAATTTGAATACAAGATAATATTTAGACATATACGAGTATGTATTATAGTCATACTCCTTTGACTATAAGTTCTCATGATTGAACATGAGAACAAAATATATTATAAATAAAATTAAAGCTTCCTACCATTTCATTCATTGATGGTCGTCTACGCCGTAGAAGATTTATCTGGACCTCAGCTATCATTCAAAAAAGCTGCTTTAGAAGATCTGCAGTGTTGAAATCCAAAGGTCGCAAATGTATCCAAATACTCCAAGTTTCTTGAACGTGTTAGATATTAGACCAACCAAAGGTCCGCCTATTAAATAATAATTATTAGTTGGTGATATTCTATAAACCATTTAAAAAACTGTTAAAATTTGGTATGGCAAACATGTAATTATTATTACACTAGAAAAATAACGCTTTACTCACGTGATTTATATAATGAATACACATCTACCATGCGATTTAATCCAACAATTTTTAAATAGTTTCAAACGTTTTGAAATTGTTTAAATTTGGTATTTCACTTTTCAAAATTTGGACCAAAGGAATTTTCATAAAAACGAAACAAGTTCTCAATTCCTCGTTTCGATTTAATTTAAATCATTATTAATTATTATTATCAATACAACAATGTTCTGTCGTAATTTCTCATCTTTCCTTACGACAAGCAACCATTAAATTAAAGGATTTTAGTTGTACAAACTACATAACGACCATTATATTAATAATAAAACACTATTAATTAGTATATTATTGTAATATAACTATTATGGTTTCATTAAAATTACAATAAATCTTCTTTTATAATTTTCTAAGACGAATGAATCAAAATGGCCGATGCGCCAGCCAGTAGCTTGCTGCTCAATGCATGCCAGTGGCGTAACAACAGCATTCTATGCACCCCAACTACAATATTCTTGAATTGGGTCTTTTCTTCCTTCATTTTTTTACGTAATGTGATTTTAATTAATATTATATACATTTTTAAAGTTCCAATCTCCTTTGGGTTCAATTTTTCTACTCCTCAAAGTGGGTTCTATGAGGGTGGATGTTACGCCACTGTATACAGGATCATTCTTGGTTGTTCTTTTTCAATTACAGTAGTATAAAAATAATCATAATTAAAAAAAATATAGTAAAATACTTTTTTATTAAAGACACAAGGCTTTGGGGTTTGCAAATAGAATTTTTTTAAATATACTTCATTACACGTAAGAAAATAGTAGATGGCGATTGAGAGCAGACTCTTTTTACATGCATTAAATAAATAGTAAATAATTTAAATTCGTGAAACCAAATATTGTCAATACTAAATATTTTTCAGTAAAAATGTACCATACCTGAATATTAAATCTTGTTTGTCAAGCGTCATTTCCATGGCATTAATCTGTAGCTACTCGCTGTGTTCGATTTGCCACAAATCTCACTTAGTCTTAGCTCACTTCAGTTTGATAGTTTTTTGTCGTTCGATTTGACCGTGCATTACTGAATCAAAGTGAGGTAACTCACTTCCCCGTTGCCTATGCAGCACTACCTATTTTGCTGGTGCTAATTGAGATTTTGACTCACTTGATAGTGTTTTTCCCGTGCTTTGAATGATTCAGATATTGGGATTTTCAAATAAGAAAACGCTAACTAGCGGCAAATATTAGAACTACACACAGTGGTACAAATTTTGACATTTACATGAAACTACAACTATATGACTACAAAAACTCTACTATACATACTTGAATTATAAATAAAAAATACTAATAAATAAGAAAATAATACGAAAATTAATGAAATACAATTGACAGCAATGTGACACTTATAAATGTCATCAAAAAGTGTACCATTGATTAATGCGATCAGCGCCATCTCTTGATGCTTGAAAATCCCAATACTATATTTTTTTAACAAAAACATGAATAAATTCGCAGTCATAAAGTGGTAGGTTTGTGAATTTCGTTAATTATTTCAACAAATTACATAATATTTTTATTTTATATTTTGAGTCAGGTTTACTCCTATGATAAACCAAGATTTTGCTTAATCTCAAATATAAACAACTGTGATTTTTAAACCAATGAAATTCTGCCGTCTACACCACGTGATCTACTTCTTTTAAGATTCGAATTTAAAATATTTCAAAATTAAAAAAACAGCTTTACATTTTTTCGAATTACGAATCAATATTCGGAATAATTTCGAATTTTGTAATTCGATATTTGATGCCACCATCTATTTTTTTCGTTTTACAATATGGCTTATTTAAACCTGCTCTCTGAGTCCAAACGCCGAGACTTGTCACATGTCACATATTTGTTGAAAGTAAAATATTAATAATAACAAAGCAAAGTGCAATAAATTCCAATTAACTTATACTTGAAAATATGTAATTCTAACTTCGTAAATACTCGAAACTCCATTTTTTTTTTCAAAATGAACAGCACTAATCCAAACCCTGAATAGCCAAAATATCATCACTGCTTAAATTATCGGTTCAGTATAATAAGGAAACATAATCGACTCTCTTTGAGAAGAATGACCCAAGCCTAATATATGACCTATTTCATGTACAAGTACGGCATAGAAACTTATTTGATTATTTGGCGTTGACTCATTCCAAAAATACCATTTTCTGAACCATCTCTATATTTATTAGGATCTGTGGGAAAGAAAACACGTCCTAAAATTTTACCATTTCTATCAAAATCATAACTGCATTAATCTTTCATGCAACGATAATTATTTTTGTGTTCTGTACGACCACTTGAAAAGCTATTAAAATCAGGGACCGGAAACCGAACCGAAAACAGTTCCGAACCCACCTTTTTTGTGAACATGAACCCGAACCGAATCTGAACCCACTATATTCGGGTTCAAAAAAATAGGATTAGTTTTTTACTGAAATAATTACATTTAAACAAAACCTACATCTTTAATATTTTATTTCATTATTTGAAGATGACGAAAATTTATTAGAGAGCTAGTGAAAGATAATAAAAACGCCCAAGCAGAAATATTAAAATTAAAATAAACCTAATTTACAAAAACATAGTTTTTAAAAATTATGAAGACGTCCAAACACTTCCAAAAACTGCTAATATATTAAATTTTTGGGAGGAACAAAAATTGTTACACTCTTTGACGTTGCGTAAATTAAGATAGCAGTTACAGCTATACAAGTTAGTGTGGAACTGGCATTTTCTGCACTGAAATTATTTTTGCTACTTCAACGAGTAAATATGTCTGAAGAAATATCAGATATTTTAATTATTAGATTAAATGAAAATTTCTTTACAAAGTAAATTTATTGGTATGGGCATTTTTAATGTAAATAATTGTATCTGTGTTTCATTTTTATTATTTCATACATATTTTTTAATTTTTCGAACCCGAACCGAACCTGAACCCAATTTTATTTTCATTTCTGAACCTGAACCCAAACCGAACCCATTTTTCTGCGGTTTCCGATCCCTGATTAAAATAGCTTCAAACTTAATAATCATTTTATTATAAAATATAGGAATACATAAGCGCGTGTTCAAAAGATCGTTGGAATGAATTGAAAAGCTATTAAAATAGCTTTATAACTTAATAATCATTTTATTATAAATTACAGTAATACATAAGTAGATAAAAACCAATATGTCATGTGTTCTATTTTCGATCCATATTCCACAGATAATTAAAAAAAATACGTATGAGGTACTCAAAAAAGTTCAAACAATGGAAAATGGAAGTTCTCTAAACTATATTATTTATAATTAACAATATACAATAATATTAAATTTATTTTCCAAACCTTTGCTCACTTCTTTCATACCGCTGTAAAGCTATTCTAAACTGTCCAAAATGAATGCCTTTATGCGATCTGATGTCCACGAACTCCGTCAAACGAATCTGCCAGGGTAACATACCATACGTACAGCAAATAGGACCACAATACAGCGCCAACTCAGGATCCGGTGCTTGTCCCAATCTCTTCCGAAGTTCTTGATCCACATAATCGATTTGAATTTCGGAATCTTTTACGTTGTTTAACGCATATGTTTTAGTAACTTCTGCTACGCAGTTTTGTCCATCAGACATGGATAATATGTTGATGCGAATTGGGGAATGTGTGG
This sequence comes from Harpalus rubripes, assembly GCA_963082715.1. NCBI lineage: Eukaryota > Metazoa > Arthropoda > Insecta > Coleoptera > Carabidae > Harpalus > Harpalus rubripes. The sequence goes on along the minus strand of OY720453.1, from coordinate 5,837,653 downwards.
AACCATTTTTATGGCCATTTTTTTTCGGACCCACTTCGTATTTTATATTGGAACAGTTTAGTTGCTCGTATAGTCTCTCCTTCGTTGATTTCAGTATTCCTAAAGGAAATATAAATATGTTTTTACCGATTTTACTTACTGTATAGTCGGTGACACGAGACAAAATCGGTCTGAGGATTTCTTTCGTATCACCGTCTGTAGCTTGTTTTTCTTACCGTTATGGTCGTAGAAGCTAACAATTGGAATTCCAATTACAGCACTCCATAATACGATATTCGCTAAATCTTTGTACGAAGGTTCTTCATTTCCCAACATTACAACGAGATGATGTGGTTTCTTTTTCAAGTTTTTAAACTCAAAACTTGAACTTTCCAAATCATTTTTGTGGAAAAATTTAGCACAATATGTGCAAGTATTATAAATTAAAATTGTAAGTGCATATAAAGTGTGAAGTAGATGAAGTATTACACTGTAGATGAACATTTTGCCTCGGTTTCTGGATGGTTTTTGTATTAATATTATGCAATCTCATGCAACATACCACGCTTTTCATTATTTTTTATTGAAAAGACCTGCTTTAATAATCTTTTCTTTAACTATTTGATAAAACACAATACATTAACACCTTCAAAACACATGACTTGATGCATAACCTAAAAAGAATGAAACTGTTATCAAAAACATGTTATCCAACATTTAAATACGTTCATTTTTAATAATGCAATTCAGCACTTACCTACAAGATATCAGTACAAAATCTAAAGTTTATAAATTATTCATGAAATTTTTCGGGAGAAACGCATCATTAGACTGTCGATTATACGTGTGATTAATGTCATGGTCATTGTAGACTTTTATATACCGGCAAAATACGCTGTGAAAAGTAAAATAAAGCTGGTTTGGTAATTTGTCCTTGTAATAGTAAAATATATCTTGTAAAAAACAAATAACAAAAACAAGTCCTTATTATAAATTCAACCTATTGACGAAATAATATAAAAACAGCAAACCTACAACACATTAAAAGAGGTAATGCGTTCGGTCCAAATATTCGAGTTTTCACTTTTCAGTAAGCACGAATTAGGGTCCTCACAACACGTTTTTACTATACAATGTCTGTCTGTATGTGTGTGGACAATTTTTTCGTCCACGGTATATATCAAACATAAAAAAAAACATATTAGATTTTGACTATATATAAACCGGATGTGGTACTTAACTTGGAGCTCTTAACAGATTTTCGAAGACAAAATAACAAATAATCCAAATTCATATTACAGGCTGTTCTATTTATTGGAACAAATTAGATTTTTAGAAACGATCAACTGGAATTATTTATAGCTCATTGCTATTTGTGGAATTGGCGGGAGGTCGTCAGTTTTTTACTTCCTTGTACGAAGTAAAGGAAGTATTGTAATCGCGAAAAATTTCGGTTTTGAGATTTCAACGGAAATATTCATTTTGCCCATCCCTGAATCCATTTTGACTAATTTCGTCGTGACTTCTGTACGTACGTATCTCGCATAACTCAAAAACGGTAAGCCGTAGAAAGTTGAAATTTTGTATTTAGAACTTCTACAGTGCGTTCAAAAAAATTCCTAACTCGGAGTAGGCTATGTACAAAGAAACATATGTCAATTAATTAAATGTCAATTTGACATAAGATATTGTCAAAATTGTTTTGTAAAAAATTCAAAGCTTTTCTTCCAGTATCTTATTTTAGAAATGGAAACAAATTAGAAAACGGCGAATGTCAATATACTGTATCCTTCTTTATTGTCTTTTCCCTTTAAAATTACATTTCAAAATCAATTTTGACAACTTGACTTTTGAATTGAATAATGATCAGACACACGTTTCTCTGTTCATAGCCTACTCCGAGTTAGGATTTTTGTTGAACACACTGTATAACATCTAGTTGTGCACCTCCGTTTTTGGTCATTACATAATTTCCATAAATGGTATTTTATTTGAAGCCCATAATAGATTTTAATGAAAAAGTATATTAAAATATAATCCAAAACGTTTCAAATTTGGTATATAAGACTTTTATATCAATTCGAATAACATAGCAGATTTTGGTTAAAATAGGCTAACCGGAAGTGATATATTACCTGAAGTTGTTAACAGTTTTTCTTGAATAAAATGGTTTCATTTGATTTTAGAAATAAATGTTTCAAATAAGAGTTTTAGAGAATTAAATTCTGCGTCTAGCACATCAAGTATTATTAAATTAACCCTTTGTATAAGTGAGATATGTAAATTTAAAACTTATATACTTTTTGGTTTTTGTAATGAAGCTTGCTATGGATTAGGACAAAAAATAACAAAAAAATAAAAAACACGTGCAATTTTATAATTGGGTCTATACTTCATCTTCATATTGGCCTTGCGTACAAGGTAGTCGTGTGGTGTCCACATCAGATTTTTTATATTAATTTTTAATGTCCGGTCATAAAATCAAAAGTAAACAAATAAAAAACAGGAAAGTACCCATTATAAAATATCTACAACTTTTAAACTTCAATCTCAGAAAAAGTAAATTCAATTTCAAAGAATGTAATTTGATATTATTTTTCTAAAACTGAATTTACTTTTTGGCACATCCAGCAGTGGGTAATATGCCGTGATGATTTATATTTATTTATATTGAAATTAAAGTTACTTTTTCTAAAATTGAATTTACTTTGTCTGAAATCGAAGTTACTTTTTCAGAAATTGAATTTACTTTTTTTATGGGGTCTCCTGGCCGCGTGCCTGAGTGTCAGGTCGAGAATCTGGGGAACCGGGTTCGATCCCGACCGATGCCAAATATTTCCAATTTTAAATGGCACAAAATTGACCCACCTCCACGCCAGCAATGAGTGCCCGTGAGGTGACGCCTGGTAAGCGCCCGCACGGTGCAAATATATCATCTTTACCGATATTTGTGTACAAAGCAGATTGGCACACCCACCAATGGGTAATAAGCCGTGATGATATATTTATTTATTTGAAATTAAAGTTACATTTTCTGAAATTGAATTTACTTTTTCTGAAATTGAAATTACTCTTTCTGAAATTTAATTTTTTTCTAAAATTAAATTTACTTTTTTTGAAATTGAAGTTCCTTTTTCTGAAATTGAATTTACTTTTTCGGAAACTGAAGTTACGTTTTCTGAAATTCAATGTTCTTTTTCTGAAATTGAAGTTACTTTTTCTGAAATTAAATTTACTTTTTTTGAAATTGGTTATTTTTTTTCAGAAATTGAATTTACTTTTTCGGAAATTGAAGTTACGTTTTTCTGCAAATGAATTTACTGTTTCGGAAAATGAAGTTACTTTTTCTGAAAATGAAGTTAACTTTTTGTAAAATTGAATTTACTTTTTCTGAAATTCAGTTTTCTTTTTCTGAAATTGAAATTACTTTTTCTGAAATTGAATTTACTTTTTTTTGAAATTGAAGTTACTTTTTTCCGAAATTGAATTTACTTTTTCGGAAAATGAAGTTACTTTTTCTGAAATTGAAGTTAACTTTTTCTAAAATTGAATTTACTTTTTCTGAAATTGAATTTTCTTTTTCTGAAATTGAATTTACTTTTTCTGAAATTGAATATACTTTTTCGGTAAAGATACAGAATTCATTGCTTAATTTTATAATGTCCTGTTGATTATATAATGTAAAAACTACTTGTGTAATCGGGGCAATGTCCAATGTAGACCGGTTTTTTAATGAATATCGTTTTCCTCTATTCCTGCCCCTTATTTGATACAGATTTTTACTTGCACATTATGTTGTATTAATTCTTTTTTATTAATATCAATTTTCTATTAACATTACAAGCGAACACGCATTTTGATTTTCGGTGATCGCGTAATACATAACTTAATAATTAATATAAGATAAGTGATTTCTTCGGCAACTCAGCACACTTAGGGCAACCTAAAAAATAAATAACCTATAAATAAATAAATATAAACACGCCTCAGTCCCCTGTCTTGTAGGGGAAACACATCTCTCGAACAAGAGTAAAAAATACACAACCTTGTCAGTGTCCACGAGTTCTCTTACCACCGGAGCTACGAGATCTAGTCCGCGATCTAGATCTCCTTCTAGATCTGTAGGAATCCCTTCTGGATCTAGATCTCGATCTAGACCGACTTCTAGTGCGAGTTCGCCTTCTGCGGTTTCTATATCTCGAATGGTTGCGTTCACTGCTGCTGGATCTAGTTCGCCGTCTTTTGCTTCTTCGTCGGTCACTATCCGCGCTTCTGCTACGCCGTCGACGATGGTTCGACCCGGAGGACGAGTCTGATTGTGAAGAAGAAGATCGCCTTCTTCGCGATTTCTTCTTGGGTGATGGTTTCTTCTTCTTGCGTTTGCGGCTGCTGGAACTTGAAGAACGGGATCTGCTGGAGCTGGAAGAAGAGTTGGAGGAGTTGCTGCTGCTTCGGCGGCGTCGAGAGCGCGATGAAGAGCCTAAGAAGAGAATGGTTTGATGAAGATGTTCGTGGATGGTGGGAGACTGCTGCCTGGTCCTGTGAAATGGGTGGACACTTACCGTGAGAACGCGTTGTGTCTACCTGTTCACCGGATTCTTTTGTGTCGTCGACGCTGTCGCTGCTGCCTGCCTGGGGCTCCGCTGGGCGCTTGCTGTTTGAAGAGGTTGACTGTCTTCGTCTGTTGTTCTCCTGAAAATAAATAAATCCAGCTGCAGTTGTCCATTTCAACAATTTTTACCTTCCGTCACCTTTAGGTAAGGAAGGTATTATCTTTGATCAAAAAATTCGATGATGAGTTTTTAATGAATAAGCACGTTTTATGGTCCCTAGAATACGATTTTACTATTTTTACGATGTCTGTATATATGGATGGATGTATGTATGTTTGTATGTATGTACTCGTATGTGTGTGTGACGATTTTTTCGGATCGCATAACTACAATACCACCTTTCCAAAAATTATAATTTTTGCGTATTCCTTTTCTTTAGATCCGTATGAAAAGCTGATTAGATTTTGGTTATAATTGGTCGACCGGAAGTACCCTAATTTGAAGATTTTAACAGTTTTTCTTCAAAAAATGCTGTTAAATATCACTTTTTCACATTTAATGTTATAATAAATATTTAAGAATATTTTATTCTCTATACGATTTGATTACATTTTATACTTCATATTCAAAGGATATAGTTAAAAAATTATAAAGAAATTAAATTTCACAAAGCAGCCAGCAGTGCTATAAACATGGAAACATATATATTAAGAAAATTCTGATTGACAAGTGTCAGTGCAATTTACATAATATGTTTGAGTTATAATTTTACTGGAAATATATAGAATCTTACAAGAAACTTTCGGTATAGACTTTTCTTGTAATTTATTTTGGCGCTAAAAACGTATCACGTGGATTGGGAAGTATGAATAAATGATGACAAACTGTACAGGTGTCTCATTTGCGATGTTTTTTTAAGGTATCTCGGGTAATATCAATGATAGAGCAAAACCGTTTGCACATTCCAGGGTCAACTTTTCCAGAAAAGTTTAATAGTCACCACAGGAATTTTCGATCTTCTTTTGTTTTGAGCTACAGGCAAAAACTTGTTTTTCGCTTATTTTGAAAATATATCATATCTTATTTATTATGATAAGTAGAGAAAAATTGTTTTTACAAAATTTTTACCGTTTGTTAGATTGAATAAAATGGCGTAAATAGATTTTTTGAAAACTTAATAATTCTCGAGATATCACAAACTTTTGATTTTTTAAATGGGAACGTATGTTGAAAATAGTCTCGTCTTTTTGCTTAATTTATATGCTTTTCAATGATATATAACAAGTCTACATTCTTTTGTTTAAAACATTAATAAAAGACGAATTATTAATTTATTGGGAAGTTGGCTTTGACACAATCCGAAAAAAATGGTTTAATATGCTTTTGAAGTAAATAAATTGACAAAATGATGGAAAACTGAAACAAATGCTATTAGAAATATGCAAATGATGATCTGTAAGAGATTTTTTCATTTGTTTCTTAATAATTTCCAATATTTTCATCCCAATAAATTTATAATTCTTCTTTTATTAATGTTTAAAACAAAAGAATGTAGACTTTCGTTGAAAAGCTTATAAATAAAGCAAAAAGTCGAGACTATTTTCAACATAGGTTCCCATTTAAAAAATCATAAGTTTGTGTTATATCTCGAGAATTATTGTTTTCAAAAAATCTAATTACGCCATTTTATTCAATCTAAAAAACGGTAAAAATATTGTAAAAAGAATTTTTCTCTATCATAATAAATAAGATATGATACATTTTCAAAATGAGCGAAACACGAGTTTTTTGCTTGTAGCTCAGAAACAAAAGAAGATCGAAAATTCCTGTGGTGACTATTAAACTCTTCTCGAAAAGTTGACTATGTAATGTGCAAACGGTTTTGATCTATAGTTAACATTACCAGAGATACTTTAAGAAAACATCGAAAATGAGACACCCGTACCGTTAACAGGAAGCAGATTTTTTGCCGCTAAAGCGTTGTTAACTGTGTTATTTGTGTTAGCTTTATTACATTTTTTGTGTTTGCAAGTTTTTTATTTCTACATATTTCTTAAAGATCATCAGTTCCTTTTACGTCATATTCGATAAAATTAACATATTCAAGTTAAAAATAACTGTATAAAAACAGTTCCTAATATGGTAATTTTAGTTAGAAATGTTTTTCGAAATTTGTCTATTCATAAAATAAAATTGCAGAAGGTAGTTACAATAGTATTTTATGTACCAAGGGCGTTACGATGATGATAATGCCAGGAGGGATAGATGTCGTCCGATGGGCATTATCATCTAGTAACGCTCGTGGTGCATATAAGATTTTGTCTCACTAGAATATGTGAAATAAGTTTTCATTTATAATAATTTTGATTACAATAATGCTTAAGCTTTGACGTTGCTAAGGATGTTGTTTAATTGTTTTGTTTATTATCAACATTTATTTATTTTTAAAACACCAACGTTTTAAATCTAAATCGTTGGAGATGGTGGAATGGGCGAATTTGATGTTTCGGCAGATATTTTGTCGAAACGGTGTAAATAATTTATTTTGAATCTTTCTGTATACTTTGAGGAAGACAAACGTATAAATGATCTACTAATTAATCCATTCTCGTCTGTAGAAGATGTAAGTATTATATTTTGAGGTTCGTTATCACATGACAGATCTCAGTTCTTTATTTCTTATGCACTTATTTATGAATATTATTACATTTCAGAGAGCTTGTACGGCTTTGGATGTGTCACATGTGGCGGTAAATAATATCAAAAATGAATTCAAACGTGGATAAATATCGTCCCCAAAAAAATTAGTGATCCGTCATCTGTCAAAAATGAATGCGAAACATTACAGTCTGTAATTCGATGGACTTTTTTCATGTGTGGTGAAAGTAAATGGCTCTTTAAGGTTTTTTTGATAATCAATTTTAAGTATTATAAATAAATTAAAATTGATGTCTGTGTTGTGCTTTCAAAGCTGTTTTCTTATATTAATTGTTGTAATCAATTAATGTATTAATTGTTGTAATCAATCATTATTAATGTAATGAATTATAATTAAAAAGAAAATAAATTCATTAAAAACCGTTCATATTATTTTTAATTTAAAGTCCATAAACGATGATCGGATTATAATGAGGGCATAATGAAATATTATGCCCTCCCATTATGCCCCGGTTGTTATAGATATGTTTATATACACCGCATCCTAGCAATAAACAGTTCATAATACTTTAGTGAGACATAAAAATATTTAAAAATATATTTACGCCTACCTTGTTTAGGCCATCCTCATGCAAGTTGTTGTGGGAAGAAGAGTTCCTCCGCTCGTTCTGGTCTTCAGGAGGTGGTGGAGGTCCCCCGCTGTCCTCGGATTCGGAGTCGCTGCCACCGCCGTATATACCCAGCCCTGTACAGAAAATAAAAATTATTATCCTTAAAACACTTATTTAATCACAAATTCACTCTATTCACACATAATGTTTGATAGAAAATGCATAATAATAACAAATATTGCTTTTGGGTTCTTACCGAGGGTTCCAGCGGCGCTAGGGCCGGCACTGGGTGCCGCCGGCGCCAGTCGCCCGCCCTTCTTAGCTGAAGCTCACACAAATATACGCATTTAGTATAAGAGTTCCGCGTAGGAGGTCCGCGTGCTGCACTAACACATCAATATAACATGCGACACGGTAAGAATGTACCTGCAGTCCGTAAACGCCACCGGCTCATTTCTTCTTGGCAAATTGACTCTATCTCGCTACTTGTTACCTGAAGGAGCACCTCTGTCATTGCGCGACGCACCATGCCCATCTGCAACTCACAAGCGGACGACACTTTTATCAAACAAAGCTATTCTAACATTTTTACCTCCCGCTACCCTTGGCGAGGGAGGTATAGGGATCGTGCTAAAAATCGCATAACGAGATTTTGATAAATGGCCACGTTTTAAGGTCCCTAGAATACAATTTTAACATTTTCACGATTGTCTTTTTGTACGTGTGTGTGGATCCTCTTTACGGTCTAGCCTATACAGGCTGTCTCACAACTCGCGCCCCAGACGAAACTGACAACTTGCCGACGACAATAGGTTGCCAACAAATAGAAGAAAATAATTTGCGGCTGCTTGCATAACGGAGTTACAAGACTTTTTAATCCACCAATCCCGGAAGGATATCTTGAGGTGTATTCTTTTTGGCCCAATTGAAACTCAGCTCAGTACATAACTGAGTTGAGATGAAGTGAGTTGTGATGTGTGCAAAAAGAACAAGTTTAATTCCATTTTATCACTTCCTTCTTTACCGATAGTATTTGCTGTAACAGCTGTGAAAATTATTGACTTATTTTCTGATCTATAATACTGTTTATAAACGAAAAGTGGATATTGTTGAAAATATATTACTGTAAGTATATTTGTAGATGTGAATATAAAATTTGTTGTATTATATAACCTTAAAATGCAAACTGAGTGTTTCAAATCATTTTGAGTTTTGTAAACTGGTAGTGTAGCATCGGAGAGGGGGGAAGTGAATTTACTCAGATCAGTTGTGTCAAAAAGAACGATTTCCTGAGTTTATGTGAAGTGATTTGAGATGAGCTGAGATTTTGTCCAAAAAGAATACAGCTATTATTACAAAATAAAACTGGTTGCGAGGTTTTAAAAATACAACTAGTGAGTTACAAAATTTGTTTGACTTACTGTAATTTTGACACTTTAGAGTTGACTTTTCACTGTCAACAAATTTAGGTTAGATTTCTATCCGGAAAACGTTCCACTTTCTCCGAAAATTATGATCATTTCTAAGTAATCAGTGGCTGAATACATACTGAATTTAATTTGACACTGACATTTTTCGAAAACTACAGTCGCCCACACATTTTAAAGAAGATTTGATTTGTATAAAACCCTAGTAACGTAAAATTACGGCAAACACACGGTAAAGGTGTAGGGGGTGTAGGTCTCTGATTGGTCAATTTTAAGACGTCTTTTCTCGAATATCCTTTAAGCTAGATTTTTTTTTCTTCGAAATTACACATCCGAGTGCAGTCTCGTGTTTCCTCATTCGCTCTGGGGCGCGAGTTGTGAGACAGCCTGTATACTATCTTTCAGAAAATTTTGAAACCTTGTATTTCTACATTATTTTAATATGGAAAGAAGCCATTAGACTTTGATGTAAATCGGATAACCGGAAATGGCAGGTTTATTAAATTTTCTATAGGTTTGCATTAATACTTTTTCCATATATTTTAAGACATTTTGCCGCCCGGGGTAAATTTTTAAAAACCGCCATTCTCAACAAAGAAAAAATCGTTTTTCCAACAACAAACTGCCAAAAGCCAGGGGAAAAAAGATATATGTTACAAATTTTGTTTTTTCATTACGCGAATTTTAAACTTTGAAACCCCATCTAATACTTTTGGAATAACAAAGTGTATTAATTTTACTTCGAAACTCAGATTGGTCATTTCTGAAAATTATTATATCCACAGCTGGGTCAAGATTCAACCTATGTGGGACCTAACATATTTTTTCCGTTATATTTGCCGATTTACGGTTTTGGATTTAGTTCCGGTTCGAAGTCCTGGTTTAATGAAAGGTATCGTGGAATAGACTGTAGGTAGAAATTATGAAAGTCCACGAACTCCCATATTAAGTGGCGAACATTGTACGTTTTCTTATAATTATTTATAATTTACGTAGATAAAATAACACAAGCAAATGTTGTATTTTATTTGTTAATAGTTATTGTGATTTATTTTCATACCCTCTCCTCTTCGGTGAGTGAAGCCAACGGCGGACTACTGGACCTGGGTGTCGTCACCGTGGCTGTTGGCGCTGGACGTCGCGATCTGGACGGCGGAACTCGAGCACTCTTCCCGTTACGACCTTCATCTCCCGAATCACCGGAATCGCTGTCCTAAATGCCAAAAAATATCACATTTTAAATTATACTCAAATCGGACAAGCAGCCATTGCACGTCATGAAGAAAACTTGACTACTTAACGATTTAATTAAATTGAATCGCCAATTAGTCAAAGTCAAGGATTTGATTGATATCTTACAAATTTGCTTTTAGGTGGAAGAATACTCCCGTCTGCAGATCGAAGTAACTCCAACGCTTCTTCCTTCTCTTCTTTTTTACGGATGATCAGTTCTTCACGTTCTACTCGTTCGCGTTCTTTGTTGATCTGTTTCTGCTTCTCTCGTTCCATTTTTTCCAACCCTACACCCAATAGGGTAGTTCAGTAATTACGTCATATGCGGCGCGCTTCATTTAAACTACTGTCCTACCGGTAAACACATCTTTTAAAGTGAACCTTATTGCCACAGCAAATAAGAACTATAATTTTAAGCACTTCATTTCGTCGCTAATATCTTATTTAATTAAGAAAAGTTACCTATTTAAGCTATCATTCAGTTAAGTTTGAATATTACCCTTTCAATTAAATAAAACATGTTACCCTAATTTATAACAACAATTATTCTATTAAAGTTTTAAAAAACTTTGCATGGAATTACATGTTCGTGCAATCTCGAAGATGTTCGTGAAATATCGTGTGAAGCGGCCGGAAGGCCCGTTTGAAATACAGCGAACCATTTTTAGGTTACAGAACGACATATTAGTCGCGTACTTTTTACCTCTTTTTACATGAGATCTCAGTTCGTCTCAGCTCACCTCAGTTGCCTCACTAAGTTTGATCGTTCTTTTTATCGTAACGGAAGTGAGATAAAGTGAGACCGAAGTGAGAAGATTTCCTCCCCCCTGCCCGATTCTTAGTCACCTCTGGAGGTTGTGCTTGTTGAGTTATTAATCTTAGATGAATCACCGACGATTAGTTTGGTTATTGTAAAGATTATTTGTTTATTCCTTTAATAAATATTATTATTTGAAGAATAAATAATTATGCAAAAAACGTAAACTTCGTAGAATTGAAAATTATGTGGAAGTTATAGTACCGTACAATTTTTAAACAATATTTTAGAATGTGTCACACTACATAAATAAATAAAATAAATATATCATCACGGCATATTATCCATTGCTGGGTGTGCCATGCTGCTTTATACGCAGACATCGGTAATGATGATGACATATTTGTACCGTGCGGGCGTTTACCAGGCGTCACCTCACGGGCACTCATTGCTGGCGTGGAGAGCGCACCACAGGGGTCAATGCCATTTAAAATTTGAAATATTTGGCGTCGGTCGGGATCGAACCCGGTTTCCCAGATTCCCGACCTGACAGTCAGGCACGCGGCCACGAGACCCCACTACATGTTATTATGTAATCGGCAGAACAGAAACCCAAATAATGCCCACTCATAGTTTTGGGCGATCCAAAATAACACCCGAAAATATAGTGGTCGACCGTTGAAAAGCTACTGTCAAATTCAGATTGTTCAATTTACTAACAAAATTAGTCTTTTGTCGTTCTTTTTACTTCATAAAAATCTCACTTGATCTCACTCAGTTCATGTTAAATTCATCTCATTTTGAGATGAGATGAGATAAGGTAAATGATAAAAGAACGCGACTTATTAACATATTAATGTGGATAGACAGAGTTATTTACGAACCTTAAACTTAAAAAGTAAAAAAGTTCTAAAAAGAACTGATTTGAAAATCATCAAAAACGCTGACGAACAAAATCTCAGTCGGCATGTCGGTAAACTCTCGCATATGCTTGAAGCTGCGCAAACTTGATACTTTGTAGTTCAGAATGTGCAGAGTTGATTTCAATTTGAAATAAAACGTTTGTTATTTATTAAAGTGTATATATTATATTACGAAGTAATAGAAAAATGTTTACTATTTGATGTTATTAATATCTCAAAGTTAACTTCTTCATAATAACAATAATATCAGCATCGAATTACAAGACTTTAAATTCTGACTCCTATGTGTTCTGTCAATAGAGTCTACTTTGAAAGTACCGTTTTTGCTTAGGACAATGCTTCATATTTCGCGCTATACTCTGACGTCACACTATTCTATCCCATAAAATTTATTTTTTGGCAATAATTAATTAGTTGTTTACCTTCTCTGATCCACGCGGGTAACTGTCGCCGTTTAGCAGCGTCTAAAGTAACCGGCTCTGGTGTTGGTTCTGGCCGAACTTCCGAAGAAAATCCTTTCCTATGCCCGCGATTTGGTTTCATGGGATGTTTGCCCCGTCCCGCACCGCCAGAATTGGTCCAGTATCCGCTAGAATTATTACCGGTGTTTGAGCTTGAGCCATCAAAACTGAAATGACTGAAAAATCTCAGGTATACCTTACTGATTGTGAAGATGTTACCTACCTTTGATAATCGGTAGAATGTGCACTGTTGCTGTCGCTTGCATTTGGGGTGAAATGTGTGTAAGGAGTAGGAAGCAAAGCTGTTTTATTCATAGGAGAAGCTGTAGTCGGTGGTAAAACGCTGGTTGAAGAAGGCCCGTTCCAATTTCCAGGCCACGCGCCCCATTGCTGCCAATTCCAGGGTTCCTGCACCGAACTGTTTGTGTTCGTGTTTGGAGTGTCGTTATTTTGCCACTGTTCATCCACGTCTTCTTTTTCTACATCCATCGGCGCTTCGCCTCCCTCGTTCAGGACTTCTTTGCGGTTTGCTGGAAGCTCCGGAGGAACACTTTCTTTCATCATGATCCATTGTTGAGCGAGGGCTGCCCAGTCTACATTTTCGTTTGAAACGTTTTGATATGCAGATGGATTTAAAGCCCATTGCGTAGGATAATTTTGATTGTTTTCTTTGCTACGATTGCCACTTGAGAACATACTGAGAAAATGTCTCTAATCTTATTACTACTGTTTCATAAACAATATCAAGTATTTATTAGCTCATAATTGCAAAGTATTTATAAATTACCTACTCGTAGATAAATAAAAACTATTTTTTTGTAATTTGCATGTCAAACTTCAACTTGCCACTAACTACACTGAAGATAGAAACAGTAAACATTTTTTAATTACATGTAGGTATATTTATTTTTCAACATTGGTATTACTTTTAAAACTGTAAAATTTATCAACAAATTTACATAAAAGGAGCGTTAACTATAATTATTTATTAATGCACCAATATTTCTGTAGAAAATATGTATATATTAACATTTTATTAAAAAATATATGCAGGTAAAAATATAACAATGCTATGCTACCTTAACCGGTGTAAAATACTGATGAATTAAAACAGATATTGAGTATTATAAATAAATAATAAAATATAAAACATTCAACGAATAACATGTAAAGGGAATGTAGCGTTTTTCGAAGTCAATTTTTGCAGCAAACTGTTTTCTAACCCTTGCGTTGTTTCATGCCAAACACATTTTCCTAAAATCGGTACTTCTTCCATGGGAGACCTAAACGCTACAAGAAGAGAAAAACAAACACCATCTCCTCCGCTTGCATCATGTTCCACCTATAAAACAATAAAATCAATACAAATTAACTTCATATTTTTGAAAATATACCGATAACAATCCTTGCGGTTTATGTTGCGGTACATTAGCACCAAAAAGTTCAATCATAAATTTTCTTAAAGTAGAATGAATAGATTTTACTGGGTTTAATTCACAAGTCGGTAAATGCCAAGCAGTTTTTTCGCACAGTAAAACATGTGTTTTATTCGTAGCTCTCTTCTTTATAACAATGATAAGCCTTAGAAGTAATTTTGTGTGTGCACGAAATGCAGGTAAAATGTCTTCATGCCATCCAGATTCGTTCATTTTTCTCACTATTGTATACGCCCTAGCTTTTTCTATCAAATGTATAATATCAGAAGATCTTAGAGATAATTCATCGAGATTCCCAATCCATTTAGCTTGTAGAGATTCCTTATCGGCTTGAGATGGTGTTTTGAGATTTCCTCCAACTACTTTTCCGGTTAACACGAATCTAATCCAAGACCCGCTTGCACATTCGACCATAATTAAAGTTGTGCAATCTATATTTAGACCAGTCTCTTCTAAGACTTCCCTTTTGGCAGCCTCGACAATATTTTCTGTTTGTTCCATTCTTCCGGCAGGTAAATACCATTTGCCAGCACAAGATTCTTTCGCTTCTTGCATCATTAACACTTCATTATGTTCGTTTATCAAGACAGCCGCAACAATATAAGTGACATTTTTACCCAACACTGGTTTGAAGTCTGATTTTGCGGTAGGTGTGATTCCTTGGGCTTCCATCGCGGCATTTTGTTCCGCAAGAGTAAAATCACATATTTCTGAAGCCTCATCTTCCAGGGGCAATCCGTTTAGAATCTTGTGGATGTTTGTTTCGACAGTGTCAGGCATTTTATTGCTTTATAAAACACACAGTTCACTATTTCACGCCCAGATGATGTAGAATTCTTTAATTGTTAACACATGGTCATCATATTCAAATGCACCTTTTAATTACGGAATCCATACGGTATGTATGGAATGCGGAATGCGTGAAACAAAAACACGTAAACATGTATCACTAGTTGTAGCCTAGCTTCAGAGCAATTACGTCATACATTATTATGAAATTTTATCAGAAAACCTGCTATTATTTTTATAGATAAATGGAACGAATAAATGTCCTTGTATTTCTAGTAAAACTTTCTATATTTATTAATATATCAGTACGAAATATAAAATTTGATCACATATAAACCATACAAAAGGCAGTTAATGCTGTATTAATAAATAATGTACAAACAATAAATAGCTAAAACTTTAAGCGTTATGTTCAATTTTTAACTGCAGAATCTTATTCCTATCAGTTATTATAAAAGGCGTAGTGTAAGAGGACTTGTGTAAAAAAATTGAATAACGTATTCCTCAGATCATTTTGAGTAAAAAAATATAAGTACATACATCCAAATTTTTTTGATTACGGGCTTTAAAAAAATGATCAAGATTTTTACTTTAAAAACAAAAGAACAAAATTTGGAAACATATATTTAGGATACGGAGTATATAAACATATTCATAACAACCGGGACATTATATGAGGGCATAATATAACGCCCTCATTTTAATACGATTATAGTTAAGGCAAAAAATGTAATGGACCTTTTCAATTTAAAGAGATAGAAGATATGCGCAATGGGGATCTGCACATAGTAAGAACAACAGATCTATGACGTTTGCTTCTAAAAAAATTAAACGTAAAATGTGAGAATATCTCAGATAACTTTAAAAAATCTTATTGAAATAAGTTACAAAAGCTTTTATTGAAGTTAAAATGTCTAACGATGCAAATTTTCACTGAGAATACAGGTAACTGCAATATTTTTGACGTTTCGTTTGACAGCCCAACTGGCAGTTATTCGCGCCATTTTCTTACTATTTGCAGCGATAAAAAGAGATAGCCGTTAAATTGAAAAGGTCCGTTATTTAATAATGCAAAAACTCTGTAAAACATTATTTTTGTGCAAATACAGGCCGCGAAATTAAATTTCGCGACCGTTGTTATGGTAACGGCCGCGAAATTAGGTAATCAATCACTTTGACACCTGAGAATTGCATGGTTCTGTTTATCAAATGTTAATCCCATAGCCACCTTGAAAGCTAACTTTCTATTTACAATGAAACTTTCAAATTAATAAAATTTGTAATAACATATTTTTTACGGCTGCACAAAAAATATTGTGTACACCTTGTCCGCGAAATCCTTTAGCGCCCTCGAGATTGTCTTGCCTCGGCCGCAACTTTTCTCTCGGTACGCTAAAGAGTGATTTCGCGGTCTTGATATACAAATAACTATTATGGACTCCAAAAATTATATTATTTATTAATATATTTTTCAGATATAAAATTACAATTTTCAAAAATCTTTTTCGTAAGGTATAAATTTTCATTGGCTTTCTTCGTTCTCATTAAATCATTAAAATATCTTCCGAAACATCAAATTCACCATCCATTATCTACGACGATAATGAACGTTGATGTTTAAAAAATAAATGAATGTTAATAAACAAAACAATTAAACAACATCCTTAGCAACGCCAAAGCTTAAGTATTATTGTAATCAAAATTACTATAAATGAAAACTTGTTTCACATATTCTAGTGAAACATGGGACATTTATCCCTGGGGTTAGTTCCTCGTCACCCTCATTATCATCTTCATAACGCCCTTGGTGCATAAAATACTATTTTTTAAATGTTTATAAAACTTTGATCGCTTGTAATTCCGTAACCAAAACGAATAGGAACTATGTTCATACGACATTTTTTACTCAAAATGATCTCAGGAATACGCTATTATTTTTTATACTAGTCCCGATACACGCTATATAAAATTTACAATCTTACAAATAGTTAAAATGTTAAACATCCTGCGATTCGATCGTAGTATAATGAACTTTTCTCGACATAATATCGAATAATGGCCGAAATTTCGGAGCTATTTTTTCTTTACTTAAGTACGCCAAAGCTCCAAGAAGTGAAACTAAAATAATCGCTAGAACTATAAGAACTACAGTAATCGCTTTTGATGCTGCAGCGTGTCCGTGATATTCTCCAAATAATTTTCTCAAACTTACTGCTGCTTTATTTCTTCCTCTTACGCACCAAAGCCCATCTTGATCTCTAACAGACACATTTGTAACTTTCATCCAGTTATACAACATTCGGGTATTGTCAGAATTGCAGATGAAGGGGTTTGAAGCCAGATCAATGATAAATTGGCGATGTCTGTGTGGATATGTTAAACTATCCAATTCTGTTAATTCGGCAGCTGTTAATCTTGATATGTTGTTACGTTCTAGATCTAAATATCTCAATTTCTTCAAACAAGATACGTTAAAAGTTAATCCTGTTATTAAATTGTCGCCTAAATGCAAATCCATTAAATTTGGAAGATCGCAAAATACGTTACGATCTCTGAAATCTCTAATTTCATTTTGTTCCAAGTGTAATTTGTTCAGTTGACTCAAATTACTATTGACGAAAATATCGTGTAAATCGTTCGCTAAGGCACTGTCGGTATAATCCAAAAACGCATTTGTTAAATGCAATTCTTGCAAATTAATAAAATTAGAAAATACTCTCGGATGATGAAAATGGTCGTCATCGTCTGATATGGTCAAATTATTGTGATTCAAAATAAGTCTTCTTACATTTGGCACATGATGATAAGACTTCCCTTTTATTTCCCGTATTCCATTGTAGCTCATATCAATAATAGTCAGATTTGTAAGATTATTTATCTCTCCAAAAACATTCCACGGCAGTTCTGGAATGTAATTTCCAGTAAATATCAACACTTCTGTTTGAGATGGTAAATTTTCCAGCATGTTTGTAGTTCGAAATCCAGAGCCCGTACAATTTACAACAAATTTTCTCTCCCCATAATAAGTTGCGTACCCACAATTGCATTTTTGAAGTAAAGATGGGCTACATTGTTTTACAGGAAATACTGGAGTTGTTACGATTAATAGGGCAGTCAAAATATATAGAATCATCTTTGTAAACAATGGATGACACATAAATCCACCCAATATTCTTTACAAGAATATTAAATATGATGTTGAAAAGTTTATGTTTTGAGTTGTTTTAGACATTAATGACAACTAAAATGTATAAAAAGGCTTTAAAATTATTAAATATTGATAAATCATGTGCCAGTACTTCACCTGTTTGGAAATCTTCCTTTACCTGCAACTTGCACGACACCTGTTGCACCTTAAAGCCTGAATTACACCAGTAAAATTCTTTAAAACAAATATGCATGGATGCACTTCACAAAAATAAAATGCAACAATGCAATTTTCAAAACAAACTTACATAGCAATAAAAATGGCATAAAAACAGCAGATTTATAGAAGGGTGATTTATTATCTAGCTAGCCATGAAATAAAATAATTTAATGCAAATTTACTTACTTTTGAAATGCCCACTTTATCTGCTGCATTAAAATTTTTATCATTCTTGATGTTACCTTTTGTGTTATGAGTCCTTCAAAAATGATTTCCGGCTCCCATCAAAATTGTTTACACCTTAACATCCTTTCGTAAAATTATGTTTCATTTCACTCATTTTCTTGTATTAAAATCTTTGCAAAACTCTTCCAATTTGAATCTAATTGGCTAAGGATAAAGAAGAATCGAATGGCAAAAATAACCATAGTCCAAATATTGTAAATGTTACATACAGCAACATTTACTTTCCAGGATGCCAAACAGTGTGGTAAAATTGTTTTTCTACGACCACTACAGAAAATGCATTTTTCCCATACTTTACAAAGCCCGAAAGTTATTCATTTTCCACAGTCGTGGATTAAAGTGTGAGAAATTATTTCTCACACATTTCTATGCTTTACAAAGCCTGAAAGTTCATTTCCCACAGTCGTGGGATAAGGTGTGAAAAATTATTTCTCACACAAGTTGCCAACTGTAATATAATGTTAATATTTTTTTTTACGTCTGTTAAAAAAGTACCCTTTTTTCATTAAAATGGGTTTATAAAGTATGCCTTTTTTAATACATGAAAGTGTGAAAAAAGTACACTTTTTTTAACGCTGCGGAGTGAAATAATGAAACGCTACGGCACTTTTTTTCACGCTCCCATTGCAAAGGTAAAAAAATTGTATGCAACTCGTGAGTAAATTATACATTTTTTTCACTCGAAGGATTTGCGAACTCGCCCTCGGCTCGTTCGGCAAATTTTCCTTCTCGTGAAAAAAATATATACTTTACTCACTTGGTACATAAATAACTATTTTGATTTATAAATTACAAAATATTTGGCAATTACTAAACCATGTATAGTAAAAGTAATTACCTATTGTAAAGTTCAATTAATTAATGAGAAAACATGTATGCTTTATTAAAACTTAATCATTTATATTTTACCAAAGATTGTGATCGTAGAAAAAGTATAGTTTGCTACTCGTGCAGATACACCTATTGCCCAATTGTGATTTTAGCCCTAGACGTAGTCTCGTGCTGAAACTCTCACACCTCGCGGGCAATTGGTGCTTTTCCGCACTAGTTGCACAATATTCTATTATTGCAAGTTTTTAAATTTCAAAGTTTGAGTGTTTCTACATATAGAAATGTCTAATTTTTGAGTTATTGTTCATCCATGTACATCCAGTAAATAATTTTCTAATATTTAAACATTATCCTGAAATAAAATGTTACATAAATTTATAAAAGTAAAGGTGCATTCTCTAATGAAAATTAGATTAATGGTTTTTGTTTAGATTTAAGTAAGTCATTCATAAATGCAAGTTTAATTTAACCTTATTGATTGTACTGACATCTATGTAAATGCTTCAAAAAAAGGAGTAAAATATCGGTAGAACAGTATTCAACAGATACCCGTACGCCGCGAAACTTTCATTCGTTTGGCATTTTTGGTTATATTTCAGCAATTAAGTTTTGCCAGTCTCCTTGTTATTCTCGCATTTGCTTTAAAGATATATATCTATATCGTTTCAAACTCGTTCTCATTGCTGAAGTTTGTGACGTCAAACTAAATCATAAACCTAAAGTTTGGACCTTACAATGTTTGGCTTTATGATCTGGATTTAGAGACACTACATTCTGAAGTGCGAATGGAGTCATTTACATAATATGCGGCCAAAGTCTTTAAATCTAAAGTATAAATCATATATGTAAACCTAATTTTCATTTGTGAATGTACCTTTTAAGGGAGCTAGAAAGTTTGTCTGCAAATTCAAAAAATGTACTACGGTTGTTTTTGCCAAATTATTAATACATAAATGCAAATAAGGTTCGTTTTAAACTTTATTTTTATTACTCAACAATTTATCCACAATTCATTTTTACTTTGAGAATAAAATGAATGTTTTCATTCAACTTATACTTAATAAGAATCAGAGGTCTGATGAAAAAATATTACTTTGTATACTTATTGTATAAACTGATTTTCAACTATGTATATGCCATCTTACATATCATTTGTGATACGTAATGAACTTTTTAAGTTAAGAGATTCGGCTTTCTCTTCACCGATAAGTATAATAAATACAAAATACAGGCTGTGTCAACTAGTGTAACATGTGGCGACGACCTTTCAGGCGAGTCACCAAGTTGCAGATTTTCAGCGCTGGGCCGAGTTTCAACCCCATGTATTTCATCATCATGTCTGAGTTTAGTAAAAGTAAAGCCTTACCATCTATCTCCTACAAGAATCCTTTTTATTATTTTCATTCCTATTAGAATTTTTTTATAACTTACATGTTTTCTAAACAAGTCTGCATGTACGGCTAGTCCGGGATCAGTAGCTTCTATAAACTGTATCACATCTTCTATAGACCATTCATTGGTCGGCGTCTTCGTCAGTTGATTTCCAGGAGATTCTTGCAACGGCGTCGGGTCGGCTGGAGTTGTAGACGTCGCTGCTTCTAGTTCAGCAGGCGCCTTTCTTTTCGCTGGTGGGGAAGTTTGTGGTTGTTCACACGAACATGTTTCTGCTTTAGGTTCTAAGCCAAACATCAAAGAACAACAGCCTAACATTGAACTGACAGCCGTAAAAACGTTTGTCAGATCTCCAGCTTTGTTCAAAGCTGGAAGTTTGATATTGTATGTCACTCCATCGTGAGAAACTGCGACTTCTTCGCCACGAAAATTGCCTAAACGAGCGAGGAAGTTGTCTGGTTTTAAAGATGCTGATAATAACGCTTGGATGAAGCGTTTTGCCACGCCAATAACTGCTGTGTCTTCTACAGTTGTAGGCAATCGGGATGAATCAAGAAATTGACCAGAACTGCAATTTCGCCGAATGTAAATTATTACAGGAGGTGGAGGCGGTGCAGATGTGTCTGCTTCGGGCATTAAAATCTCTGAAGCTATTGTAGATGAATTACGTGGTTTAAATCTATACGAAAACATTCATAAATATACAATTTTTACGGTATTTGTTAACATGTGTCACAAGTTATCGAGAAATTTTTGATGGACGATTCTGCGGTTTATGGAAATTGAATCTGCTTATTACTACAACAATAATGAGTCGTTGACAAGATACATTTTGAAAAATCCTTCTCTTTAATTGTTTTCCTTTTGGGGCTCTTACACACTGCAGTACATCTTTCTTGTAACTCTAAAAAAGTTTCAATATAAAATTCAAAGGGAAGGCAAAGTTTTCAGTGGGACAATTTCGGAAGCAGGCGTTACAGATTTTGTACACAAAATTGCCTGTCGAACTTCCTTAATTTCACCAATTTGTAAATGAAGAAATTATGTTTTGGTCAAAAACGCAGTGCTTGGAGGTAAAAACATACCATTTGTACCCTGCAAAAACAATTTTTACGGTAATGTCTGTGTGTGTGTGACAAAATTTTCTAATGCGATAACTCTAATACTACAATTCCAAAAATTATAATTCTTTCGTATTCCTCTTCGTTACATCCATGTAAAGAGCTGTTTAGATTTTGGTTATAATTGGTCGACCGGAAGTACCCTCATTTGAAGATTTTTGACAGTTTATCTTGAGAAAACGAAGTTAAATATCATTTTTTCACATTTAATGTTATTATAAATATTAAAGAATATTTTATTCTCTATACGATTTGAATGCATTTTATACTTCATATTATATGGATATAGAGTTAAAAATTATAAATTAAATATCATATATTAGCCAACTAAGCTATAACTCTGGAAACAGCTGCTATATTAAGAAAATTCTGATTGAAAGGTGTCAGTGTCAAGTGCAGTTGACAGTATGTTTGTGTTATAATTTTACTGGAAATATAGGATCTTTTGTTAGAAACTTTCTGTATGGAATTTATATAAAATACATACAACTGCCTTAAAGTAATGTGCAAGAAATAGAATCTTTT
Source organism: Harpalus rubripes (assembly GCA_963082715.1). Classification (NCBI taxonomy): domain Eukaryota; kingdom Metazoa; phylum Arthropoda; class Insecta; order Coleoptera; family Carabidae; genus Harpalus; species Harpalus rubripes. The sequence goes on along the minus strand of OY720453.1, from coordinate 5,815,344 downwards.
GCAAAGAACTTTCTGTATAACATTTATACAAAATACATAGAACTGACGGAAGGTAATGTGCTGGCCACATCAGATTTTTTATTATAAGTAATAGAAAAAATAGCTTAAATAAAAGTTTTATTATTTTAAATGTAATATTTGATGGCAGATGTAAATAATTTTTATAAGGTCAGGTTTACAAGATCTGGCTATCAACTTGTATTTTTTAAATAGCAATTAATTATTTTACTGAAATATAAACCTCCATTTTTTTCTCTTTTCAAAGATATATTAGTTTTTATTAATGTATTTGAAAAAAATTCGAGGGTAATAAGATATTTGAAAAGTATGGGAAATAATTTTTATTCAAATAATTTAGGTGGCTATGCGAAAATAAACAATGTACAACAAAGGGAAACAATAAAATAAAAAATTTACACAGCCACCTAGAATATTTGAATAAACATTAAAATTATCTTATTTTTCTCGATTTTTTTCAATTACATTGATAAAAAATAATACATCGTTGAAAAGAGAAAAAATGGCGGTTTATATTTTAATACAATAATTATAAGTTGCTATTGTAAACCTGACTTTGTAAAAAAATATTTACATATGCCATCAAATAGTATACTTAACGTAATAAAACTTTTACAATTTTTTTATTACTTATAATAAAAAAATTAAATGAGGGGGGCGTCTTCCCAGACTCACCCTGTATAGGAGATCGTAAATAATAGTATATTAAGTATTAAGAACGGTAAGGACAGTTTACCGATCGAAGACAATGTTTGGGGACTGAACGAAGCGAAGGTCCCAATTTTTAGGTCGATTCTGTTCACATATGTAAGTCTTACAGATCTGTAAATCTGTAAAAAAGTGAAAAATCATATCTATTCTCAGCTTTCGTTGCGATTTTGTTCATTATTTACAGATCTGTAAAACTTACAGATGTGAACAGAATCGACCCATTTGTCTGAGATCGGTAGTTCCTTATACTATTTTTGTACGATCGACGCACAAAATTTAAAAGAAAAATAAGATTAGAAAATTATTTTGACATATTAAAAAAATTTAAGTGTCATTTTTGAAGTAAGCTTTGATTTTTGTTTTTATTTATTTATTTACCGTCTCGCCTGAAGCACATCACTTACCGACGTGAGTCACATCACTTACCGTTCAGTAATTTGTAAATAAGACCTACTGTCTTGGAAACACTATCGGTAAACATAAAAAATAATCCTATCGTGCAAAAAAACAATAAAGGCGCAGAATTTTCAAAATATCCGTGAAGTAAACTTTAAATCTTACCAAAGACTTGATCTAAACTTCATATTAAAGCTGTTAATTATTGTAGTAATAATTACAATATCGTCCAGTCAAAATGTTTCCGAAAACTTATGTGACCCATGTTAATGGATTATTTCAAACCTGTTGGCTTCAGCTTTTGATTTTTGTCCTGGAGGTTGCATAGGATGTCCAGATTTCGCACACCAACCTACAGGAAATATATCTCGGCTATCATACCGACACCAATAATCAAATGCCCCTCGCCACCCATCAAAAGTAACATGAATTTGGTCGTTTTTAACTGCCCCAACAGTAGCTGTACAAATTAGCTGCGGATTTTTCTTATCCACCGCTTCTAATTTTTGTCCAATTTGAAATATATTCCCTCTAGGACTTGGTGGTTCTCTCTGAAACAACTTTGCGGGCGCCATTTCCGCGCCGTTTAAAGTTTTTAATAGGAACATAGGCCAAGAACTCGCATTCATGCGAAATCCCAACGGAGGTTGGAGCATTCCTCCCGATTTTTCACAGTGGCCGATTGGATGGATTTCGCTGGAATCCACCAGTCGCCAGAAATCATTTTTGTTATCACTGCCATCAAGGCGAAGTCTTAATCTAGGGCCTAACACACCTACCACAGTACCAATACAAGTTGATGTTAAATTTCTTGGATCTAGAGCCTCTAGTTTCATGCCGATTTTGAAATCGTTTTGAGGAGGAAGTGCTGCTTGTTTGAAACATTCTGGAGGAGCTGCAGCACTGTTTGTTTCTCTCAGATATTCATCCCAATCAAATGTTTGAAATGTTTCGTACTGAAAAGGTCCTGACGAAGCGCTTTCCACAGGAGGCGGAATATTTGCAGAATTGAGTTTACTTTGTATTTCTGTTTTCTTTAAGTGTTTATTCATGCAATATGTGGAACAATAGTCTTTATTTGGGCACGACGCACTAGCACGTATAGCATTATCACATTGTAAACATGCACCTTTCATATAAGCCTTGCGAAATTCTGATAAGCATGTCTCAGAACAAAACTCCTTCTTGCCATTCTGTGTAGGTAAGACGTACTTTAGAGGAGTCTTTCCTTCTCCACACCAAGTACAAGTCACTGGTTTCTTGGGGGGCCGGCCTGGGCCCCGCAGCTTGCCTGCTCCTGGGCCAACATTATTCGCTCCTGACATTATGAGTTCATTGTATAATTACGTAAATAATAGTAAATATTGCTTTTGGATTTTTTTACTGCGAAGTTCTTCACATCTTACTTAAAAAGTTGTACAATGTTGATATATAGTTGTGTATATATTAAAACTTATACCCTAATGATTATGAATGATAGTAAAATGTACTTTATTCCATTTAAGCTGCTTTAATGTAAACATACTTTACCGCTAACACTGCATTTACCGATGTCAACAACGCAGCCGACATGTTTTTTGTGACTCACCAACATTGCACAACAAAATTCCCCAGACGGGACGACGCATTATTTGTGATTTCGAACACAACCGCGAAAGAAATGATTACTTTTATTAATATTTATAGTTTTATTGTGTATTATTACATTACTACATTAAAAAAGAAAATATACAATCACTAACCAACTATATAAAATCTCACTAGTCACTGGTCTTTTGCCCCTGTTTAAATATTTTAAACATCTTAAATCTATTTTAATGTATATATTTGTCTACATATTTATGCTACATAAAATGAATCAAATATTATTACTATTGTTTACATTATATATGTTGTAGAGTAGTTTTAAGTTTCTAATTCTGCTTCTGCTGCTTGATTTTGTAATCAGAAAGAGCTGCTTTTATCGCGTCTTCAGCCAACACTATAAAAACGATGAAATAAACACCATAACAATTCATTTTCTTCGTTTCACTTACTAGAACAATGCAATTTCACGGGTGGCAACTTCAATTCTTTAGCAATATCAGTATTTTTCAACTGCAATGCCTGATCTACAGTTTTTCCCTTAACCCATTCAGTTGCAAGAGAACTGCTAGCAATAGCAGATCCACAACCAAAAGTCTTAAACTTTGCATCGATGATTTTACCATCATCATCGACTTTAATCTGCAGTTTCATCACATCGCCACATGCTGGAGCTCCAACTAATCCAGTCCCAACATTTTTGTCTTTTTTGTCCATCGACCCCACATTTCGAGGGTTTTCATAATGATCGACAACCTTCAATTATATTTTCACAGTATGACACAATATTTTTTTCGGATTCTACTCACTTTTGCATGGTAAGCCGCTGTAACGAGTTGAATAGGCGGTTTGACGTTTAGAATTTTTGAAGCGGCGAATAACGCCATTATTACTGATAAGTAATTTAGATCTTATGCCAGATGAAAATTTTGTACGCACAATAAACGATATGAATGTTGTGAAATTTTGACAAGGTCAATATTTATTATTTCTTTGTTGGCAAAAAGCGTTGAGAAGATAGGGTTGCGAACAGTGTTGCCAACTGGATAGAAATTTTCCTAAACAACGAATTTGTTTATTTTTTGTCATCTATGGTTGACAAAAAGCTCATAAAAGCTGTAAATTTATAATTACTTTTAGAGCTAAAATAATCGTTTCATATGATTTAGATGCAGACTTTAAATCTATACAACTTTTATTTAAACTATTTTTTCATAAAATAATTATACTCCTATCCTTTTATATCCTTTTTAACTATAGAGCGTTGGGTGAGATAGAGCCTACGATTCTAGCTCTCTGATTGGTTCAAACGTGAACCGAGTTTACACAGTAATTTAAATTTGCTTGACAACTGTATCAATTACTTTGACGTTTGAATTAAAATAAATAAAAGTTAACAAAGTCAATAGTACACGATTTATTACATATTAATTTCTGTTCAGTTCTGTTTGTTAAGTATATTATTTTTCTTTTCGTTTACATAATTTTCATATTACAGTTTTCGTTGTGCGCGTTTTCTTAGTTTTTAGTTAGTAGTTGAAGTATTTTTCCATAAAATAATTAAGTAATATTTGCGCAAAGAAAGACAGATTTCCCATTTTAAACGCATATGGTTTACATTTCAATTTACAGCCTGTACTTATAATTTGTGATGGTAAATTTTAATTATTAACTAAAAAAAATGAAAAGGGAATTTTGCTACAAAAACGAATAATTTAAAGAAGCTAAACGGGAAATTTTGTTGGTGGTAGTTGGCAACATTGAGATCAATATTTCTTTCAAAATGCGTAGACAAGATAGGGTGTTAAATTGGTTTTAGGGTGGTGAACATGCGACAAACATAACCGCACAAAACATTAAGTTTGGTTAAGATTTTTGTAAAATTTGATTGGGATAATGTGTAAATAAATATATAAAATGGTGTTTGATTGTATATAAACATTAATTGTATGTAAATAGTATTAATAAATGTGTAAATAATTGTAACAAGTATTATCTAAACAGTTTTCCGATAACTGTTTGATTTCAATGATAATATCGTGATAAGATTAGCTATTTCTTAATAGTTATACATGTTTTTATTAACTTACAATGTCTTTCAATAGCAGCAATATACCTTTTCAATATTTAATGCAACCAGAATTGCTGGAAGAACACGACATTCGAAACATTTTACTAGATGTAAGATTCATATGTCTTGTGTTAATGCCACAAATTAACACTTTAATTTCATTTCAGAGATGTGTTCGAGTAGATAATATGCAACATATGAACAAAGAACAGCTATTAAACATTTTTTACCGCGTTATAACTCCATTACAACAACGACCACGAAATGAACAAAGAATTAACGGCGTTAATAAAAATGTAACACAGACAGATTTGAAAAATGGTATTTTAAAGCCGATGGAAGAAAATGCAGCTAAGAAAATTAAATTATCACCTACAAAAATTCAGATAAAAAGGCCAAATTCGGACAAAAATAACGAAGACGTTCCACTGGTGAAAAAAGCGCGGCAAAAAATTACTTGGCCATAGTATTAATATTAAGTAATTTAAATCATTCATTATGTAATTATATCATTAAATGCATGTAATATCTCATTTTACCCATATTTATGTATAAGTTTTATGTAAATGGCAAATAAATAAAACTATTATAATCATTACTATAATCTATTAAACAATATTTACAATATTATTTCCATTCAGTACTGTCAACAAGTTGCACATATAATAGCTAAATTTATTTAATCTGTGTTCCATTTAAATTACACTTACATAATATAACAAATATATAAGTCGAGGACTCAACTAAGGCATATTTTACACTGGGTATACAACTTAGATAAGAATAGGTACTGGAGAACATGTATATAAGTACAACATGAAACAAATGAGTATTTAGTAATTAAGTAATTGAACGCGGTAAAAAATATTTGCTTTTAGTCTGTAAGTTTTAAAGCAATGATTGCTTTCTTGCACCTGAAGGATATATTGAACAATTTTTAAGAATTCTAATTTTAGGAATCGCTACATGTGCGATGATAAATAAATTTAGTATCAAACATTTATTCTATTGAGCAAAACAAGGTTAAATTTTAAGCTACGTTCATCTAAGGTAACATCCAACTACGAAAAATAATATAATCTCTAGATTTTGCAAGCCAAACAACTTTTTTTGCTAATTCGCCATTTATACATTTGCTAAGAAAAATAAAACTTTGAAAATTATGTTCAACAATTTATGTAACGATTCCCTTAAATACTTAACTATTATTATATTTGGGATGAAAATAGATCTTAGATCAAGATTGATGAAAGAACATCAGACCTCAAAATTTATCGAAACTTTAATGTTCTTTTATGAACCGAATATGTTAGCAAGACACTTTTAATTTATTATTTTCTAGAATAAAGCAGGTGCTTTAAAATAATTTAACATTTAACGCAATATATAAAATATAGAGAATTCTTTTAATTTTTCATCACAATTAGTATTTTATTTGGTTAATTCCACTCGGAATCATAACTTGATAATATTAATATTAATTTATAAATACAGGATGATCGGCGGAAGGCCGGCACCAAGAATTTTCCATTTATTTTGAAAGATACAAAAAATATTAATAAGCAAAGTTTAACTAGACAAAGGGGCTCATAAGATGATAGTTGAATTTTTTTTGTATTACTCCCGGTTTTAGCGGAAATGGGTAAAACTTTAAATTTTATATAATATATATATTTCCTTTTTCAGGATGTACATAAAATTACCTTCATAACGATACCAAAATATAGTTTTACTTCAACCATTTATTTTGCAAATATGTATTAATAAAATTCCAAGCAAGCTATGAAAACAATTTTATTACTTTCAAACAAAAGAAAACTAAGGATATCTCTCTGCAACGACCAAATATAACTAGACAAAACATTCCCTATCCCTCCTCACTGAATGTTTTGATTTCGGCTGGCGAGACAGAGAAACTAGAGATAGAGATGACTTGTCTAGTTCAAGTATTTCTCACTAGATGGCCACGTAGAGTGTCTCTGATACTCTACGTGGCCTCGGTGGTGACCTCTAGTGAGTAATACTCGGACTAGACAAGACATATCTCTATCTCTAGTTTCTCTGTCTGGCCAGCCGAAATCAAAACAAACCAAATGAAGTTTTGTTTAGTTATATTTCGTTGATCCCAATAGGGCGCGAGCAGACACGTGACTCGAGGGACCTTGACGTGCTTAGAATCAGCTGATTTGTGTGCGCATGTCATTTTGACAAGAACAATGTCATGTTGACAAGACCAATGTTTTGACTTATTTTGATTTTTAATTGCTAAAATGTTATTATTTTTAATTTTATGTACTTTACTGCCTAAAAATTATAAAATATTAACATTTTAGCAATTCAAAATCAAAATAAGTCAAAACATTGGTCTTGTCAAATTGACAATGTTCTTGTTAAAATGACATACGGACACAAATCAGCTGATCCCAAGCAAGTCAAGGTCGCTCGAGTCACGTGACTGCTCGCGCCCTAACGTTGCTCACTAGAGGCCACGTAGAAGCCTGTGTATTTTATCTTTGTTTTGTAGTTGTAGTAGTTTTATGAGTGACACGTTGGTTTTTCTTAAATATTAAACCTTATAAATTATTTAATGCTATCCTTAAATGTTAACCACGCAATTTTAACTAAGAACACTTGCGCAACCAGTGAGCAACGTTCAAACTAGACACTGATACTCTCGTGGCCTCAGTTGTGACCTCTAGTGAGAAATACTCGGACTATACAAGACATATCTCTATCTCTAGTTTCTCTGTCTGCCCAGCCGAAACCAAAACAAACCAAATGAAGTTTTGTCTAGTTATATTTGGTCGTTGCCTCTCTGCATAAAGTTGAAGGGCTCTAAGAGAATTTCTATGATATTCTCTGAATATTAAAAACATATCAACCATTTCTTCATTTGCGTAAAGCTGGCCCCACATTCTCGTCTTGTGTACTTGTACAAGTTTTCAAGGGCATGCAGGAATGCAGAGTCCGACCTCCCAAGGTATATTTGCAACTGTGCCTCCTCGGTACTTGAGAATATTTTCCCGCCAACTTTAAATTTGTCAGTGTCATGATGGACAGTCAAACAGACGACATACTTCTCGCTAGTGCGGCATATGTTATTTTAAATGGGGGATATATTTTACTAAATAAAAAACAGAGGTGTAAAAGAAGATGGTGTTCAAACACGAAATATAGCGATTGAACACGAACTTTAACGAGGAAATAGGGAGTGATGTAGGAGGTTCCGCGAGTGGTGCAGGAGGCAAGTACTGGCGAGTGTAATAATCCTATGACTCGCGTCAAGATTATCGACAACGGATGGAAACGCTGATTGCTAGTACCAGTGAGCCAAGTACGAGGAATTTCAATCTCACACCACTCATTGTCGATACTTGCGAGTAGTTTGGGTCAGGTTACGGAAACCCATATGTAAAATGTTGAGACCCTGTAGTAGCCTTTGGGTAGTACTTTTCTTCCAAGCGCTAGATGGTGGCAGGTGCAATAGGGCGCGAGTAGACACGTGACTCGAGAGACCTTGACGTGCTTAGAATCAGCTGATTCGTGTGCACATGTCATTTTGACAAGAACAATGTCATGTTGACAAGACGAATGTTTTGACTTATTTTGATTTTTAACTGCTAAAGTGTTATTATTTTTAATTACATGTGTTTTACTACCGAAAAATTGTAAAATATTAACATTTTAGCAATTCAAAATCAAAATAAGTCAAAACTTGGGGCTTGTGAAATTGACAATGTTCTGTCAAAATGTCATGCGCACACAAATCAGATGCTCCCAAACAAGTCAAGGTCGCTCGAGTCACGTGTCTGCTCGTGCCCTATAAAGGCGATGCAATAAAATTAAAAAATTACATATTTCGAATTGATCTATAGAAAGCCGCGGAATTTCAATTTGTATAACAAATGTTTTAGTCATTTATGTCAAATTGGTCAAATTTATATCACCTAAATCACCTTAAAGTAAAGAAAGCGATTAATATTAAACGATTTATTATACGACTATTGTTAATTTCTGTTCAGTTACGTAAAGCCAATTGTACGTAAAAATGTTTATTGCATTTTAATAATAACATACAAGAATTTAAATAATTCTTTTAGATATTTTACGGCTGTGGTCATATTTTATTTAAACGATTTTCTATTTTATAAATTTAGTGTATTCCAAAGTATTGCGGGTCGCTATACCTCCTTGATTTTACCTATATATACACGCCAGGTTGCCTACGTCACAATTACATTTTTCTTCCAAGCGCCAGACGGCGGTACGTACAACATTGTCTCATTTGTTATAGTGGTCGTCGGCATCTATAAAGGGTATATATGATCCGTGAGTGTGGGGTCGGCTTAACGCAATACTTTCTTTCGTTTTAAGGTAATACAATTGTTTTCATAGCTTGCTGTTTCATTTAGGAAGGAATTTTATTAATCAAATAAATGGTCGCCCTTTTGAAATGGTAAAACGATATTTTGGTATCGTTGTCACTGTAATTTTATGGACAAATACCGATTCCTTATGTTAGATTTAAAGTTGTACCCATTTCCTCTAAAACCGGAAGTGATACAAAATTCTTACTACGATCATCTTGAGCCTTTTTGTCTAGATAAACTTTGCCCATTATTTTTTTTTATCTTTCAAAATAAACGAAATATTCTTGGTGCCAGATTTTCGCCGATATCAGAAACTGGAATGCGATATACTCGTTATGATTACAAATGGACTTTAAAAGTGACTTTAACAGCACTTTAGAAAAGAAAATTTAAAATTTTCACGGAAACAAGACGTAGAATCACATATGTACACAAATATGGCAGCTATGTGTCAGGAAAACGTTTCGGGCCATTGCACACAAAATATCCAACATATAACACATAATATTTCAAATGCATCATGTCAACAATTGATGCGTGTTACAAAATATAAAATAACGAGTATTCAAAATCACATGAACGAATAAAATCACATTTAAATAAATTAGATACGCGTATGGTTCACACTTGCTGTTCAAACACTGGACAAAAGCGGTATCAACATGATATGCACCACGCGGCATCCAGCAAGAGTGAAGAATAATTAGCAAATTAAATCACTGTCACCATTACAAAGTTATTATACCTCGCTTAACGGCACGGTCATATGGCAAGTTATGTAAAAATAATATTGACTTCTGGACAAGTTTATTAAAATTTAGAAAAAAGTAATACTTGCGATTCGAGTTCTAATCACACAGGCGTTTCCTGTTCTGTTTCTTCTATTCTCCCTAGTCGCCACGCGTTCGGGTCACCAGCTGCAGAAAAAAGTACATTTTACAATCGCTATACCCAACTATTTATTCATTACTATGCACTGTGCTTATGGTTGGGTCCGTGATTGAGAGTGCACAAGGGAACATTTAATCAGGGGTCCTAGATGATTTGTGAGATGATACGGATCATGCGAATGGTTACACCTCACAGAAGAAATACGTTTTGCAACTTCGAGGACCATTCAGTAAGGTAAGACACTAAATGTTCAAAATTTGATATAAATGTACACGGAGATTCATTTAACAGTTTGTTGGAACGTCATTTCGAATGATAAATGTGTAAAAAAAATATAGGTTCTAAAGTTATATTTAGGGTTGCAACTTTTTCAATTATCAAATGTTTTTTTTAAATTTACAAGAAAACAAACTTATAAAATATTAATTAATGACCTGTAAATAATGAACAAAATCACAACGAAAGCTGTCACTCTACGTATTATTTTATATTAATCAATGAAGATAGATGTTATTATCAGTTTTTTTTACTTTTATAGATCTGTAAGACTTATAATTTTGTACAGAATACAGCTATAAGTTTCATAAATTACCTCCTGATATCATTAAAGACATGATTGTTGAAAATATATTTATTATAATTTATAAAATTACCACTTTTGGACGTTACTATAACATAAGAGAAGACACAGCAGCAATTTTACGACATTCGGACCATCTGTCCTATCGAAAGTAGGGTTGCCAACCTTATGATTGGTTGCACCAACGTAACAAAAATTAAGCGTTCATTAAAAGACATGCATCGAAATGAAATGTTGGTATAATTATTATGCATTGTTTCCAAAATTATAATTTTAATTTACTTTTTTTTTGTTGAGTCGCTTAAAATTTAAGCCTCGTTGATGTAACAGGGCATTAGTTAGTAAAGGGATTTCCCTACTACGAATTCTACTGCTCCAGACCAGTTGAATTTGAAATCTTGACAGTATTGAGATTTCCCCAATTCTTTCTCCGGATGGATTTCAAATTCTAGTGGTCTGGAGCAGTAGAATTCGTAGTTGAGAAAACCCAATTCTGACAGAATTTGAAATCGAGACATACTACTTTTTCGAAAAAAAAAAAAAAAAATACTTATTTCTTCAATTTCGAGGGCAGATTATTTCATTTGGAATTTAAAATTTTTAGTAAAATGTTATGTACTATGTCGTAAGTCTTTTGTTCTTTTTGTGTATTTTTAAAACCCTTAATCTGGGCTTAGCCTGAAGTAAAAGTGAAAAAATGTCTATAACACTATAACGGCCGCCGGTCGTTATGTTTATCATTTAAAAACAATTGTTTGTTATAGTCAGTTTAGGCCCTTAGGCCAATATGACAGCCTAGGTTTATAATCAGCCGAATCCGTTATTTGCATATAGGCCGTGTGGCGTTCAATTTTTTTCGTAATAAAGTAATTTGATCTTCAAACGACGTGTGTTTAAAATGGACTAATATGAGGTTACATACTACACAATGACAAAATACTAACCTTGAAATGTCAATGTTTGTAAAACCTTCAAAGCAAGTTTTAGCATAGAAATTTATGTCCAAAATACGTAGGAGAAAAAGATACTGATAACTGCTTTCAATAATACAGTTTCATTTACCATGTTCACGTTTCTGGTTTGGTTGTGATGTGTTTTGTATGTTTACAAATTGTCAATTCTCCCTGACAGTTGTACCGTGTCACTGGTGTCAAGCAACATGGAATGCGAAGGTTATGCAGTGCCACTAGCGGCATATTGAGTAATTAGATATATTATATTTCAAATTTAAAGAGAATGGCTCGACTTTTGATCATGACGCTGTGATTTTTATTAGAAACACCAGAAACTCTTGAAGACTTGATTTTTTATTGAATCGTTCGAGTGTCCGTTATAAACCCTTGCGTGTTTAGTTCTGCTAAACCATATTAACAATATGGTATTACGAAAAATATTTTTGTAGATACAATCTATCAGACAGAACTTATTTCTGCAAAAATATTTATAACATATGAATTTGAAAGCTGCGTACATCTTATTCAGCAATTCTTAGAATTACGCAGTATGTTTCTTTACTTAAAGAATGACCCTCAAATTAAATGTTACAAAAGTATTCTTGTGTACACCTATTCCGCAACTTACCGCAATAGTAATACCTGATCCGTGGTAATGCTGGGCAAACAGAAATCATTATCATACCACTAACTAAATTCTAAGTAATCTAAATTTCACATGATTATCTATAGTGGAATTTACAACCATTCTATATGGCATAATGGTGGAGCGAGTTTTCAATCTTTGATTACTTTTACAACTGCATCAGAGAAACTTTCATACATTTGCGAGAATAAATGATTGGAAGATTACATACAGGTCCGACAAAACAACCTCCCTAGTTTTACTATGGCGTTATAAAAAAATCAATCGTAAACATAATGGCCACTAGTATGAACGGTGATTAAGGGTGATTAGCGAGCATTTGACTAGCATTGTTTTATCTCTGTCAATCGTTTAGAGATTATTTTAGAGAAAAATTCTTCAAATAAATGATGCGGGCAATTCATTTTTCTATAACTATTATTTGAAGTATTTTCCTCTAAAAGGATTCATAAACGAATGACAGAGAGGTCATGTAGCCGCTGTCCGGCGCGAGTTTGGTACTTTCTCCAAGAAGTTCAGATCTAAAACTCGATTATGTTGTTGGTAAAAAACTTTAGGGAACAGGATCTGTTGTCAAGATAGGACGTGGATAACAATGGACTGCTCGAACACCCGAAAACATCGACGCACGGAAATCGGGCAGTTACCATCAATTCTGAGGATGTGAGAGCCTGTTTCAGAATTTTTTGCCCCAGTTCTTGCAGAACTTGGCCTGGAGAATGTCTGGTTTTAGAAGAATGAAATCGATTTTCTGCTAAAATAAATTTGTCGCGATTGATCGATCAGTAGCAAAAAATCGATATTTATTCACGAATAACATAATGCGCGTGAAACGTCAATTGCTGATGAAATCAAGATATTTTTTATCTTGGAATAAATATTTTAAAAAATCCGGTGTGGCCAACACAATACCTCCCGCCATTTACAGCTCGAGTCGCAAAAAAATTAAGTTAATCCTTATTTTTGGATTAGCCAATTTTACTCTAATTTTGACAGTTTATTTCTTAAAATATAGTCTAATCTAATCCAAGTAACTGCCTTTTTTTAAACCCCTCAACAGAATTAAATCCCAATTACAGAGTGGGTTCACATTCACTCACATCCATGCCTTAGTGGGATTCGAACTCGGAGCCCCGAGGGCCCTCATGACATGAGGCATTGCTCTAACCATTGAGCCACCGGAGCTATTATAAAATGAAGCTTAAATTTTAAATACTGGGATAGAATAGAATTCACTAATCCAAAAATGAGGATTAGCTTAAACATTTTTGTGAATCGTTAATTTTTAATAATTTATTAAATACATACCTACATATTTATTTATGCTGGAAACTGTATTAAATTCCTTTTCTATTGTTCTATTTACTTTTTTCTTTTTAAAACGTAACTAATATTATTTTGAAATGATTAGTTGTTTGATAGTACATTTATCTGTCAGTTACATACATTTGAATAACTGCGTTTTGTTTGTTTAAAGCGAAGGCTCTGAGATTTAAATTATAGATAATTTTATAAATTTATGCATAAAATATACAGAAAAAGTATTAATGCAAATCTATAGACAATTTAATAATCTTTAATTTTTATAATAACATTAATCTCGAAAAAATTATATATAAAGGTATTTTTCGAAGAAAAACTTTTTGAGTTTTTAGTAAAGTGCCATTTTCGGTTATCCGATTTTTACCAAAATCTAATGGGCTCTTTCCATTAAAGAAAAAGTTCGAAATACAAGGTTTCAAAATTTTCTGAATGATAGTAGTTGAGTTAGAGTGGAGGATCCACACACACATACATCATCGTGAAAATGTTAAAATTGGATTGTAGGGACCTTAAAACGTGGTCATTCACCAAAATCTCGATATGCGATTTTTAGCACGATCCCTATACCTCCCTTACCAAGGGTAGCGGGAGGTAAAAACAATTTTCAGAATCTAGAAGATCGATATTTTAGAAAGATCGATTTTCCGGACTTCGAATAAATGTTTTTCAATTCATCGATCTTTTTGGAAAAAAATCGATTTTTCAATTAATCGATTTCTTCGATTGATCGATCTTTTCAAAATAAAAGATCAATCCTGTTTTTACACAAAAGATCGATCAAAAGATCTTTTTCGCAGCCATACTCCGGTGCGCCTGATTTTCCTGAGGCGATATTCTTCGGTCCGCGCGCTCGCCATATTTAACAGCCGAAAAACCTGCAAACCCTAAAGGAGGCAATCCGCAAAGAAATGCTGGAAAGAGTTTAAAACTCTCTCTCTCGAGTATTTATGTTTTAATTCACCTTCATAAGTAGGAAGGTTGTTCTGCCGCACCTGTATTTAATATTCTGAGATTATGTACAAAGAACGAATGCCTCGAATAATAGTGCCCCAACTTAGTTGTGACATTATTATTGTAAGCAAGCACAAATTCTACATTTATAGCTAGCTATAGATCAAATATGAAGCGTAGTATCGTGTAAAGAATACTACATAATAAATAAATGATTAAACTACACAATTTTTGATATGCAAAAATCATGCTAACCTACAAAAAGAACTGGGCTATAAATTTCGATGTTTGCCCTATTTTGTATAAATAACGTTTATAAGCGAATATTTACGGGCGTATGGCAATGCTAAACTAAAAGGTAATGAAACTGAACTCACCTAAAGGTGTTTACGTGCGAGTGGTCATCAGCATCACACGGGATGGCCCCGGCGCGAGGCGACAAGCCGAGGACTTAGCGGCCTACTTAGCAAGGGGGCATGCTCCTCTATAACAACCATCCAGCCACATCAACAAACTAAATAGGGGGTACACAACATACGGTATTCATCACGAACATTCCAAAACATAACTTTACTTCTCCAAAGATGAGATTTTTCTAACAGGAAATGAATATCCTTCAAAAAACTTCAACATAAATTCTAAATATATTAAATAAAAAATTCAGAACTTTACTGAGTTTGCACAAAGCTATTTTACTGTTCCGACAACTGCAGTGTTCCAAGAACGAGAGAATTGTGTTCTGCATCGTTCAGCGTTCTATCCAGTGACCTCTATATACAAAATGGACCGGCGACTCATATCTCTTTATAACGGCACGAGCTGTATCCACTCAACTGTCACGGTGGGGTAGCTATCTTTTTCTAACAGTAAGAAGTACGCATGCGTCAACTAGTACCAGTTCAACGAATTAACAATGAACATGAAGAAGAAATTACATCCTGTTAAGAAGCTTGGCTAATGCAATGTATTTTGGTGACAAATTGAATTTGTTTCTACCGATTCATCCGGGTATACATGCTCTAGGTGAAGAAATTCACGAATTACAAATTTTGAAGAAAGTCAATCAAGACAAATTAAATAAACTTATTCTATTTTCTAATGTTTACAATAAAAATGTCACGACTTGTTGGTTTAACATAAATATTTTCTGTATATATCTTTAAATTCGTATGTAAATAATTATTTCCAATTTTTTGACTATGTTGTATTGTAATTGTATTATATAAAAAATAATATTATATAAAATTAAAATTGTAGACACTACGACCTCATTATTATTATTCTTTTATAGTTAAAAATCCTACTTTTGATGTCGTTATCCTTTTATAAAATATAAAAAGTTATGGCTTGTGTATATACTCTTTTGTAATAGATAATTTAACAATTACTTTTAATTTCAAAATACATATGAAGACCACACTGCAAAAAGAGGAAATGTCGCATTTTAAATGAGTTCAGATATGCGTCGTGTACTTCAAATACGGTAGAATTTTATGTACAAACTTCCATTGCAATAAGATCATAGTCTCAATGTTATTTAGCTTTTATTATGTAGTTTTTTTTTAATTTCCCAATAACTACATAATAATGCTATTCCCCCTTTTTTTCCTTGTGATTTTCCTATGTTAAATCATTCGATGAAAGAATATATCAATTAAATTTCAATTAATTTAATTCAGATGTTTTTAGAATTTAGTAAAATGTTTGAAATTGTTTTTCAGTTCAACTCCCATTCGATTTATGCTTAAATACATTTTCACATTAAATAAAAGGATAAAATGTAATCAAATCTGCTTGGTCCAACTATACACGAAAGTTAGAGAGAGATAGATACCCCACCAGTAAGGCGGGTGGTATTCTCGGTGGATACACACAAGTTATTCAAGTCGCCGGTCCATTTTGTATATAGAGGTCACTGGTTCTATCTAACCTGACTTTTTTTTATTCATGAAATTATCAATAATAATATAACAAGGGAGTGAGAATATATTGAAAATAATTTGATAAATCTGGAAAATTATTTTTAATTTATTGTCACTCTCGAATTACATTTAATTAGATTATTTTTTGATCCACAAGTTTCAAACAACGGAATCAGGCTGTCATTCTATTGTAACGCTATCTACTGTCGTAATTACACTATTATTCACGAAAGATGACTATTTAAGGTCATTTGTTCGAAGAAAGAATACACATCACTTTATAGCAGTAGCTTAGCAACATTTTGTATTAGAAAGAGAAAGATTATTTGACCTATGTCTGTTTAATTTATGTGGTGTGACAGATATAAGTAAATAGTGGCATTACTTTCTAACACACTATAAATAATAATGACATATGTCGTAGAATTACAGATGCCTAATTATCTACTACACTGCCCTCTGTGCTAATATTTACCCAGTGGCGTTGACGTTTAAATCAAATGATTATTCCTTTGTTTATAAATTAAGTCTATGTTTTTGTATTTTGCAAAAACATAAGTGAAGAACATAAATCTTTCAGAAAGGCATTATTTAAAAAGAAATATTATTTTCAAATGAATTATTCTTATTTTTCAGTTAAAATGTGTCCATAAATATTTCATGTTGCACGCCTATGCAAACGAAATGCAATGATGTTATTTGCAAGTAATATTATATCAGACGACTCACAAATGACCTTGACTAGTCATCTTTCGTGAATAATAGTTTAACTAGCTTCATTCATTTACATGTCTCAGTTGA
Organism: Harpalus rubripes; assembly: GCA_963082715.1. Taxonomy (NCBI): domain Eukaryota; kingdom Metazoa; phylum Arthropoda; class Insecta; order Coleoptera; family Carabidae; genus Harpalus; species Harpalus rubripes. Next base: position 5,798,127 of record OY720453.1, on the reverse strand, counting down.
TGTCAGTTTTGACAACTAGAACACATGTTGACAATGCAAATAAATAATCAAAAGATATAATTACTAATAGGGGATTCCACCATTTTTTTTTATAATTTCATCTGAACGTGTAAGTAAAACTAAGATTGTCGTTGAAAATCCCGTGAAAAAATTCCTATTAATAAGCGAGTTATAGTCCTCCGAAATTTGAAAATATATATGTGACGTCACATACATAAGTTTTTATATCAAACTATTTTCTTCGTAGACCTAAATGTTCTTGAAATATATGCTATTTCTAAATTATATTTATAAAAAATAAATTAATATTATACTGTACAACTCGACATGATTTATAATTGGAAATGTATTTAAATTATTAAGTTTAATGCAAAATATTTATATTCAAATAAAAACAGTTTGAGAATTGCACTACTGGACTGATAGCCACGCCTCCGCTATTTGAATTTCTCTACTTCCATTTGTAGTATAGGCTCCGCCCCTAACTCAGTATTCGTTATATATTTATAGGTGGTCTTTGAGTCGCCAATCAAAATAATATATATGGATTTCATATGAGTGACGAGCTGCTAAAACGAAAACCCCCTTATTTCCGAAGTATTTTAAATATATCATTTTATTTCTTTATTAATATTCATTATTTTTACTATTTTACTATTTTTTACTAATTTCTCTTAATTCGATTGAGCTGTAATTCCCTGGTATCTATAATTTTTTGGTTTATTTCATGATCAGAAATGGCACAAAATTGGTCTTTTTCGCTCATTTTACTTATGCGTTGATTAATATCTGACATATCAACGAAAACAAAAGCTATGGAGATTATTCCCGGGAATAATCTCTAGAGATTTCTGGGTCTAATCTGTAAGTTTTACAGATCTGTAAATCTGTAAATAATGAACAAAATCGCAACGAAAGCTGCCTCTCTTATGTATATTTACAGATCTGTAAGACTTACAGATTTGTTCAAAGTTGGCCTATTATTTTCAGTATAATAATGACAAGATTGGTTAAAACGCAGACACGTGTCACAAAATGGACATTTTATTGGTTGTGAGATGTGTAAAAATAATCAACTCAATTTAAACATATTATTAAATAATGTTTTTTCAAATTTAAAATAAATAATAGCCGAAATTTTAATGTCATTTAAATATAGATGAAAATGTAAGACAAATATTTTGTAAAGAATAAAACATTTTTCTTTCTGTTATTTATGTTTTTGTTTAACAAACATTTTAATAAATCCCTCAATCAACAATGGACCTTTTCAATTTAAAGAGATAAAAGATATGCGCAATGGGGATCTGCGTACAGTAAAAACAACTGAGATATATGACGTTTGTTTCTAAAAATATTTAGACGTAAATTGTCAGATAACTTTAAAAAATCTTATCGAAATAAGTTACAAACGCTTTTATTGAAGTTAAAATGTCTAACGATGCAAATTTTCAGTGAGAATACAGGTATTTTAATGACTGCAATATTTTTGACGTTTCGTTTGACAGCCCAACTGGCAGGTGTTCGCGCCATTTTCTTACTATTTGCAGCGATAGAAAGAGATAGCCGTTAAATTGAAAACGTCCATAAGGAGGTTTTCTAATTATTTATTTGTATTTTGACAAAGTAATCTAGAAGTTAGACAACTTTAAGAGACCGTAAGGTGACGCATGGTAAACACCATTGACGATACAAATATATCGTTTTTATAACTTCGAATATAAAGCAAAATGGAACACCCAGAAATGGGTGATAAGCCGTGATGATTATGGCGAATCTTAATTATTGAATGAATGAATAAAGAACTCATGATATGATTTCAATAATTCACTAATTTCACTAATCTTCTGGAGAAGTAAATGCTAAAGTGTAAACAAATAAAAAATAATCATCCCACAACATCAATCATTCAAGATAGCTTAACATAAACAGCAAATGAACAAAACCGTGCAAAATGAACCACAACTGGTTGCACAATGCAAATAAAATTGGAGAAATGCTGTAATATCTACTACGCTTTCATTTTGAGTGTTACCTTGTAGCTGCCGATTGATTAACGCTGTAATGCCTGGACCGTCTCCAGACTTTTTTACGATTAACATTGGTTTATCGTCCGCGTCTTCCAGACTGTTAACCAGGTGGCCGTTGTTACTGGCCGTCATCGTTTCACTCACCTGGAAAACGGAAATTAATTTACGAAAAGAAAAACTTTCCAAATATATTTTTGTATTTTTGCACGGAAGATCACGTGACCTATCATATATTTTGTCCTTTCTCACTTCAGACTCGATCTTCAGCTCTGTCCCATGCTAACTTCAGACTATACTTTCGACGCTGTGCGCATGCGTCAGTTTGAATAGCTGTCACATTTCTAGCAAGATATCAAATGAGAATAAAATAAAGACAATAAGAATCAAATAGGTTTTAATTGAATTCTTCAATAATATAATATAATGGAAGATAACAATGTGATCATATGTATATTCATAAGTATTACGATCAGGATGCTCTTCGTCTTCATTCTTGCTTAAAAACCAAATATTACCAACAGTAATTGACTATTTATAAATTTAGCGCTTCATCAACGACCTGCTATCAAATCTGAGTAATCGATAATATGTCAACAAGTGATATTCTCATAAACATAAACGACCACAAGCCACAGACGACGTCTCTCTTGTTTTTCACAAGTAACCTACCTACCACACACTCTACCTATACAAATTGCCACTTGTTACTTATGTTCAAATATTATTAGGTTTTAAATATTACCTCGATAATCGGTGCTTGATGGGATAGCAAACAGTTTTATATTATAGTCCGACGACAAACTTGCACCCAACAACGCACTGGCATCGTTTGAAAAAGAATGACAACACTCACAAACAACAGAAAATAACAATAAAAGAAATAACAACTAACAAGATAACAAAAAGAAACAAATAATAAAACACTACAATGAATAACAATAACACAATCAATCGCTATATGCACAAGAACCGCCAAATAACAAAACGGCAACAAATAGCACGCTTGCGCAAACTCATTCTTAAAATTTACCGCTAGAAAAAAATGACAGCTATTCAAACTGACGCATGCGCACTGCGTCAAAAGTATAGTCGGAAGTTAGCATGGGACAGAGCTGAAGATCGAGTCTGAAGTGAGAAAAGGACAAAACATATGATTGGTCACGTGATCTTCCGTGCCCTATTCGTATTAAAAGATACCAAAAGTATCTCCTTACTTGCATGAGTTTCTTGACGACATCCCTGCCTAAAATGTGGTCGAAAACAGCCTGGAGAAACTGATCTGTAATTATGGACAGTTTAAGCTTATCCCTATGCCATATTAGAACACGCGCCTCTTCCATAGCTGTGATGCTAACTTGGAAAAATTCGTCCGTGGACACTCCAAACCACTCTGGAGAGTCCAGGAATTGATGTGGAAACACTATGTGGAGTGCGCGACCGTTTTGCGACACCACTAATCTACAAAGATGTCACAAAGTTTACTACGAAGAACATAAAACAATTTACAAAATATGTGACATTTGGACGAAATAATAGACCATATTACTATCTCAATGCGCATGTTCAGAATGCACCAATCATATGCTTGGGAGTACAGTGGAAATGAAACCAATGTTATCTTATGGGAAAAATTGTATTTTTAAAGCAAAATATTATTTTATGTAGACATAAATGAACAATAATTTTTTTCTTGCAAGTTTCATTTCATGTTTAACTACTGGATTCTGCCCTTGTAATATATAAATAATCAATAAAATAAACATTAAAATTTAAAAAATTTAACAGCCTGTTTACTCTTCTGTCACTGACAGATAGCCTCAAACTAATGAGGATAGTCAATTCAATTTCAGAAAGCCTCATTTGTACTTCAGAATAGTCAATTTAATTTCAGAAAGCGTCAAATGTAATTCAGAGTTGTCAATTCAGTTTCAGAAAGTGTCAAATATAATTCAGAATAGTGAATTTAATTTCAGAAAGCGTCAAATATAATTCAGAAATCATCAACTGAATTTAAGAAAGCGTCAATTGTAATTCAGAACGTTATTGGTAGTTTCTCTGTTATAAAAATATTAATTTATGGTTTTGAATTATATTAATAATTATTAATGATATATTAACTGTAAAATAATTCAGTGATCTAAATTACAAATTATAACTTCAAAAATCGGTATTGCAAAGGGGCTGTCCTTAAATTACGTAACGCAAAAATAGGAAATTTTTGATACCCCCTCCACCCTTTGTAACGCACCCGTAACGCAAACATGAACCCCCCCCATATATTACGTAACGCAGTACTTGACCCCCCCCAATTTTTTTACTGGATATAAAAGCATATGGCCTCCTTAATATTCAGTTAAAATTTGAAACAGAAACTATTTAAAATAATGTACGTAAAGATGAAAAATAACAGAACAGAATAGAAACTATTTAAATTAATGTACATAAAGATGAAAAATAATGTACTACTCTTGCCCTACGGCTTGTCACCCCAATTTCTTTACTGGATATAAAAGTATATGGCCTCCTTAATATTCAGTTAAAATTTGAAACAGAAACTATTTAAATTAATGAACATAAAGATAAAAAGTAACAGAACAGAACAGAATCTAATTAAATTAATGTACATAAAGATGAAAAAATAACAGCACAGAAATTAAAAGCATATGCATTTCCATATGCTTTTAACAAACTATTGAAAAGTTTTTCCTTATCAACACTACTTGAATTCATGTTTTAATATGAATTGCATTGCACGAATGAAAGACCACTGGCCCGAATTTGAACTGTGCCCGACATATTATGTTGAATGTTATTGAAAACAAACCACTGCCTGCATATGCGAATTAGCACCGCGAAATTTGAATGTTTCAAAACTATTAAAGCAAGTTTAGCAATGTTTTTTATATTTTATCGTTACGTAACGCACACATTAACCCTACCCCACCCCCTCGTAACGCTGTGTAACGCTACTCTTGACCCCCCCCCCCCTTGAAGCGTTACGTAATTTAAGGACAGCCCCAAATCAAGGCTAACACGTATTTCAGTACCATCAGCGATCTGAATTACAAATGATGCAATCTGAATTACATTTGATGCTTTCTGAATTTCAAATGACACTTTCTGAATTACATTTGATACTTTCTGAAATTCAGTTGATGCATTCTGAAATTAAATTGACTATTCTGAATTACAAATAACGCTTTCTGAAATTAAATTGACTATGCGGAATTATATTTGATGCTTTCTGAAATTAAATTGATTATTCTGAATTATGTTTGACGAGTTTTCAAATTAAATTGGTTATTCTTAATTAGAAATGACGCTTTCTGAATTACAAGTGGAAATGGTGTAGTTGCTAAGTTCATTGTTGTATTCAAGATTGCAGTTTAAAAAGTATTAAATTGCATTATTGAGTAAATAAAATTTATAAAATATATTTTTATATTTCGCGTTCATAATGAAGTTATTACGATACGCAATTGCGTATCGTAATGACCTTCATTTCGATACGCAATTTTTTGTTTTAGACGGTTGGTACTAGATTACGTTTCTTTAACCCATTTTTACCTAATTTATTTTTAGTTAATTGACAATTCATTTTAATAATATAATGTCGAAATTATTATTATTATTTTTTATTTAGGGAAGATTATGTACATGAAAATGCACAAATGGTTACAAATATAATCACAAATTGAGTAAGTAAATGTTAATTGTAGAAGGCGCAAAATATAAAAAATAGTATAAAGAACTCATTTTATAAGACTTTCTTTCGCACTTGTCAATTAGAAAACTCGCTAACGCTAGTTTTCTAAATTTTGACGCGTGCGAAAAAAACATGTCTTATAAAACACGTTCTTTAATATACTATTATATAAAACTATGGCTTGTATTCTCACCTCTTGCAGTAACGCTGCTTCCGAAGAACTTTAAGATTAAAAATTAGAGAAATAAAATTGTAAATACCATTTATGCCAAATATTATACTTCATTTACAAAAAATATGAAACCTATTCTTGTCTATTTATAATAGAAAATTTAAAAAATCAAAATAGCGCTACTCCATGATGTAAAAATATGGGCCTATTTTATGCAATTTCTTGCTCTCCTAAAAGTTGCATACAAAACTATTTTACATATTTTAATAAGTGTTTGGTTTCTTTACAATTTTAAGGAAAAATTTAAAAAGTTCCGTCAATTAGTATCAATGGCCACGATTTATGACATTGTACGCATCTTTTATTTGAAGTATTTTACTCCAAAATTATCCATAAAGGATTGACAGAGAAAAACTGCAAATCACCCATAATCAGTTTTTCATAATAATGGTCATTCTCATTAGCGAAATATGCAATTATAAGCAAATTGATACACCCGGAAATGGTTAAAAATAACTATAAAGAAAAGTTACTTACTTTCCGGAGAGAACTAACGATAAACTGTCGACCTTAGTGGCCTTTTCTTGCGCGTACACTTCCTGATATTTTAACCCTCGAATCATTCGCATACAAGACAAAACTTTTTTGAATTGATGTCTAGATACTTTAAGCGGTTGAAATAACGCAACATACACCTACAAAATTATATATTTATTATTTTTTTCATACGAAATATTTGTTTTGTACCTCTTCGACTTCTTTAGGAAATTTGACGGGCCGCAGATAAAACAACAACACACAAACATGAATAAAGTTGATAGCAACGAAGAGTATGTTCCAGACAACGGCGTCGAAGTAACACTGCACCAGCCAGCCCCAAAGCGTGAAGAAAGCGCACCCAACAAGCATTGAACACCGTAGGTATAACATCCCGTATAAACCGTTTGGCGCAAGGTACGATAAAAAGAAAAACGTGTTCGCCAGTTGAAAATAAATGTGATTTGTATCTTTCCATTCCGTGCAAGTGTTTAAACCATTCATAGTTGTCATTTCGTGGAAGGAATTGTTTTCATAACCGTTTAGTCTAAGCTCTTCGGAGTGATTCGTGTTGCTAACATCATTTAAGGTTTGTACAAAACCTACTGTTAAGGCACTGAGTAGTAACATGCTAATTGTTAACTCAAATACTATTCAAATCAAATTTGTATATCTGGGAAATTATTGTTCTTAAAGTTAACAATACGTTACTGTTGTGACCCATTTGTGTATGGCTTCTAAATTATCGGGGGAAATCTGAAACAACGGAACAGCTGACGAGAAAATGACACTGACAAAACAACTATCAGATTCATCAAGATTAACAACCATCAAATCAAAAAATGATTGGGCCTCGATTTTCTAACTTCAAATTCTACTAGAATTGGGTAAAACAATAAAAATGTGATTATAACTCAATTTTTCAACTTAGACGTAAATAAAGAAGTGTCAACCTTATATGAGAGAAACGAATTTAAAGTTACAAAATCGAGGCTGGAATTCGTCAATATTAAAAATAATACCAATGTACACAAAGATGTTTAAATTACAGCCAAATTTAGCGATTTTCTGCTTAACAATCTTTGTGCAGTGTAGGAATTAAACCCACAATTGTGTACAATTCCCTTTGACATTTGAGTGACAATAAACATCAAATGTTAGTAACTGCTATTGTGTAACGAACAAAAATGTTAAACATACAAATTTTGCATAACATATAATTAGCATGAAAATAAATAGAACAAAGTGCCTATTAAAGCGAAAAATGACAATCAATAAACTGTAATTACTTACCACATTTTTGCAATTTAATTTGGCTGTAGTATGATTACTATTAATAAGAACTACATATAAATGCGGATACACAAATGCACTGAATTTTTTAGTAAACACATTAAAAATATAGCAGCTTGACAGCAGCGGCGAAACCAAAATAATCACATTTGTTTGACAACCAATTTGTTAATGGGGTGAAGGAAGATACAAATGCTCGGCTTACATACACAGTTGCAACTTTATAAACTAAAACACACTAGGGGAAAGTCTGACGGGAAAAGTGGCGCACAATTTAAATGGAGTATACGATAAAATTCGTTAATATTAATAGTTTACAATAATAACAGAATAGTGCGTAGATTGAGACGTAGATTTCCCATCTAAATTATTATGTCATTCATTTAGTACCGTAAAACGTAAGCTCGGCGGAGATCATAGATATTTGTCGATGTTTATACAAATTTGACACTAACTGTAATCGGTATCAACGTTTTTAATTATTATTCAACATAATTCCTCTTTCGCCGCCTATCGCACAACTATTATCGGGTAATTTACGTCACATCCGTAAAATATAAAATGTGATTGATACAAGACGTTAAAAAAATAACCCATTAAAAATAAAATAAATAAGTACAGAATGCGGCAGAATAACCTCTTAGTTTGAAGGTGAATTAAAAAATAAATACTCAGTAATAACAAGAGAGCGAGAATAAATTGAAAATAATTTGACAGATTTTTCGAAAACTTGTTGCCAGGCAAATCAAGAAAAGCCCGTAAGGCTATGCCAAATGGCAACAAGTTTGAGAAAAAAACTTGAAGATTATTTTCTATTTTATCGAACTCTCAAATTATATTTAATTAGATTATTTTATGATTCACAAATTTTTACATGGCCCAGTTGGCAAGTCTATTTTGACAACTGAACGTAAGCCAAAATAAATATAATCAAAAATATAATGGACCTTTCCAATTTAAAGAGATAGAAGATATGCGCAATGGGGATCTGCGCATAGTAAGAACAACTGACATCTATGACGTTTGATTCTAAAACATTTAGACGTAAAATGTGAGAATATCTCGGATAACTTTAAAAAATCTTATCGAAATAAGTTACAAAAGCTTTTATTGAAAGTAAAATGTCTAACGATGCAAAATTTTCACTGAGAATACAGGTATTTTAATGACTGCAATATTTTTGAGGTTTCGTTTGACAGCCCAACTGGCAGTTGTTCGCGCCATTTTCTTACTATTTGCAGTGATAGAAAGAGATAGCCGTTAAATTGGAAAGGTCCATTAATATTATAATTATGGTATTTCTAGAAGTGGCTTCTATAATTTTTTGGTTTATTTCAACGGCAAAATTGGTCTTTTTCGCCCATTTTTCTTATGTTTTGATAACTATCTGACATATGTCAACAAAAACAAAAGCTACAGAGATTATTCCCGGGAATATTCTCTAGAGCTTTATTCTCAATATAATGACAGGATTGGTTAAAACGCGGACACGTGACAAAAAGTGAAACATTTCATTGGTTTTCATTTATTATCTTGAACTTACAATATGAGAAATACTAATAATCGGGCCTATTCCGTAACACAGTGGTTAATTTTTAACAACTGGATCAAAATTTTATCCAATTGAAATTTGATTTAACAATTAGAAATCCAAATTTTTGTTATATAACAACATACTTGATTGGTTAAATTTTATAATTAGTTCGACTATCGGCTAAGTGGTGTCCGTCATTGTCGAAAAACTGTTGCCAGCGACTTATGAAGTTTCGCATAACTCTTACACGCATTTCTCGAGGTACCGGCGGATTTCTGTGTAAAATGGCTCCTTTAGTGTTTGCAGGTTCCTCGGCTTTGAGATTTTCCCACAGAAAAAAGTTGCACGGTGTTAAATCTGGCGAGTACGCGGGCCAAAGAATATCGTCTTTCAAGAAAATCAAGGCCCAGAGAACATTTTCTCGAAACCTGCATTGATGCGCTGTGTGGGCCTTGGCCTGCTGTCATTTCAAAAATCGTTTTCGCGGATGTGGGGTTCCACGGCAAAAGTGCATTGCTAGTTCGTCCATATTATGTTTATGCTTGAATTTTTTTCTAACAGATAGTTCCCCTCCTCCTACCTCCATGGATTTTACCCCTCAATCCACCCTTTTACGACCCTTACTCGCTTCACAATGCCATAGTAAAACTAGGGAGGTTTTTCTGCTATCATTTATAATACTGTTAAATTAATTGAAAATAAAAGAAATAAATGCAGAAGGCTTTTCCGTATATAAAATGCACGTTAAAAGTAATTACAATGATTTATTTAATTATATACATATTCTAGGATTAGATTAGAATCCCTATAATATTAATATACAATGATTCTTACTTTTAAATCTAATGCATTTTATATATACATAAACGTGTATCATCATCGGTTAACCATATCCAATGTACATAAACTTTATCAGGTCATAATAACTAGATTTTATTTCTTAGGAGAGATCAATCACTTAAGATAACAATTTATGTTACAGCGTTATGGACAGGATTACAAAATGCCAGTCAATGAAATGGCCTGAATGTCATTTATTGCATTTTAATTGATATAGTTTGATTTTCATTCGCAAGGTACACTGTACTCTACACTATGACCCCAAATATTGGATTTATAATTCGTACGCTTAACTTAAATTTAGGCCATTTCAATTAACGTTTACTTGTAAGTGAAAGGTACGATTTTTACAGAGCATATATTATATGCAGCAACAGTGCGCACTGATAGCAAATTTCGTAATATCGTTCATCGAAATTCGTAATGCATCTCACAATTTTTGCTTTATTGTTGTGGGATGCATTATATTTATTATTATATGCAGCAATATTGTGAATTACTACGCGTACGTGAGCCAAATTCGTAATTTTGTGCATGCAACAATGACAGCATTTTGTATTATCACCGAGCTTGAAAAATGCAACCTTCTATACAAATATACAACTCTCTTACATCACATTTATGAGCCTAGGTTCATAATAATTTGGCCGCTTTACATTTTCAACAAATTATAAAACCTCCGCAAATTTAAGAAATTTCTACAAATTTCTTTCAACTAGTTTAAGATATAGATTTTAAACTTATAAAAACTGAATATGTTGTTTAAGTATTCCGCCATATAATATTGGGTTACATCGTTTTTATATAGTATGTAAATTATAAAACTAAATTAAGCTACTAAAATAATTGTTCAATTTTTTTTGTTTAAATCGAACAAGCATAGTCTAATTTATCGTCCTGTAGGATTAAATTAGTTTTTATTTACATTTCTTGTTTTATAAAATCGTTTTAAAGTATGACATTTTTAAAATATTGCAGAAACCAGTCATGTTGTGACGTCAGAGGTTCACACTGCAAGTTCAGACTCATTTAGAACAGATTTATTATATCGACACAGAAATTTCTAAAAGAAAAAAATATATAGACTATAAATTGAGAATTATATATCTAAATATCTGATAGAAATACTATAATGTATCAATATAACATCATTCTATTCATTTTTATAAACATAATTTTCTTTTGGCCTGAAGTTATCCATCTGTCGTTCTTTCTTGGTTGTTTGTTGTTTCTCACTATTTTCGCTGGTATTTTGCCAAAATGGCACAAAACAAACTTTCACCGACATGTTTACTTTCGTACTTTACTTTAAATGTAACTTTGACGTTTAACTTTGAAAATCAAAATGGCCGCGTTGATGAACATCTTACGTCACTGTGCAAGGGACGAGGCGGAGAAAAATCAAGCATGGTCTCATTAAGAATTTAATGTTTGACATTTAGTAAATATTCAACTTACATTTATAGATGAAATTGAAATATTTATATAAAATAATGGATAAAAAAATTAGTATTTCGTCGTTTTTCTCTTCAGGACGTACATTTTTGTAGGTTCAGTTTTGACATCTATCGCAAGTGCGCGATTGACGCAGGCGCAAAACTAAAGATTTGTAAAATTAAACTAAATAGTTAAAAAAGCCAAATTATCAATTTAGTTTCATAAGTTTAATTCTTTAGTTTAGTTGCGTAAAATTGTTTAGTTTTACAATTTAAATTCTTGATTTGTCTGCATAAACCCAGCATTAATAATAACAGCTTTAATAGGGTTTTAAACGTTTTTTTTTTATATGTTAATGTTGAGATGAAAATATTATGCTCTGTTCCATTTTAGCCATTCAGTAGATGGCACTGGCAACAGCGCAAATCTGAAGTAGCCGAAATTACATTGGGTAAACTTGTCTCTAATTTCAGCCAATCAGAGAGGTCAAAACTATTCCCTATGCTCCGCAATACTGAATGGCTTAAATGGAACAAGGTATAGACCCATATTTTTTAATTTTGCATATAAATTTATAGAACAGGAGAAAATATAAAAGAATTTTGCAATTTGCAATGGCGTCATTTCGTGACGCACAACCCCAGTTATGGCCTGTGTCCACGATGCTAGAAATCGTTTCGAGTTCTCGATCACATTTTTTGATCATAAACATTGAACTTGTATGACTACAGATGTCAGGTTGGTCGCATTTATGAAGTTAGTTTCAGCCATTTCTACCAATACAAAAAACTAATAAAACATAACAAAGAAATTATCCCGGCAATAAGTAAATTAAATTTTTGCTACGAATATATTAATTTATTTATAAGTAATTATTTATAATAACTTATCAAAAATAAGTAGAATTAGGTAATACTTTATAACCTTATAATTTTCAAACTTATCAAACATCAAACGTCAAGATTTTAAGTTGGTAATATGTAAATGAAATTAGCAACTTGTACGAAAAATGGGACAGAACGCATTTTTCCATTCTAGTTTTCTACTCGATTTTTGCGTCCGTATATTATTTATTCTATTTTGACTTATTAATAATTTTTAAGTTACTGTTTCTTTACTAAATAATTAAAAATTATCAAATTTTGAAGTTTCGAGCTGTCAAGTATGCCATACACGAAACAAAACTAATTAATAAATTTATGGGTGTAAAACAGGCTGGCGCAGCAGCGCCACTAAATCTATTCTTATCTGAAATACAGTACAGGTATACTTAAATATTCTGGAGAGTTCAAAAAGTTTCTAATATGTTCCAAAATAGTCTAAAATGTACATAAAAGTTTCAGAAGGTTTTTCATATAGTTCCAGAGCGTTCTAGAATGTTCAGAATTTCGAGAGAGTACCGGAATTTTCCCTTAAAGTTTCAGAACCTTTTCGAATGTCCTTTTTTACAAAGTTTTATTTAAAACTAAACCGCCCTTTATATACTTATTTAAAATTGCCTAAAATTTATAGAATATTCTAGAATTTTCCAGAATATTCTAGATTTTATGGAATATTCAACACTTTGTTGGAGTATTCTAGAACGTTGATTTTCAAGGCACATTTTTTAATGCGTACATACGACAAAATGAGATTTCCTATTTACTTTGCATTTTGAACTCAAATGGTCTGCCCCCCCGCCTCTAGAAAAATTCTTTAGTTACGCCCAAGCGAACACCATCAAATAACTTCGTTGTGCGACCTTGTTAGGGTTGTGGCGTCATTTGGCGATCGCTTTGAACATATGTATTTTTCAATTTAAAAATTCTTTTATAAATACTATTAAATTTATCATTATTTTTATTTTATATTAATATACTTTATACTAAAATTTATATGCAATACTTATTTCTTCAAACGCCGTTGGCTTCCAATGTAGGTTTTATTGTATGCACTGAATTTTTACGAAGTTTTTCATATTGTACGAAAAATTAAAGGTCTCGATAGAAGATAAATCTGGACTAAAATATGACCCTTTAAATGCCGGTCCCTGTTTTTGTAGGTTTTATAATTTGTTGAAAATGTAAACCGGCCGAACTATTATGAGCCTAGGCTCGTAGGGTTTCCTTCTAAAATCATTAAAATCTTCAATAACCATCAAACTTCTAAGTACTTATTAATAATCAACAAATAAATATATTGTGTCATAATACTTTATCTTTTTACAGCTTTCTAATATGTATTACCTGATATTATAAGTTTTAAAAGTTATTCAAGATTGTAATAATTCATTCCTTAGTAATTAAAATATTGAAAACACATAAATTTGTTAACTTTAAGCTTCATACTAAGTATAGTTTGTTGTCCTTGAAGAGATATCTGTTGTAGGGCAAATGAAAAACTTTGCAAGTCTTCGCGATTTACCCTCACCTGATAATAAAATATTAAAAGACGCACACTATATTAAAACACATTTAGCACAATTCTAAAAACATATCCGCATACAACAATATTATTAAGTATCTGACATTAAATAAAATACTTCTCTATAAAATATCAATTGACTCAACACTTGTCCATATCACGATGAATTGGTTAAGAGTTCCTATTTGTTCATTAATCATTACACACTTTATTTACATCTGCTCACGAACTTAAGTAAAATAAACAGCCTGTAGTTAATACTTCGGCAGACGAGGAAAATTCATTTAATTTTTACAATAAATAAGAAAATAGTAAGTTGAGCGACAGAACACAAAAAAGTTCTTACCTTTGACAATATTTTCATTTCATGCCTTATATTTTATATAAGAATAAAGACATCTTTGCATTTCTACAAAATCATCGAACGTTTTGAGCAATCATTCAATTTTTAACAATAAAAATATACAAATATATAACTTTATTGCATTTAATGCACAATTTGATAATTTTTCTTAAAAACGTGCGACCATTTTGCAGAAATTTTATAACGCGAAAAAATTCTTTGGAAATCAATCAGAGGTTTTTTATTTATTTTCAGCGTCGACCAATTTCCGAACCTCTTAAATTGATCAATTGATTAAGGGTGATTAGCGAGCAGATGACTAGCATACTTCAAATACGGATAGCTAATTTTTCAATAATTATTTAAAGAATTTTTCTCTAAAATATTTTATAAATGAATGACAGAGTAAAAACAATTTTCAATCATGGGGCGTTAAGACGAACATCCGATATTGACATCTGCAGCAAACTTCAGCGCCTAAACATACCTACGTATTCATAGACAGCTATTTGCAAGTTTACAACTTTTAAAAAAGAAAACGTAGGTAAACAAACATATATCAAAGAAATACGTAATAATTAACACGAACAAATCGAAAATATTAAATAAATAAAAAACGCGCGTAGTAACTACTAGCGCCATCTGCGTTTCTACCAGCTAAACGAGCTACCTCAAATAATTTCTATTAAAGATACAATAAAATACTATAAGACGATTTTATAGAAGACCAAGGGGGACATCCGAATAGAGAAGAAAATAATTTTTTAAATTAGTGGTTCTCAAGTTACAATACAATGTTATATATTTTTTTAAATGGGATGATATATTTTTTAGGCCCATTCGACAGAGAATTTTTTTTCTGAATTTAACCATATAATCATTTTATATATTTATATAACAAAAATATTGAGAAATATTCAATTGAAATTTAAATAAAATTATTTTTTATAGTCATTTTTCAGTAGGCTATGTATGAAAAACAAAAACTTATATTTTTCAATTTGAATTATTTAGGATAAAAATCAAGTAGTTTATAACCTTATTAACAAATATTTGTTTCATTTTAATTTAAGATCAAAGAAGCGCGGGCGGACACGTGACTGAAAAGTGCTTGTACCCTACAAGGTTGCCAAGTATACATCTTGTGAACCTTGCATGTGTTGCCAAATCAATTAAGCGTAAAATTAATAAATAAAATTGGAAAATTAGTTATTAGTAATGAATATCGTGTTGTTTTATTTTCTGACCCATAAACTTAATTTTAAAAATATTTTTTATAAAAATAAAGCGATTAGTGGTGCCATCTACGAACCATCAGTTCACGTTGAACAGTCTATTTTTATAAAAAAATATTTTACAAATTAAGTTTATGTGTCAGAAAATAAAACATGATATTCATTAATAATAACTAGTTTTACAATTTCATTTATTAATTTTACGTTTAAATTGATTTGGCAACGCAGGCAAGGTTCACAAGCTGCATACTTGGCACCCTTGTGGGGCCCTACAAGCCTTGTCAAAGTCACGCGTCTGCCCCTCATTGTTTTTCATACATAGCCTACTGAGAAATAACTATAAAAATCTAATTTATTTAAATATTAATTAATTTTTTTTCAATATTTTTGTTATGTAAGGATATAAAATAATCACATGGTTGAATTCAGAAAAAAATACTCTATCGAATGGGCCTAAAAAATATATATCATCCCATTTAAGAAAATATAACTTTTGTTTGTACCTTGAGAACCACTGGGTAAAAATAATATTTTTTTCTCTAATCGGATGTCCCTCTTGATGTTCTATAAGATTGTCTTATAGCATTTCATTGTATCTTTAATAATATAGAAATTATTTGAGGTAGTTCGTTTAGCTGTTACACCCTGATTACTTACTCTGGAATAAGCAACGTTTGTATCGAACCTACGTCACAGTTTTCAAGGACGTTTCTAGAATTATTAAAACATTAAATTATAAATGTTTTTTTTCCTAGACAAGTTTCGTTGGATTTCCCTACTATATGAAGATATAAACTATATAAATATATACACCGGAATACTCCATTAATCTATAACTGTTATTTGAAACATTTTTTTTTTAAATAAACTAGACGATTGACAAAAAAAAACTATGCTAATGCACTGCTCGTTAATCACCATTAAATCAGTTGTTCATATTAACGAACATTGACCTGTATTACGAGTACGCTTTTACATTATATTCTTATTTAAAGTGTGCTCTATAAAAGCGCTTTTATTATAAAAGTCCGCTCGTAACACGAGCCAATATGTTTTAAACAAAGCACAAGAGGTGGAGAAACCGATTGAGGACGAAAAAAAAGTATAAAAAGCTCCCACTGAATTTAAAAGTTTGACGCGTTTAATATCTTGAAGATTATCGAACATTTTGAGCAATCACTCAATTGCTAACAATAAAAATGTACAAATATATATAGTTTGAACTTTAATGCATTTAATGCCGAATTCAAATCGATAATTTTACTACAAATCTTGCAGTTATCTTCAAGAAATTACAATGCTTCATTGACACGGGTTTCCCCAACGACCAAATATAACTAGACAAAACATTCCCTTTCTCTCCTCACTGAATGTTTTGATTTGGCTTGCCAGACAGAGAAACTAGAGATAGAGATATGACTTGTCTAGTTCGAGCATTTCTCGCTAGATGCCACGTAGAGTGTCAGTGTAAAGTCTAATGTTTAGTTTCAACGTTGCTCACTAGAGGCCACGTAGAAGCTTGTGTATTTTATCTTTCTTTTGTAGTTGTAGTGTTTTTGTGAGTGATACAATGATTTTTCTTTAATATTAAACCTTATAAATTATTTAATGTTAAGGGGCTGTCCTTAAATTACGTAACGCTTCAAGGAGGGACAAGAGTAGCGTTACGCAGCGTAACGAGGGGGTGGGGGAGGGTTAATGTGTGCGTTACGTAACGATAAAATATAAAAAATATTGCTAAACTTGCTTTAATAGTTTTGTAACATTCAAATTTCGCGGTGCAAATTCGTATATGCATGCAGTCGTTTGTTTTCAATAACAGTCAATATAATATGTCGGGCACAGTTCAAATTCGGGCCAATGGTCTTTCATTGGTGCAATGCAATTCATATTAAAACATGAATTCAAGTAGTGTTGATAAGGAAACACTTTTTAATAGTTTGTTAAAAGCATATGGAAATACATTTTTAATTTCTGTGCTGTTATTTTTTCATCTTTATGTACATTAATTTAATTAGTTTCTGTTACAAATTTTAACTGAATATTAAGGAGGCTATATACTTTTATATCCAGTAACGAAATTGGGGTGACAAGCCGTAGGGCAAGAGTAGTACATTATTTTTTATCTTTATGTACATTAATTTAAATAGTTTTGCGTTACGTAATTTAAGGACAGCCCCTAACCTTAAATGTTAACCACGAAATTTTAACTATAAACACTTGCGCCTCTAGTGAGCAACGTTCAAACTAAACACGTATACTCTACGTGGCCTCAGTGGTGACATCTAGTGAGTAATACACGGACTAGACAAGGCATATCTCTATTTCTAGTTTCTCTGTCTGGCAGCTGAAATCAAAACAAACCGAATGAAGTTTAGTCTAGTTATATTTAGTCGTTGGTTCTCCCATTAATTTTGTAGAGAATATTGGCAAAGGTAGGATTTTTCAAACTGATATTCTGTTTCTACATTACCGATAATACTTATAAAACCGACTCTATCTGCCTGATCTCCTTCGCGTCTCTTTCATTCGGACTGGGAATAGTTTCCACAATCTCCGGAATCCGTCCTATCGTTATAGGTCCATCCTCTTCCTCATCATCTTCATCGATAGGCGTCAACGCATCTTGGATGATCACCTGCTCTTCTTTCGTGGTCCACCGCTTCATCGCCGGAGCAATAAAACTAGTAAACGCCGAAATACCAAAAAATGCACCCGCCATGTAGAAAGAAACATCGTAGGATGAAGTAGCGTCGTAAACTGCTCCCGCTAAAGGTGAACCAACAATGGCGGCGGCCCCGCGGAAAAGAATAAGAAGACCGAAAGCGTTGGTCAGCTTATCCAAGCCGAGAAGATCCACGAGGATAATAGATGTTAGAGATATGTATCCAGCTATAAACAATATATGTTTTCCTAACAATATTTCACATGAAATAACGTTTGTAACAAAAGTTTTGAGAAAAAATTATAATTGAATCATTGACGTAAGATATGTATCTAGTTTTACAGCACTGATAAGGGACTATTATCTTTAATGAGACGCAGTTGTTTAATACCTTGTCTCACTTGTCTCTGAACGATATTAAATCTACTTCCCGTATGAGGTCGTGCAAAAACAAAATTGTTCGTTTTTCTTTATTAAATTGAACAAGCATACTCTAATTTATCGTTTTGTATGATTAAATTATTTTTCGTACCTCCATCCGTTTTTACTAGTATTACAGAACTCAAAATAGTCCAGAAATGCGCTGTTGCTGACCTAGGTGATGTCAATTTAAGATTATTTTCAACACAAGAATTAGCAAATGTTTACAAATTTTAGGGCTAAATATTTAATTGTTGTAACTTAAATAACTAAATTTTGTCATGAAAATAATAATATGCTGTCATTATTGACATCTCGTATAGATTAATTGCAAGTTCCAACTTTAGGACTAGTTAGTTTTGTAACTACAACTATCTTCACGTGATACAATTGAGTTTCCGCCATCTGTCAATAAAAATATGCGAAAGTATATAAAATATATAATTAATGTTTGTATGTTATATTTTCAATAGATATAAAATAATTACGCATTTTAAGCTCAAATGTAAATAATTATAATTAAACTTGCAATGCAACACCGATAAAAATATATGTTCATTTTTTTAGGGTATGTAACATAGAATAAAGTGTAGAGAAATATACGAAGAATTTATGGAGAAGTAGGTACACAAAATCTTGTGTATCACATGCCCAGAAACTGCTCGAATTTTTAAAAGAAAAAATATATAGACTATAAATTGAGAATTACATATCTAAATATTTGACAGAATTCTATTCATTTTTATGAATATAATTTTCATTTGCCCTGAAGTTATCTGCGCATCACTCAACTGTCAGCTGTGCTTCTTTTGTTCTTTCTTGATTGTTTCTCACTATTTTCGCTAGTATTTTGGCACAAAACAAAGTTTCACCGACATGTTTACTTTCGAAAATTTCAGGTTGTCTTTAAATGTAACTTTGACGTTCAACTTTGTGTGAAAATCAAAATGGCCGCTTTGATGAACATCTTACGTCACTGGGGAGAAAAACAGCCGCGTTTGAACGTCATTTTTAATTGCATTATTTCATTATTAAAGATCGATTTGAGGAAAAATAAAAAATACGGGTCTATTATTTTTCATTACTCTATCGATTAAAGTTAAAAATCGTATATTTTTGTGCTAAGAAATGCCCAAAAGGCTTCGATTAGAAAAATTTCTCTTTGTTTTCTATAAAATGTTGGCTCCTGAATGACTTGTACCATTGGGAGATTCGCTCCAGCTCAACCGCTGTCTATTTGGTTACATTATTTATTTTTCGAAATTTTAAATCATTTCTGACCAAAGTTGTGTTAACAATCATCATTGAAATTATAAATCGTCAAAATAATTTGCGCGATGACTTTTTAACGTTGTGTTAAACAAATAATTCTGCTGATTCGATTTGGGGGCAAAAGTTTGGGTCGCCCACTTTTTGGTAAATTAATACATGCTACACTTTCGTCACATTCCCGTATAGTTCGGTAATTAATTGTCTGTCCAATATTTTGATCCCGAAAAACAACAATTTCACATTTCGGCTAATCTGTCCAACTAATCGATAGATAGATTTGCGTATTTCAAGTTTCAAAACTTTTTCTGGCAATTTTAACATGGTATATTATAAAACAATTATTATGGCCAGTGCCAACTAGATTAGACCATATTTAGTAATAAAATTTGAAACGTCAAATTTTTCTCAAAACTTTTGTTACATACGTTAGCGATACTTACAAACAGCAATGCCGAAAGCGATTGCCATAACAATATAGGATGCGTATGAATAGCATAAAGGTGTTAAAGAGACGGCAACAGTGGAAATAACAAGACAAATGTTGTTTAACATTAACGAATCCACCCAAGAAAAATCGGCGAAATAACCACAGGCAATACGGCCTACAGTGTTCGTAATACCAATGATTGATATTAAAAATGCTGCAGATTGTTCTTCCACACCCTACAGACAAAATTAAATCCAATGAGGAAGAGAACTTATATTTGGATCTTGGGAAAGGAGCATGGAATCAAATTCGCGGGATTTCTCGGCCACTGTTAAAAATATACGACTTAAACTCCTGCAAAAATTGACTCCCGACGACCGATTCCTAATACTCGTAGAAACATAAAACAAAGATGCAACAAAATTCCCTTAAAACCAGGATCTGAAAATGAACCCGAACCGAAAACCCGAATTTTTGATGAACCTGAGCTCGAATATTTTAAATTATGACTGTAGATTTTCTTGAAGTGAAATTAAAGCTAAACCGACATTTATTTTCTGAACCTGAACCAAACCTGAACAATACATTTCGGTCAAATGTTCTTTATTAACTGGCATCGCCGCTAAGCACAAAAATCGCTTATTTGTGAAATAAAACATCCTTAAAACACCCTAATTTAACTATATTGTTAGCCTATTTCCGGTATATAAAATGACTTTCGAGGCGACATTTCTGAGTTCATTCTGGCCTCTAGATTGGGACCTCTGGCATAGTTCACATATGAAGCACTGTAGCACATACTGAAGGTGAAATTTAGAGTGCACTAATTGCTCTAAAATGCGCAGTAATTATTGAACTAGCACATTTTGGGTAGGTCGTATAAATAAATCCTCGAGATCTAGATTCAAATGTTCCATTTTGACACTGACGAATTATATCACATTAATTGGGTAGAATTTGGAGCGCTGTAATTGCTTAAAATGCGCTATAATTCTTAAACTAGCACATTTTGGGTAGGTAGGATCACCGTGATCTAGATGTTCCAGTTTGTGACACTGGAACTCTATATCACATTAATTAGGTAGAATTTGGAGCACTCTAATTGGTTTAAAATACGCTATAATTCTTGAACTAGAACATTTTGGGGAGTTTGGATCACCGTGATCTAGATGTTCCAGTTTGTGACACTGGAACTCTATATCACATTAATTGGGTACATTTTGGAGCGCTCTAATTGCTCTAAAATGTGCTATAATTCTTGAACTTGCACATTTTGGGGAGGATGAATCACCGTGATCTACATGTTCCAGTTTGTGACACTGGAACTCTATATCACATTAATTGGGTACATTTTGGAGCGCTCTAATTGCTCTAAAATGTGCTATAATTCTTGAACTTGCACATTTTGGGGAGGTTGAATCACCGTGATCTAGATGTTCCAGTTTGTGACACTGGAACTCTATATCACATTAATTGGGTACATTTTGGAGCGCTCTAATTGCTCTAAAATGTGCTATAATTCTTGAACTTGCACATTTTGGGGAGGTTGAATCACCGTGATCTAGATGTTCCAGTTTGTGACACTGGAACTCTATATCACATTAATTGGGTACATTTTGGAGCGCTCTAATTGCTCTAAAATGTGCTATAATTCTTGAACTTGCACATTTTGGGGAGGTTGAATCACCGTGATGTAGATGTTCCAGTTTGTGACACTGGAACTCTATATCACATTAATTGGGTACATTTTGGAGCGCTCTAATTGCTCTAAAATGTGCTATAATTCTTGAACTTGCACATTTTGGGGAGGTTGAATCACCGTGATCTAGATGTTCCAGTTTGTGACACTGGAACTCTATATCACATTAATTGGGTACATTTTGGAGCGCTCTAATTGCTCTAAAATGTGCTATAATTCTTGAACTTGCACATTTTGGGGAGTTTGGATCACCGTGATCTAGATGTTCCAGTTTGTGACACTGGAACTCTATATCACATTAATTGGGTACATTTTGGAGCGCTCTAATTGCTCTAAAATGTGCTATAATTCTTGAACTTGCACATTTTGGGGAGGTTGAATCACCGTGATCTAGATGTTCCAGTTTGTGACACTGGAACTCTATATCACATTAATTGGGTACATTTTGGAGCGCTCTAATTGCTCTAAAATGTGCTATAATTCTTGAACTTGCACATTTTGGGGAGGTTGAATCACCGTGATGTAGATGTTCCAGTTTGTGACACTGGAACTCTATATCACATTAATTGGGTACATTTTGGAGCGCTCTAATTGCTCTAAAATGTGCTATAATTCTTGAACTTGCACATTTTGGGGAGGTTGAATCACCGTGATCTAGATGTTCCAGTTTGTGACACTGGAACTCTATATCACATTAATTGGGTACATTTTGGAGCGCTCTAATTGCTATAAAATGCGCTATAATTCTTGAACTAGCACATTTCAAGTAGGTTGGATCACCGTGATTTAGATGTTCCAATTTGTGACACTGGAACTCTATATCATATTAACTGGATAGGATTTGGAGCGCTCTAATTGCTCTAAAATGCGCTCTAATTCTTGAACTAGCAAATTTTTAATAGGTTGCATTTTCGAACTAGATCCCCCTAATCTAGATTAAGATGTTCCAGTTTGTGACACTGAAGCACTATATCACATTAATTGGGTAGAGGTTGGAGCGCTCTAATTGCTCTAAAATGCGCTCAAATTCTTGAACTAGCACATTTGAGCAGGTTGGACTATCAAACTAGATCCCCAAGATATAGATTTATATGTTCCAGTTTGTGATACTGGAGCACTATATCACATTAACTGAGAAGAATGCGCTCCAATTCTTGAACTAGCTCATTTTGAGTAGGTTGAATTTTCGAACTAGATCCCCGAGATATAGATATAGATGTTCCAGTTTGTGACACTGGCGCACTATATCACATTAACTGGGTAGAATTTGGAGCGATCTAATTGTTCTAAAATGCGCTCTAATTCTTGAACTAGCACATTTTGTGTGGCTTGGATATTCGAACTAGATTCCAGTGATCTAGATTTATATGTTGCAGTTTGTGACACTGGAGCACTATATCACAATAACTGGGTAGAATTTAGAGCGATCTAATTACTCTAAAATGCGTTCTAATTCTTGAACAAGCACATTTTGAGTAGGTTGGATTTTTGAACTAGATCCCCGTGATCTAGATTTAGATGTTCCAGATTGCGACACTGGAGTCCTATATCACACTAACTGGGTAAATTTGAAGCTATCTAATTGCTCTAAAATGCGTTCTAATTCTTGAACAAGCAAATTTTAAGCAGGTTGGATTTTCGAACTAGATCCTCGTGATCTAGAATTAGATGTGCCAGTTTGTGACACTGGAGCACTATATCACACTACCTGGGTAGAATTTGGAGCGCTTTAATTGCTCTAATTCTTGAAAAAGCACATTTTGAGTAGGTTGGATTGTCGAACTAGATCTCCGTGATCTAGATTTAAAGGTTCCAGTTTGTGACACTGGAGCACTATATCAATCACATTAACTGGGTAGAATTTGGAACGATCTAATTGCTCTAAAATGCGCTCTAAGTCTTGAACAAACATATATTGAGAAGGTTGGTTTTCTGAAATAGATTCCCATGATCTAGATTTAGATGTTCCAGTTTGTGACACTGGTGCACAATATCACATCAAAAGGGTAGTACTTAGAGCGATCTAATTGCTCTAAAATATGCTCTAATCTTGAACAAGCACATTTTGAGGATTTTCACACTTATTCCTAGTTTGTGACACTGGAGCACTATACACATAAACCGAGTAAAATTTGGAGCGATCTAATTGCTCTAAAATGCGATAAAATTCTTGAACAAGCACATTTTGACTAAGATGGATATTCGAACTAGATCCCAGAGATCTAGATATTCCAGTTTGTGACACTGGATTACATATCACATTCTTTGAATAGAATTTGGGGCGCTCTAATTGCTCTAAATACGCCCTAATTTTTGATGTAGTGCATCGGTATGTACTCCAGTTTATAGTTAAGACTTTACATTAAATTCTTTAGCATAATCGGACGAATATTAGCACGAATACTAAAGTAAATATCTATAACACTGGGGTGTGATTTGGAGCAATTCAATTGCTCTAGAATGCGCTCTAATGTTGCAATTAAAGTTAAATTCTTCAAAATAATAACAAAAAATTAGACAGAATATTAAAAAACTTGGATGAAATTTAGAGTGCTCTAGTTGCTATATAATGCGTTCTAATTTTTGACCTAATCAACTGGTATGCACTTCAGTTTATATCGAAGATTTGTAGTGCTCTAATTTATGTTTTTGTGAATCAATATTTAAGTTAAATTCTTCGGAATATCTAAATCTAATTGCTCTAAAATGCAATAGTAATCTGATATGTTCCAGTTTATATGAAGATAACGCGCGTATTAATTTATAGCGAAAACTGGGCTAAATGCTAGAACAATAAACCGGAATATTTACAAATTAAAAAATAGGTCATCAATTAAAATAAATTATAAACTTATGAACGCTGTTTTCAGTATTTCAAAACAACTAGGTATTGTACCGGCAAATATATGCACATTTTCTTTTAAAACAAATAGGACTTTTATAAATATAGCAACGGAAAAAGATGTTTGGAGAGAATGTTCAGGAAAAATAATAAATATTATTCGACTTACGTGTTGTTTGGCAGCGTCGACTAAATAAACGAAAGGTACATACAATCCAGCCATTCCGAACACATTAGACACTCCTATGAGCATAAAAACTGGATCCTTTAACAAACTAACATCCAACATGGCAGCTAGGGCGGACTTGAAACTTTCCGGCATCACAAAACACGGGCACAAATCATATTCTGTAACATAACCTTCAATAAATCACTTTTAATCACAAACACAATCTTTTCTTACGTTCTTCTTGCTTGTCCACGTCTCCTTCGGCTCTGCTCTGTCTTGGGATGCTGACAACACTCTGGCGGTAGTTGGTCATGGATTTTTGAGACTGATATTCTGGGAGATGAATGACAGAGCCCGAGTAGAAGATGTCTTTGCGAGACATGGGGCGAACCATTTGTGGACGTTGTTCTCGAATGGATAGTTTTGATGTGGTGAAATTGACGCTGTCGTTGTCACCCTAAAAGAACAATAATTAATAATATTGTTTTTCTACGACCACCATGAAAAGTTGATATTTATGCTCTCTTTTGTCATCGTAAAGTTAATGATTACTAAGGAACGAGCAAAAAAATACTTTACGGCGCGTCTCCCATAGCAACGCGCGGTAAAGTACTTAATTTGCTCGCTTAGATACATACTATTCTTGAAATTTTAATTTATTAATACAATACGTTAGGTTCTGTTTTACACTATTATTCACGAAAGATGACTATTCAAGGTCAGTTGTGAGCCGTCTGATATAATATTACTTGCAGATAACTTCATTGCATTTCATATGCATAGGCGTGCAGCATGAAACATTTATGGACACATTTTAACTGAAAAACTAAGAGTAATTCATTTGAAAATTATGTTTTTTTCTAAATAATGCCTTTCTGAAAGATTTATGTTCTTCAACTTATGTTTTTGCAAAATACAAAAACATTGACTTAACTATAAACCAAGGAATAATAATGTGATTTGAACGTGAACGCCACTGGGTAAATATTAGCACAGGGGGCAGTGTAGTAGATAATTAGGTATATGTAATTCTACGACATACGTCATTATTATTTATAGTGCGTTAGAAAGTAATGCCACTATTTACGTATATCTGTCACACCACATAAATTAAATAGACATAGGTCAAATAATCTTTCTCTTTCTAATACAAAATGTTGCTAAGCTATTGCTTTAAAGTGATGTGTATTCTTTCTTCGAACAAATGACCTTGAATAGTCATCTTTCGTGAATAATAGTATAGTAGATAATTAGGTATCTGTAATTCTACGACATATGTCATTATTATTTATAGTGTGTTAGAAAGTAATGCCGCTATTTACGTATATCTATCACACCACATTAATTAAATAGACATAGGTCAAATAATCTTTCTCTTTCTAAAACAAAATGGTACTAAGCTACTGCTATAAAGTGATGTGTATTCTTTCTTCGAATAAATGACCTTGAATAGTCATCTATCGTGAATAATAGTGTACACTACAAATGTGCTACAAACAATACGAAGTTAGCTACGCTACCAACTAATTTATTTAATTAAGTTACAACTTTATTCTGTTGGTGAATGTACATTCAATTACAACTATAAATATATTTCATAATTAACAAACTTAGTGGATTTAATCATTGACCGACAATGTTAAAATTGAATGTACAGTTTTGGCAGTTTTGTATATTTATTCCAGAGCTTGAAACAGCTGACGAGGATAAATTAGATTCTGTGACTGTGACATTCTCACTAGAATATTCAGTTAGTGTGGCAGTGGCAGAAGTTTGATTTTCCTTGTTTGTTAAAATTTTATGCGCTGTATCTATTTTATTTTTCAAACTTTCATCAACATAACCTTCTGCAACAGCTGATGAACGCCAGCCACCATGACGTTTTAGAGTCATAATGTCAGCTCCGGAATTAGCTAGTAATGTAGCAGAGGATCTGCGGAAACAATGGTCTGTAAATGATTTCGAATCAGGTAAATTCAGATATTGTGCAATGTTAAATAAAATTTTTCCTATAGTGTTCATTCCAACAACTTGTGCGGTACATTTGCCATGCTTATAATTTATGAATAATCGCCGAGATGATATGTTAGAGGGTCGAAGAGCAACATATCTTCTGTACATTGACAAAAGATTTTGATCATCAACAATAAATGTTCGCTGCACATTAGTTTTTGAGTCTGGAATCTTCACAATTAAAATGGACCCATTATCCTCAATATCATCTACAGTCATCCTAACTAATTCGTCGCGTCGGCATGCTCCAGCAACACCCAATATAAGAGCAACTTTCATCATAAGGAAATGTTCGTCTGGGGCTTCAGTCACGAATTTATTATTTCATCTCTTGTTAAAGATTTAGATTTTTTGGGTCTATAACCAACTGATTTTTGTTTCAAAAAAGTAGTTAGTTTCTCGAATTTGCTGATATCAATAACGTTTTTAACTGCTAGTGTTGATTTTAGCATGGAATAAATGGACCAAAGAGAAGACGATTTCATTACATTAGATTTTTCCAAAAAGTAAGCTAGTAAAACATTCTCACTGTAATTCTTGATTTTTTTAACTTATACCATTCAATGAAGAGGTTATAATTCTTTTAGTATAATGCTCTTGATTTTGCAGCAGTGGCGTAACTAAGAGTTCGGGGGCCCGCCCTCAAAAAGTTTTTGGGGCCCGTTTTTAATTGTAGCGTTTATCATGAAGAACTACATATCACAAGAACTTGTGGAAATTGTGACTAGGCTCACTTTCATCTGAGTTGATATGTTAAAAAGCAAAATAACCAATATTGGAGACCTGAAAATCCAAGATTAGGCACTATTACATCCCACCAAAGTAATTGTATGTTGTGGCATTTACTATGAAAATGTGATTGGCCATTTTTTTTTTTTTTTTTTTTTTTGAAAATGAAATCGGTGGTACAGTCAACTGGTGAAAGTTACAGGGAATTGATTCATACATTTTTGGTATCCCAAATGAAAGAACTTGGATGCGATAATATATGGTATTTGCAAGATGGATCAGTATCATACAGTCTAAATAATAGCAATTTTGCGAAAATCATTCTCTTATCGTTATTTAATCCCGCGTTTTGGTAATACACATTGACCGCCATGTGTCTTGATTTGACAGCCCCAAATTTCTTTTTATGTGGTTATTTTAAAAGAAAACTCTGGATCAGTTGCAAGAAAATATTTGCCAAGAAATCGAAATTCTACCGGCCGAAATGTGATGGAACATAAAGAGCTTGATTTTACATAGCGGATAAGAGGCCCCTTAGCCAATAATATTTTTGGAAATTTACATTTAAAAAATAATGGACTAAATAAATTTGTATGTTGCTACAAAAAAATGATTCAATTCAAAATTTCGCAGTAGTAACAAAATTATAAATCACGTAAATTGGGGCTTCTCTAGAGCCGGGGGCCCACCCGCAATGCGGGCCCTGCGGGCCCGTTAGTTACGCCACTGTTTTGCAGGTAATAAACTCAAGGAAGCATTTTGCGCCGTTTCGAATATATCTGGAGGAGTGCAAGAAAAATCACTATCTTCACTATTTTCGGAGATTTTTGATGTATGTGTGAAAACTTTTCATTAAACAATGATTGTTGGCATCTTGGTTGGCATCAAAATTATTTATTTACTCATATCGTCATGGTTACAGCAACACAAAATAGGAAATTGGTTAAGATTGAATTGAACTTACTAAATAGGTATTATTATTTTTTTATTTCGTTAGTAAAGTCGTAGAAAAAATTATGTGTGCATCTCGCTACTCTCGCGCTTCAATTTACGAGCACGAGCAATAAAGATTCACTTTACGCTCTTGATACACAAATAACTATTTACTTTGTTTATTATTAAAGCATTGGTTAGTAATTTAATAATAATTCTTTGATAAATCAATGTCATTGATTTCCGCAATTCGCAACAAATTCATTCATCAATAGCTGATATTTCGGTTGAATGAACTGTCTAATTATTATTAAAAAAGGTAAGTCATTTATTTTTGACGCGGCACAATTCCATTTGGATGCTACCCAAAAGAACTTTACAACATTACAACTTAGGAAACTTTCTACGAAATTTTGCAAAAATTGGCATAACTCACCATTTCATCACTGTTGTTGTTTCTGCTTCCCATAAAGGAGGCATTGGACAATCGCAGGTGAAGACTTTTCCTCAAATCCCCGTTGGAGTTCATATTTCCTTTGCTAGTTGACCGAATCGCGCCTAGAGTTGGCCGATATCGTTCTCCTACCGATGTTTTTCTTATCCTGTCGAAAAAAGGCACGGAACCATTTTTGGGTAGCCCTTGATGGTGGGTTGTAAATGCAGGTTGGGATGCATTTCGAGGTATCGAAGACTTATTTTGAAATTCTTTTTCATTTGGATTATTATCATTAGTTTCTACGCGTTCATGTTTAGATTCTTCCCTGAGTTCGTCTATACGGCGGTTTTTTCTCGGTGCTTTGAGTTCGGTGGTACTTCCGGCACTACTAGCGCCGGAACTTCCGCTTTGTTCTTGAACCTTAACCTCAGAAATTGTCGGTAAGGTAGGGACAGTTGGGATAGGAGTTAACGGTGTTCCAGGTACGAGTTGATCTAAATTAAAACTAGAGTGAACACCAGGATCGATATTTATTGGCATTTTCATTCTTCGTTCCATTGTGCCGTCTGGTAATTGCACCATAAAGTAACTTCCTCCGATACTGCCGCGTTCCATTTGAAATCTACGTTCTTCGGCCATTCTTTGCAACAAAGGTTTGACGCTTGATGGTTTGGGGTACTCTAAAGGACGCATTAACGCACCGAACACAGCGCAATTCGCAATGAGACCCGCTAGGATCATATTTGCGCCTTTCCAGCCAAAGTGATCGAGAAGAATGGTTGCTAAAGGAGCGAAGGCGAATGTGCCGAAACCTGATCCGCAGACAGCGATGCCTGTTGCTAAGGAGCGCTTGGTTTCGAAGTAGTAACCAACGCAGACAACAGCCGGAAGGTAGATCATTCCGAAACCAATCCCTGAAAGAGAAACATATTGTCAAAAACTTGAATTACAATTAGGTATTCAAAAGTAAAAAATACAATAAAACATGTTTAGGACAAAGTTTTCATTCATAATTTGATGTTAGACAATTGAAATTCTTTACATAAACTATTATTCACGAAAGATGACTATTCAAGGTCATTTGTGAGGCGTCTGATATAACATTACTTGCAGATAACTTCATTGCATTTCATATGCATAGCTGTGCAACAGCGACCAAATATAACTAGACAAAACTTCATTTGGTTTGTTTTAATTTTGGCTGCCAGACAGAGAAACTAGAGATAGAGATATTTCTTGTCTAGTTCGAGTATTTCTCACTAGAGGTCACCACTGAAGCCACGTAGAGTATCAGTGTCTAGTTTGAACATTGCTCACTAAAGGCGCAAGTATTCTTAGTTAAAATTTCGCGGTTAACATAAAATAATTTAGAAGGTTTAATATTAAAGAAAAACCAACATGTCACTCACAAAACCACTACAACTACAAATCAAATACAAAATACACATGCTTCTACGTGGCCTCTAGTGAGCAACGTTCAAACTAAACACTAAACACCCTACGTGGCCTCTAGTGAGCAATACTCGAACTAGACAAGACATATCTTTATCTCTAGTTTCTCTGTCTGGCCAGCCGAAATCAAAACATTCAGTGAGGAGGGATAGGGAATGTTTTGTCTAGTTATATTTATATATTATTACGTGTTCCTCTGATATTTGATTGTTTACCTACATTTTCTTCTTCAAAAGTTGTAAATAGGCAACTAGCAGTCTATGAACACGTGTGTTTAGGACTGAAGTTCGCTGCAGATGTCAATATTTGATGCGCCATAATAGAAAATTTTAATTTCGATGAATTTAAAAAAAAAATCATATCTCACTTGATATATGTATTTTTTTTAGTCAAAATTATATATTCACATAATCCTACGGGGCAGAACTAAAAAAAAAAAAAAATGCCGGAATACCCCATTGAAACTAATAAAATTGCTCGAATAATTTTGCTATATTATTCACGAAATATGACTATTTAAGGTCAGATATACGTAAATAGTGCCATTACTTTCTAACACACTATAAATAGCAGTGACGTATGTCGTAGAGTTACAGACATGTAATTATCTACTACACTGCCCTCTGTACTAATGTTTATCCAATGGCGTTAAGATTCAAATGAAATTATTATTTTATGGTTTACTTTCAGTCTATATTTTTGTTTTATGCAAAATTATAGGTGAAGAAGTGTACCCATAATTTTTTCTCGTTGCACATCTATGGGTACGAAATGCAGTGAAGTTATCTGCAAGTAATATTATATCGGATGGATCATAAATGACCTTGAATAGCTATCTATCGTGAATAATATTTTATTATTAATACTTAAGATACATTCTGGTCGCGAATCTGGGGAACCGGGTTCGATCCCGACCGACGCCAAACATTTCGAATTTTAAATGACACATAATTGACCCCTGTGGTGCACTCTCCACGCCAGCAATGAGTGCCCGTGAGATGACACCTGGTAAACGCCCGCACGGTACAAATATGTAACCATCATTACCGATATCTGCGTACAAAGCAGATTGGCACACCCAGCAATGGATAATATGCCGTGATATATTTATTTAAGATACATTCACAATCAAATTTGCACCCAGTACAATTTCATGACCACCTGCCACAAATTAATATTAATTAACAATGTTTTTATATTTTGCGTTCATAATGAAGTCATTACGATACGCAATTGCGTATCGTAATGACCCTCATTTCGATACGCAATTTTTTGTTTTAGACGGTTGGTACTAGATGACGTTTCTTTAACCCATTTTTACTTAATTTATTTTTAGTTAATTGACAATTCATTTTAATAATATAATGTCGAAATTATTATTATTTTTTTTTATTTAGGGACAATTTTAAGGAATGTTTAATAATTAATGTATCCGTTGGAATATTTTGATAAAAATTGGTATACTTATGTTTTTTGGCACGAGGAATTTACTGGTGAAGTCGTTGAAGGTGTACCGCACACCCATTTTTGGGTATGAGGATGGTGTGGTTTAAAAGGGTGGAAATTTTTAAAAAATTAAAAATTCTGAAAATTTGTATTTAAGTAGTTTGAAGGGTGTAGATTTAAGATTTTAAAACCACAGGTTGATATCTATTTTCGTGTCCGAGATATTCGGCCTCAAAACTTTACTCAAAAATGCCCATTTTTGGGTCATATCCCAAAAATGGTCAATTATACACCGCTGGCGATATCACCATTAGATTCTACGAGCAAAATTATATAAGCATACCAATTTTCATAATTTTTGAACATCTATTACAAGCTCCAGAAGGAAAAGTC
The DNA here is from genome assembly GCA_963082715.1 of Harpalus rubripes. NCBI lineage: Eukaryota > Metazoa > Arthropoda > Insecta > Coleoptera > Carabidae > Harpalus > Harpalus rubripes. Next base: position 5,765,701 of record OY720453.1, on the reverse strand, counting down.
TGAAAATGGCCAAAAATTGCAAAAAATCTAAGGTGTACCCCTTGCGATTTTTTCAGTTTTTGACAATTTCAAGGAATGTTTAATAATAAATGTATCCGTTGGAATATTTTCATGAAAATTGGTATACTTATGTTTTTTGGCACGAGGAATTTACTGGTGAAGTCGTTGAAGGTGTACCGCACACCCATTTTTGGGTATGAGGATGGTGTGGTTTAAAAAAGAGTGGAAATATTTAAAAAATTCAAAATTCTGAAAATTTGTATTTAAGTAGTTTGAAGGGTGTAGATTTAAGATTTTAAAACCACAGGTCGATATCTCTTTTCGTGTCCGAGATATTTTTTTTTTTTATTATTATTATTTAGGGAAGATTATTTACATGAAAATGTACATATGGTTACAAATATAATCACAAATTGAGTAAGTAAATGTTAATTGTAGAAGGCGCACAATATAAAAAATAGTATAAAGAACTCATTTTATAAGACTTTCTTTCGCACTTGTCAATTAGAAAACGAGCGTTAATTTTGACGCGTGCGAAAAAAACATGTCTTATAAAACACGTTTTTTAATATATTATTTTAATATTAGTATGTATATAAGTGTTCATTTATCATTCAAGTGTGTGTAAGTGTGTGAGTTCCTCCTCAAGAAAGTGGTTGCCAAAGTGTCATCGTCGATACATTGATTGTAAATATAGAAGTATAGTAAAGGGAGCGGGAGGCCTCCCGTCTATACGAAGAAGTATTATTTTGTCAAATTAAAAAAAAAAACTGTAACTTATTTTGTATCAAACTTAAATTGATGTTATATCTTAATTAAAGTTCTCTATGACTTCGTTGACGTAAATAGCATTGATGGCATGTGCTGGGTGCGAAACTAATTCAAGTAAAGTGTAATTTACTCTTGCAAATCGAGCAAATTGCCATATTTGGGTCACGCAGTCGCAACTCGCAAAGAAATATCGCTATATCGCTGACCGTGAATTAGATTTGCGGCTATTCAAGTTGTTATTGATTACAGTTTGCCCAGAACTTGATAATGATATAAACACGAAGATAAAAATAAGTATTACACTATAGTACGGCATATCGTTTTGATCAAAATTAACAAATTAAAATTTGTGGAACGTGCATTACAATTAAAAATCTGGTGTGGCCAACACAATACCTCCCGCCATTTACAGACCGAGTCACAAAAAAGATTAAGTTTTTTTCTTAAAATATAGTCTAATCTAATCCAAGTAGGTAACTACCTTTTTTTAAACCCCTCAACAGGATTAAATCTCAATTACAGAGTGGGTTCACATTCACATACATCCATGCCTTAGTGGGTTTCGAACCCAGAACCCCGAGGGCACTCATGACATGAGACGTTGCTCTAACCATTGAGCCACCGGAACTATAATAAAATGAAGATTAAATTTTAAATACCGGGATAGAATAGAATTCACTAATCCAAAAATGAGGATTAGCTTAAATATTTTTGTGAATCGTTAATTTTTATTAATCTAAATACATACCTACATATTTACTTATGGTGGAAACTGTATTGAATTCCTTTTCTATTGCTCTATTTACTTTTTCCTTTTTAAAACGCTACTAATATTATTTTTAAATGATTAGTTCTTTGATAGTGACATTTATCTGTCAGTTACATACATTTGAATAACTGCATTTTGTTTGTTTAAAGCGTAGGCTCTGGGATTTAAATTATAGATAATTTTATAAATTTATCCATAAAGTATATAGAAAAAGCATTAATGCAAATCTATAGAAAATTTAATAATCTTTAATTTTTATAATAACATTAATCTCGAAAAAATAACATTTAAAGTTATTTTTCGAAGAAAAACTATTTTGAGCTTCCAGTAAAGTGCCATTTCCGGTTATCCGATTTTCACCAAAATCTAATGAGCTCTTTCCAATACAGGAAAAGTTCTAAGAATGATAGTATTTGAGTTAGAGTGGAGGATCCACACACACATACACAGACATTATCGTGAAAATGTTAAAATTGGATTGTAGGAACCTGCTTTAAAATCATATTTTGATAAATTTTATATTATTTATTATAATTATTAAATAATGAAATTTGACATTTCTTAAAACAGCGTTTTAGTTAAAACCGTGATCGTGGTACGAGCCTATTTTTAAAAATCTCTCGAAAATGCTACTTTCAGAACGCTGTAACAGAATTTTTTTTTTTACGTATGTCAATATGACAAATATTCAAATTGTGCTTTATTCCTCATGTTTATTATTTTAGAATAAAGTATACCGTATTTAGAACGATACACTAACGTTATCTGTATGTATTAATGAAGACCATTATATTTTCATTTTATTTTATATTCGTTTTGTAGACTGTTGTTGACAAGTCAGTATGGTAATAATATTACTCTACACCTCTACAGATACAGTTATTACTTAGTTACCAGCCTACTTTTGTACATGTAAACAATGGATTAATATCCTGAAACCGGTAAAAATATTTACTCTGTGATATCTTTTATTTCTCGAAAGCGAAGCCTTCCTTCCACTGATTAATTTCTATGTGAAATCTCTTGTTGAGCACATGTTACTACTTAAGAAGTGCGAGCCGCCGTTATCGAACGTTGTAAAGAGCATGCTTGAGTAGATTAGCCAGTTATGAATTTCGTATGAAGTTTATAATTCTGTTTACCTCCCATAACGCCGTAGGAGAGCATAAGCCAGTTGACAGAAGGGCTCAAGGTACTAAGGACGAAGGCGGCCGCTCCGATGAAACTACCCGCCATGCATACGGCCCTGCAGCCGTATTTGTTCGTCAGGGCACTCACCACCGGACCTGGAAACAAGAAATTAATTATACATTACTACCACAACTTTTTAAAATTTTGTTTGGGTTTATTATGTAAAAAAATCTGGATTATAAATAATTTCAAATGCAGAAGGGGACGTGGAGGCATCGGGGCTCATGCCCCTAATTGTCAACCATCGAGATTCGAACCCGAAACCTTGCCGGGATAGCGCTCTACCAACTAAGCTATTTGCTGCTCTCATCTTCAAAATTCAATTTATAATATAGTTATGTTGTAAGTTCTTGAAAGCAAAGAGTGTATACTGTATAACAACGCTGGGTCGATAATTTGAAAGATCAGATGCCAAATCATTGTGTTGCACAAAGTTTTGAAGTTTATAAAGTTTGCGTTCTACATTTGCAGATGAGGCAAGACTATCTATTGTATAACTTTAATTAATCTGACAGAATTTTCTTTTGCAAATTGCTATAGTATTGATTGCAAAGTTATTAAATTTAGATAATACAAGCATATCATATTGCCCGAAAAATTGCATGTCGGGTCTATACCATGTCATAAAAAAAATTGTTCGTTTTTTTTTTGTTTAAATTTAACAAACATAGTCTAATTTATCGAAGTGTATGAATAAATTATTTTTATTTACATTTTTTGTTATATAAAATCGTTTTGAAGTATGACATTTTTAAAAAGTTGCAAAAAACCAACCATGTTGTGACGTGAGCGTTTCACACTGTAAGTTCAAACTTATTTCATACAGCCTTATTATAACAACACAGAATTTCTAAAAGAAAAAATTATATAGACTATAAATTGAGAATTATATATCTAAATATTGGATAAAAATGCTAAAATATATTAATATAACATCATTCTATTCATTTTTATAAATATAATTTTCGTTTGACCTGAAGTTAACCACGTATCACTCAGTTGCTGGTCATTAGTCATTCGTTTTTACTATTTCGTCTGATTAACATTTGTCTACGTTGTTCGTTGTGTATTCTTTAGAATTTCATTACTGTTGCTTTGTTGCGTATCAAATCTGTATTTTTCAATACAAACAGTACACTATTATTCACGAAAGATGACTATTCAAGGTCATTTGTTCGAAGAAAGAATACACATCAATTTATAGCAGCAGCTTAGCAAAACTTTGTATTAGAAAGAGAAAGACTATTTAACCTATGTCTATATAATTTATGTGGTGTGACAGATATACGTAAATAGTGGCATTACTTTCTAACACACTATAAATAATAATGACATATGTCGTAGATTTACAGATACCTAATTATTTACTACACTGCCCTCTGTGCAAATATTTACCCACTGGCGTTGACGTTTAAATCAAATTATAATTCCTTGGTTTATAAGTTAAGTCTATGTTTTTGAATTTTGCAAAAACATAAGTGAAGAACATAAATCTTTCAGAAAGGCATTATTTAGAAAGAAAAATAATTTTCAAATGAATTACTCTTATTTTTTCAGTTAAAATATTTCCATAAATATTTCATTTTGCACGCTTTTGCATACAAAATGCAATGAAGTTATCTGCAAGAAATATATCAGACGGCTCACAAATGACCTTGAATAGTCATCTTTCGTGAATAATAGTTTAACTGTTTTTCGAGTTTTTTTTGTATCACGCGGTACTATTAAAAATATTTTCTCACTATTTTCGCTAGTATTTTGGCGCGATGGCACAAAACAGCGTTTCACCGACATGTTTACTTTCGTAAAATTCAGGTTATCTTTAAATGTCACTTTGACGTTTAACCTAATGTGACAATCAAGATGGTCGCGTTGATGAAACGCTGACGTCACTAAGCTATTGGCTGCTCTCCTCTCGAATCCCGATGGCTGACAATTTTTGACAATTTATTTCAAATATAAAAACTGTTAACCCATTGTTAACATTAGAATTTGGTCTGGTAGGGTCTTGAGTACATTATGACTCGTTCACTAGATGTTTAAACGCAGTGGTAGCTTGGCAACCCCACATCTAATCATGTGACGATTAATAATATCCTCAGCAGTTTACGACTTTAAAAGTGAAAGACTGTTCAGCCATCGAGAGGAGAGCAGCCAATAGTTTAGTTGGTAGAGCACTATCCCGGCAAGGTAGGTGTCTCGGGTTCGTATCCCGATGGCTAACAATTTTTCACAATTTATTTAAACTAAATTTTCTGATTAATTTCTTGTAAACTAAAAAATCTTCTTACCTGCGCTGAGGTACATTCCACTGAGAAGACTCCCCACCCACGCCACCGTGCCCTTCCCCTCCCCGTAGTATTGGACCAGATCGTTGAGGAAGACACCGAAGGTGTACGCGATGCCATCCACGATCATGTTACAGAGGAAGGAAGCGAGCACGATGACCCATCCGTAGCCACCATCAGGGGGTGGAGGGATGTCGTGGTAGTCGCAGTACGAGAGCACATCCTCCTCCCCTGGTGGCGACACTTCCCCCTCGCCCGGTTCCGTTAGACGGAGGCCTTCCTCGCAAGAGCATTCGCTCTCCGTCTGAAAAGAAGATGACGTTAGAAATTTGTTTCCGATAATTCGTTTCAAAATGAACTGGAGTAATACTCATAAATCAGTCCGTTAAACATATTCCAGTGGCGCATCAATAATTGTTTGCTAAAGGATAGTCGAAACGACTAAATTCAATAGAAATCCACCATTTCAGTCCTCAATTTCAAAATATTTGAGATTTTAAGCATCTATATATCTACGTCACAACTATTGCTATCTTTCTCGCGCAGCCTACTATAAAAACTGGTGCGAGAAAGATGGCTATAAGTTTCGTTAAAACTCAAATGCAGTTAAACAAAAAACAATTGACTTTTTACCTCTCGCTAAGAGAGGTATTGAATTCATGCTAAAAATCTCAGTAAATAAGCACGAATTAGGGTCCCCACAACAAGTTTTTACTATTTTTACGATGATGATGATGTGTGTGTGTGTGTGTGTGTGTGTGTGTGTGTGTGTGTGTGTGTGTGTGTGTGTGTGTGTGTGTGTGTGTGTGTGTGTGTGTGTGTGCGCGCGTGTGTGTGTGTGTGCGTGCGCGTGTGAGTGTGTGTGTGAGTGTGTGTGTGTGTGTGTGAGAGTGTGTGTGTGAGAGTGTGTGTGTGTGAGTGTGTGTGTGTGTGTGTGTGTGTGTGTGTGCGCGCGCGCGTGAGTGTGTGTGTGTGTGTGCGCGCGCGCGCGTGAGTGTGTGTGTGCGCGCGCGCGTGAGTGTGTGTGTGTGTGTGTGCGCACGCGCGTGAGTGTGTGTGTGAGTGTGTGTGGGTGTGTGTGTGTGTGTGTGTGTGTAAGTGCGCGCGCGCGTGTGTGTGTGTGTCTTTCTCAAATACTATATTCCTCAATCTAACAATAATGGGAAGAGTTGATTAAGTTTTAGTAACAATTGGACAACCGGAAGTAGCAGTTGCAAGAAAAAAATTATGTAAGTATTACTTATCGAAAATTTATGCAAATACTTATATTAAAGAACGTTAAATTCTTTATTCGATAAATATAAATTCGTTATTATATTTTCTATAGATTTACAGATAAAGAATAATTTGATGTACTTTAAGGCAAGAATCAAGAAATTCATATGTTTGTAATTGATGCAAATACTTATATTAAAGAACGTTAAATTCTTTATTCGATAAATATAAATTCGTTATTATATTTTCTATAGATTTACAGATAAAGAATAATTTGATGTACTTTAAGGCAAGAATCAAGACATTCATATGTTTGTAATTGATACATAAATGTCACTGTCAAAAATATTTGTACGTCCATTATAAAAATAAAAAAGAATATACGTAAAACAGAATTTAAAAGGAATTTATGAAAAAATGACGAATATAAAGAAAAAGAAAAAAAATATCTGGTGAGAGGTTAAGTGCTGGCCACATCAGATTTTTAATATGACGAATTGCTTCAAAATTAAACGAATTTACATTTAAAATAATAAAAAAAATACAGTGGAGAACCCCATTGTCACTGTTTTCTTACATTGAAGGCCAACCTGCCATTATTTGTGCCACTCTATTGAAATGAATACTTGCATTGAATGGATTCCCTGGCTACTGTAAAGTAAAATAATCTTACTGTTCCTTTAACATAATAGTTATTTGTATATCAAGGCCGCGAAATCATTCTTTAGCGTACCGAGAGAAAAATTGTCGCCGAGGCCGCTTGCGGCCGAGACAAGATAATCTCGAGGGCGCTAAAGGATTTCGCGGACAAGGTGTACACAATATTTTTTGTGCAACCGTAAAAAATATGTAATTACAAATTTTATTAATTTTAAACAGTTTCAATGTAAGTAGAAAGTTAGCTTTCAAGGTGGCTATGGGATTAACATTTGATAAACAAAACCATGCAATTCTCAAGTGTCAAAGTGGTTGTTTACCTAATTTCGCGGCCGCTACCATGACAACGGTCGCGAAATTGAATTTCGCGGCCTGTATTGCGGCTGCGAAATGGTTATTACGCGTCCGGTTGCACAAAAATGTTATTTTTGTTAGAAATAATTTCTTAAGGGAATGAAAACAGCAGTTCCTAAAATTATTTCAAACAAAAATAGCATTTATGTTAAAGGAACCGTAAGATTATTTTACTATACAGAATAGGCATGTCTCCATTTCAACAGAGCGGTACAAATAATGGCATGTTGACTTTGAATGCAAAACAGGCAGTGACAGTTATGTTTGATATTTATGCTTTTATTGCTGAACCCAGTAGAGTCAATATTAATGATTATAGTAAATTTTAGTAATTTTTCTTGTGTATTTATTTACCGCATCCTTGACAAAAATCCAATACTATTCTTGCAAATTTTGATTTGTTATTCCAGCTCATTTTTAACAAATATAAATAAATATGTATAACAACACCCATTTTTGGGAATGATAACCTGTGTATTACATATTATGCATTTACCAATAAGTTCAATTAACAAATCTATCATTTACACCTTGCATGTGTGTGTATTAATTATCTCCGTTAATTAATCCAGTTTCAATATTAAAATCATCGTCCCATTAACACAATTCGCTTGACTTTAATAAATCATTGTTGGCCTATCTTTCAATAGATTGCAGCTCGACTGAGTCGCAAATAATATTAAACTGTGTAACCATGTATGCATAATGATGCATTTTTCTTTGTATCGTATCATATTTGCAACATTCGCTGTAAAACAATTTGTTTACAGAAATATTATATCTGTAATTACAGAATAAATTAGTTCGCATCCTTACATGGGAAATAATGACGTAAGGAAGAAAATATTTTATGTAGCACGTGTAGAGCGAATGTTTAGATAAAATTGTAATGTGGTCGCAGTGTGATATAATAAATAAATGTATCATCAATTGGAATTGGTATACTTGAAGAACTCTCTATTTTTGTAGAAAATGGTTGAAATATTTATAAACAATTATATACATATAAAATATTTTTACCTCCCGCTACCCTTGGTAAGGGAGGTATAGGGATCATGCTAAAATTCGCAAATCGAGATTTTGGTAAATGAGCACGTTTTAAGGTCCCTAGTGCTAGTATACAATTTTAACATTTTCACGATGATGTCTGTGTGTATATGGGTGGATCCTTATTCGCTCTAACTCAAATACTATCATTCAGAAAATGTAAATCGGATAACCGGAAATGGCACTTTACTTGTAGCTCAAAATAGTTTTTCTTCGAAAAATACCTTTAAATTATAAAAATTAAAAATTATTCAATTGTCTACAGATTTGCATTAATCCTTTTTCTACATATTTTACTGATAAATTTATAAAATTATCTATAATTTAAATCCCGGAACCTACACTTTAAACAAACAAAACTCTTTGGTTACGAAGTTATTCAAATGTATGTAACTGACATAAATGTCACAAATCATTCCAAATTAATAACAGTAACGTTTTAAAAAGAAAAAAAGTAAATAGAATATAGGGAAGGAAACCAATACAGTTTCCAGCATAAGTAAATATGTAGGTATGTATATTTAGATTAATAAAAATTAACGATTCACAAAAAAGTTTAAGCTAATCCTCAATTTTGGATTAGTGGATTCTATAGGGTGCGAGCAGACACGTGACTCAAACAATCTTGAAGTGCTTGGAATCAGCTGATATGTGTGCGCGTGTCACTTTGACAAGAACAATGTCACATTGACAAGACCAATGTTTTGACTTATTTTAAATATAAACTGTTAAAAACTTATTATTTTAAATTTTATGTGTTTACTGCATGAAAATTGAAAATAAAAACATTTTAGCAGTTCAAAATCAAAATAAATCAAAACATTGGTCTTGTCAAACGTCAAAGTGACACTGTTCTTGTCAAGGCGAAACGCGCACGCAAATCAGCTGATTAAAAGCACTCCAAGGTATTTAAAATTTAATCTTCATTTTATTATCAAAATAGATAGTTACTTGGATTAGATTAGACTATATTTTAAGAAATATATTGCCAAAATTAGAGTAAAATTCGTTAATCCAAAAATAAGGATAAATCTTATTTGTGACTCGGGCTGTAAATGGCGGGAGGTATTGTGCTAGCCACACCAGATATTTTTAATATTAAAGCTTACAGGGTTTTAATTTTATTTAATCCTTTGGATTCCAATTTTTTTAGGACAGTAGAAAATGATTATTATACCTGTGAAATCTAGGTAAAGTATACTACTGCTCAGATTATTTGAACATACTATATTCATTATATTGTGTGAGTATGAGCCTGCTTCAGAATTTTTTCCCCTAGTTCTTGAAGAACTTGGCCTGAATTATGTCTGGTTTCAGCAGGATGAAGCCAAGGCCCACACAACGCGAGCATCAATGCAGGTTTCAATTTCGAGAAAATTTTTTCCGGGCGTTTGATTTCTCTGATGAGGCGATATTTCATGGCCCGCGCATTCGCCAGATTTAACACCGTACGACTTTTTTCTCTGGGGTAATCTCAAAGCCGAAGAATTTGCAAACCCTAAAGGAGGCAATCCGCGTAGAAATCCGCCGTATATTCCAAGTAATACTCGAAAAGTTATGCGTAACTTTATAAGTCGCTTGCAAACAGTGTTTGGACAATGACGGACACCACATGGCCAATATAATTTTCAAAACCACATGACACAAAACTTCCCAAGTTGTAAATTCAGGATGTGAAATTATTATTTTTTTTATCTCGAGTATTTATTTTTTAATTCACACTGTATATATTCATTATATTATTGTTGTAATGAATTTTGTTATATTTGTAATATTTAATATATGTAAATACAAGATGTTATATGTAAACTATTAAAAGTATGATAATATATACAATTCTAAATCGATTAAGTAAGCAAATGAATTTAAATATTAATTTCTGCACGTACGATTTCATTTCCATGTCAATGTCAACTAGGCTTAGAAACAGAAAACGTGCTTAATGTGGAAAATATATATGATAGTGTAATATACAGGGTGCTCATTTTTAATCGGCTGCAATCTCGAAAATTATAAGAGGTACGAAATTGGTTAAATTAACAAAGAACCTCTTTATTACATGAGTATTTCAATGACAAACTAAAAAAAAATTCAACCAATGGTTTTCAAGATTTGGATACCAACTTTTTTGGAAACATATAATTTTTATTTTTACCTCTAGCTAAATGTCACTGTCAAAAATATTTGTATGCCGCTGTCAAAAATATTTGTACATTATTATGAAGATTATGAAAATAAGAAAAAGTCTACAACGTAAAAGAATATATACGTAAAAAAGAATATAAGAGGAATTTGCGAAAAAATAACGAATATAAAGAAAAAGAAAAGGAAAGTAGAAAAAGAAAATTTCAGGATATTGAATATAAAGAAAATGTATGTATTGTACATAATTTATTTTAAAATATCCCATAGATTTTGCAAATATATGTGAGAATTATTTTGTAGTGAGACATGAATATATGTATTTGTATTTAAAAATATTTTTCGTTTTATGCGTACAACCACGTAAAATATCTGGCGAGAGGTTATGTGTTGGCCACATCAGATTTTTAATTTTGAATTAATTCACCCATATATCACATTAAGAAGAGTGCCATGACTGAAAATATTTTGTTTATAGCTACTTCTGTCAAATGACAAATCGTCCTCTTCATATCATTTTTGATAAAAATGGATCAATTTACATACGACGAAAAGTTATTTTTAAATATACTCAATTTTTTCAGTCATGTCATTCTTATTAATATATTTTGGGGGAATTAATCCAAACTTTATATTTTTTTTTTTGTGCAACAGGACGCGAAATATGCATTTCGCAGCCGCAATACAACCATAACTACCATAACCATTATGTAAACAATCACTTTGACACTTGAGAATTACAAGGTTTTGTTTATCAAATGTCAATTACATAGCCACCTTGAAAGAGCACTTTCTATTTACAATTAAATTGTTTAAAATTAATAAAATTTGTAATTACATATTTTTTACGGTTGCACAAAAAATATTATGTACATCTTGTCTGCGAAATCCTTTAGCGCCCTCGAGATTGCTAAAAAGTGATTTCGCGGCCTTGATATAGATAACTATTCTCAAAAATTGTATTATGTAAGGTTATGAAAATTGAATATCGTTGGATTCAGAACAAAGAGTTCTATTAAATGAAGAAATAAAAAGTATATGTTTCCATTTTAAATAAAAAACCTGGTGTGGCCAACACAATACCTCCCGCCATTTACAGCCCGAGTCACAAAAAGATTAAGTTTTTTGGATTAGCGAATTTTACTCTAATTTTGACAGTTTATTTCTTAAAATATAGTCTAATCTAATCCAAGTAACTACCTTTTTTAAACCCCTCAACAGGATTAAATCCCAATTACAGAGTGGGTTCACATTCACACACATCCATGCCTTAGTGGAATTCGAATCCAGAGCCCCGAGGGCACTCATGACATGAGGCGTTGCTCTAACCATTGAGCCACCGGAGCTATAATAAAATGAAGATTAAATTCGAAATACCGGGATAGAATAGAATTCACTAATCCAAAAATGAGGATTAGTTTAAATATTTTATTGAATTGAAGTACCCACGTAAAATAGATTCTTTAACCAACTTCGTATTTATTATAGTTCTCAAGATCGCAATGGTAGCCACTTAAAAATGAAAACCCTGTATACTAGTAAAATTTTATTTTTAATGCCCTTGAATATAGTTCAAATTATCTTGCATATGGATAAATGTTCATAGAAATGATAAAATTAACAGAAGCCACAATTAAATATTTCTCATTATGTTATTGCTTTGTGGAAAAATGCATTTCATAAATTATTTATTATTTCTCTATAATTTTTTTTTATCTGAACGATTTCCTTATTTACATTACAAAGTGAATCAGTTGTTATGTGTGTGATACTACAGCAAAACAACGTTTAAAAGCGTATAATTATTTAATTACACGTTTGTTGATAAAAAGTTTAATCAAAATAATATTATTTTTTTAATAGAAAGAATCAAACATATGAAAAAATAAAACTACCTACAACATAAGCAATCATTTTTATTTATTTATTTCCTTCATAGTGTTTGTATTATACTCGTACGTAAATGATTAATAAAAAATTGTTTATTTAGTGTAGTAAAGTATGATTCCTTGCAGATATAGAAAAGAAAATTATTACAGGTCATGATGAAATGATCGTGTGACGATAATATTGGAATGATTGTTATCTGTGACTAGCAATACAGATATGTATTAGGCCCTAGTACATACTTTCAAGGCGCAATAGTAGATGAGCCCAAACCCAAAATAGTTGTACCGATTTACATTTTCAACAAACAAATTATAAAAAAATAAAATTTAGAATTTAGAATTTTAAGCAGTTCACTTCGTCGTAAATATCTTACTTGATAAAGAAAAGTTAGCTATTTAAGCTATCATTCAGTAAAGTATGAATATTACCCTTTCAATTAAACAATAGTATACCTATTATGTTATTAGGAGTAGAAAGCGGCCTTTTTGTGTTGCGGCCGAGGCGCCAGCCGAGGCTAGGCAAGCTGGGTAAAACACAAAAAGACCGCTTTCTACTCCGAATAACATATACTATTATTTCTTCGTTTCAAAGAATTTTTTGACTTTTTTTTGAATTTTTTTATTTGTAGAATTTGCAATTTCAACCAAAGCTGGCTGTGTACACTACAAAACACAAACGATGCAACTGTCAAATAACAATTTTCAATATGATCTGTGTTGCTGTGGCGACTGCCGCCGCCAGCGGTGAACTAAGAAGCTAACATTTTTTTTACTAGTACAACAATAACAACATTTTTGTACTAGTAAGACAATGAATATCTTCTACTGCGTGTATACAGTAGAATAATATTCATATTATTATACGCTTGAAGAAAAAACATATTATCCTAATTTGTAATAACGATTATTCTATTCGAGTTTTATGGCCCTACTCTCCTGATATGGCCCCCTGCGATTTCTGGTTGTTTCCCAAACTCAAGAGGCCATTGAAAGGAACCCGATTTCAGACAAGAGAGGATATTATGACTGCAACGACAGCCGAGCTAAACTCCATTCCAAAAGAGGCTTTCTCGGAATGCTTCCAACAATGGCGGCACCGCTGGGAGAAGTGTGTGGAGTCCTAAGGACACTACTATGAAGGTGATTAGGTTTCCAATGCTCCAGGTATGCCAGTTTTTTCCCCTGCCAAATGTCAGATACTTTTCTAACAGACCTTGTATTATCCTGTTGTCCCACATGTCTTGCAAGGTAGGTTTTACTGTACGCTCTAGATTTTTACGAAGGCAATCTTACACATATTTTTTCAAGAATAATTTAATTTATATGGACACACCTATATACTTTGACCCATATAGTATCGATTGGATACTAAATTAAAGTCCTGTCTGACCTTCTTTTAAGGGATGAAATTTATTAGCCAATACTTAATACATATGATATAACGGTAAACCAGTAAAGGATATATTTTTCATGTTTATCCTTTTGATGTGTAAAATCGACCCGTTAAAACAGTGTCCATCTTTTTATTGATCTATGTATTTTGCAATAATATGCTATAATTTCTATCTAATCTTTTGCATATTATGTTCAGAAATCGTTTTCGAATCTTGTAGGAAGTTTGGCGCGGTGAAAAAACAAGCCGTCGCGATGTCTGTCGATTTCCGATCTCTGCACCTCATGTTTGATATTTGGCTCATCTCCAGATGTAAATCAGGAATGTTATACCATGTGCTTACTTCTCATTTTCAAGGATTTTAGCATAGCAAGCCGCGAAGTTCCTTCATTCACAAAGAAATACTAAAATAACCAATTATCTCGAGAGAGAAATTTTACACTTTTATTTCGACACCCAGCAATGGTTAATGTGCCGTGATGATATATTTATTTATTTAATTTTCAAATGAAATTAATTAAAAGCAGTTTTCGGCAGACCTCACCAACTTAAAAATAAGTAGTTACTGATATTTTTTGACTGTTGATATGATATTAAGGAAAAAAAATTATTGGAGATTGTCTTGGTAATACGATTTTATTAAATTGTCATTTATTTAACAATCCGAAAACATAATCGGGGCTATGTTAATATATAGTTGGAAGGCTGAAAATATCATCATACACGTCGGATTGTTAAATAAATGATAATTTAACAAAATCATTTTTCCAAGACTGCATATCCAATAATTTTTTCCCTTAAAAATAAATATTCATTGTACTAAACTAGTTTTGAATTTCTGCTTGTAGTCTTAACATGTAGATGACGTTAATCATGAAAATTATTCTGGTACTATAATTGTTTATGCTTTAAAATATACATACGTATGAAAACTTCAGCCATTTTCGATGCTTTACAGTTATTGTTTGAGAGTCACTTGTGTCAGTCAAATTCAGTACTTTTATAGAAATAGAAAAAAAAAAAAAATTGCGCCATGGTTAAATTTTTGCATTTAAAAGGCAATACGTCTATTCGAATAAAGCCGATTAGGCAAGGGCGTCCGCAGGAATTTTCGTAAGATGAGTCTGAAAAAGTAAGCTGGGGCTGAAAACTTAAAATGGGGCTGAAAAATAATTTACTGTCAGCAGGGGTGTTACCGACGCATGTACATAAAAACAAAGATTTCATTACCTCAGTTATTGAAAAATTTTAAAATCGCAAAGACGTGTTCGTTTTTTTTTTTTGAAAATCAAATATTATTATTATTATAAATGTATATAAAATTGGACTATTTTTTTCGGTCTTTGGTCATAGTTAATATATAAAATTGTAATGAGTGCCCATGAGGTGACGCCTGGTAAGTGCCCGCACGGTGTAAATATTTCATCATTACCGATATCTGCGTACGAAGCAGATTGGCACACCCAGCAATGGGTAATAAGCCGTGATGATATATTTATTTATTGCTTCTTTAAGATCATAGATGCGGCTGAGCCTCATCATGCCCCCTCCCCTCAGAGACGCCCATGCAAGTAGCACAAACTGTTCGACAAATTTTCAGAAAGTGTTTTAAATTGTATACTCGTATATACTAGAGGTGGGCGCGTGAGTAACTTTTTGTTCACGATCACGCACGCTCACGGAACTAAAAATGTAATCACGACCAATCACGCACGACTTTTTATGTTTGATTCACGATCAATCACGCTCACGATTTTATTTTGGCACACACGCCCGATCACGCCCGGCGGGTCACGTTCGTGTCACGTAATTATTTCTATGTACATTTAAGCCTGTTTAACACGGTCATAAGTTGTTATCAAATTTGTTAACAAATTGGTAATAAGTTAGGTAACAGATTGGTTTCATTGGAAACGAATGTTTATGGACAAATAGGTTGTTCTATTACATCACAAATATCATTATAAATTTGGTAACAAATGTTAACAAAATTATGATCGTGTTAAACGGGCTTAAAGATTTATATATCTTTAGTGAAATCGGAGCAACTGTGTATACAATTTTGGGTACAACAATAACACTATTGAATGTAAAATAAAAGATGGAAATTGACAATTTTTTAAATATAAAATAGAAGAAAACTTGTACTCACGACCGATTAAATTTCAATCACGCCTGATCACGCACGATCATTTTTTAGTGCCTCACGCTCACGTCCAATCACGACGCAAAATTTAAATTATATTCACGATCACGCGGGTCACGTCGTGACCCATCGTGACCCGACAAAATCACGGCCCGCGTCCACCTCTAATATATACACCTAATTATATTTGCAAAATTATTATTATATATATTTTTAGTTGTTAATACATTTAAAAACGGATTTGTAAATTTTTCTTTCAAATTTCCCGCGAAAACGCTCCACGATCTAATAGTTTAGTAGGTAAATACTTATGTAAACATAGTGTTTAACTGTATTTTCCTTCAAAAAATGAATTCTAAAACTTGTAAGTGGTGGGTAGAGAAAATAAAATACAGATAAACACTAAAGAACTTCGTATGCTTATAAGTATTTACGAAACTACTAGATCGTGACGTCACAAGCGACAAGAGCGTTTTAGCGGGAGATTTGAAATAAAAATTTGAAAACCCGATTTTAAATACAGGGTGGGGCAGAAAAACCTATCCGATTTCAAATCCCTTTTTCCCAGAAGAGGGAGCAGGTAGAGTAGTGGGGTAAAAACCGTTAGAAAGCCGGTTTTATGCCATTTGTCAGTAGTCAACATGCCTTGGTCTGGTGAACATCGTGCTTTTGTTATTGAGCGGTTTATCGAATGCGGCGGTTCGATAATTGCTACACAACGTGCTTTTCGAATTCATTTCGGACTCGGGCGTCATGATCCTGTTCCACATCACGCTACGATTAAAGTGTGGGTGTCAAATTTTAGACAGACGAGTTCAGCATTGAAAAAGAAGTCGCCTGGACGTCCCAGGACAGCAACAGGACCTGAAAACGTGGCCAATGTGAGAGCCGCGATTGAACGTTCCCCGCGTCGTTCGGCGCGAAAACATTCGCTCGCTTTGGCGATTTCCAACCGCAGTATTCGGCGCATTTTGCACCGGGACCTCAAAATGCATCCCTACAAAATGGTTGTTGCACAGGAATTAAGTGAAAGGGATTTTGAAACCCGTACGAACCTGTGTCGCGATCTCCGAGAACTCCCAAACGACGATGTTGTGCTCTTCACGGACGAAGCCCATTTTCACCTTTGTGGTGCCGTTAACAGGCAGAATTTTCGATATTGGAGTGACGAAAATCCTCGAGAAATCCATCAGGAACCCCTCCATAGCCCAAAAGTGACTGTGTGGTGTGCTCTTTCCCGCCTAGGCGTCTGGGGGCCTTACTTTTTTGAAGAAAATGGGCAAACCGTAACGGTCAACAGCGAGCGCTATTGTTTCATGCTGGAAAATTTTCTTAGACCCAAAATGGAAGAAAATGGCGTGGAAAATGTGTGGTTTCAACAGGATGGTGCAAGCGCCCACACATCGCGACGATCAATGGACATTCTCAGGGAACTGTTTCCCGGTCGCCTCATTTCCCTGAGAGGTGATCTTGGCTGGCCGCCGCGCTCACCGGATCTCACTCCATGTGACTTCTTCCTTTGGGGTTACCTCAAATCGAAGGTTTACCAGCATCGACCAAGGACAATTCTTGCTTTACGAAGGGAAATTGCTCGGGCAATTGAAGAAATTCCTGTGGAAATGACGGTGAAAGTCATGGAAAGCTACCGCGAGCGCCTAAATCAGTGTATCCGCTCCCAAGGACGACATTTGAGTGATGTGCTTTTCAAAACTTAAATTTAAAAATGGCATAAAATTTGCGATATGTTAATAAAAAAATTTTTTGACAAGTTGAGTGGTTTTAATTTTATAACGTTTTGAAATCGGATAGGTTTTTCTGCCCCACCCTGTATATTAACGATTAAAAAAATGTATGATAATAAATTTGCATTTATAATTAGGTGTATACTTTCTCAAAATTTGTCAAATATCCTATTTAAAAGTGGTCTTCGACTTGGTCGTACCTGCTAGATAAATGATGGCCTACAACTGCGACCACGACCGACAGCATCGAAAAATGATACTAGGATGACCGTCTAATCAAAGTTGGAGAGATAGCAGAGGCTGTGGGCATATCGAAAGAACGCGTTTATCATATATCACTTGAAGAATTGAGCATGAGAACTGGGCTGATGCTGCACCTGCTAACTATGGATAAAAAATTGCAGTCGAATGAACATTTCCAATGCCGTATAGCAGCGATTTAAGTGAAACAAGCTTTTGTACATCGATTTTTAACTTTTGATGATACTTGACTATACTTCTGGGACGAAAGAACAATCAAAACATTGAATTGCGATGGGTGAACCTGCTCAGAATTCTCCGAAGAAGTTTATTTTGCAGAGCACGACCCAACTACTTTTTGAATAGGTCAACGATGTTGGAGTATCGATGGAAAATGTGTATACAGGGTGTTCATTTTAAATGGGCCATCATTGCTATTTCGAGGACTATAAGAGCTACAAAGATGGTTAAATGGTCAAACGATTTCTATATCACAAGACAAATTTAAATAAAAGAAAAATATTTTTTTCGACCAGTGGTTCTCAAAATAGAAAATTTATAGAAAAAACTGTAAATAATAAATTTGTAATAAAAAGCAGTTTAACGAAAAAATAAATAAATTAGCGAGCACCTAAATCTATTTTATTTCAAAATAATGATTATTCTAAACATATATGTGTAACTTATGTATGTTATTCATTTTTAGTTTCATTCTCGGTTTCATTATTATTATGTTCTATGTTATATTATTTTCATTTGTAAGCTCCAGATCTAAAGATTTATTAATGTTATTATTATTTTTATTATTTCTTGTATTATTTAAAAATAAAACATGACTTTATTCGTATAATTAGGCCATTTATAATTCGTTTTTATTTGATTCGTTTAGTTTATATAAAATAGTTATTATATAATATTTGAATCGTTATTTACGAGTTATATATCTTTATAAATCACATTTTACAATCTTATTTGTTCCGTATATTTCCTATGCTTACACTGCTGTCGTTCGAGGCGTGGCGTGAGAGCAAGAGGTTAGCTGTGACGTCACGAATTGAGCATTCAGGCCTGTATTCTCGTGTGGCTTCGCACGTATTCGTTTTTCCATTCATGTCACTCTTATTATAGCCATATTTTAATCAAATTAATATGAAACTTTTACATGCATTTTTCTCAAACAAATCGTTATGTAAAAGAATAAAAATATTATATCACTGATTTCAGAATTAAATTCTCTAACAAATGAGCAAATAAAAAATATATGATCCCATTTAAAATTTAAAAAGTTAGGTCCCGTATTTAAATAATTTTTCTTTTCTTTAAATTTGTCTTGTGAAATAGAAATTGCCCATTTAACCGTCTTTGTAGCACTTATAGCTCTCGCTCGAGTTCTCGAGATAGCAATGGTGGCCCATTTAAAATAAACATCCTGTATAAAACTTATCAATACCTCCTTGTAAGTTTATACCGGAATAACGCTGTATGACTGAGATTTTAGGTAGACTTCACCACCGAGAAAATGTTAAAATTGTAGGAACACAAAATCTATTTCCCTAAGAACACAGTTCCCATGCAGGTCCAAAAATGTAGATCAAACCCTGATAATATATTTGCTTATTGCCCTCATTTGAAACTTTTATCTTCCTCCTTCCGAAATTTGCATTTCATCGATCGAGAGGGCGTTCACTTGACTGTGTGTCTGTCAGGAGCAGATGAGCTGCTGTCTGCTGTACATACTTAGCCCATTTTGACCTTGGCCTGGTTCGATTCTAAGGCTAGGAGTATAGCAAGACCAAATGCAAATACCTGGACGATGAGAGAATGTCAATCAGGTTGACAAGTGACAGAGATTACAGGGTGTTTTTTTAGGGTAAATTAAAAACAAAGAGAAGTTTGAAAAAGACGAGATGATATATGTATTTATTATTTTGATCAAATTGTTGATTGGTTTGTTACTAAGCGATGGTTGTTGATCTAGTGATACATTATTCATATGTTTATCGTTATTGTCTTGTTCGACACACAATTTGCATATTGTTACGTAATATGCATAACTTTTGCGGTTTAAAAATTGTTTTTCATTCATGAAATTATAAACAATTTATACATAATCAAAAACATAGATATGTTAGTAAATACATAATTATAGTCAACAATAAGTAAAAACTTCCAATGATATATTTATTTGTTTTTCTAAAATACTAAAATACCTTCGAGCATATATTGAGTATTGAAGTAATTCCCTATGCTAATGCATAGCATGTTATGATCGGAAGATATGCCGGAGGGGGGATTTGCGGGGCTGGAAGTCATGGTGTATTGCGGGCAGCGTTTTGTTTCGTTATATATATTTCGTCCGTTAAATTAGTGCCCTTTTTTCATTAAAGTGGGTTCATAAAGTATGTCTTTTTAACACAATAAAAGTGCAAAAATTGCAAACGGGTAAAAAATTGAACGTTATGGCACTTTTTAATACGCTTTTAGCTATTAACATACCTAGGAATGTTATGTATATCATAACTGCCGCAGATGTCGATTTGAAATCAGAGCTCGTAGAGCGAGAAGTTTAAAACATATAAGGCTTGTTATGAGTCATAACATCCGTGGTTTGTTCAATAGTTTATCGGTTTCAGAAAATTAAGACTATTAATAAATATTATTTTTTGAAATTCTTTCGTTAATTCTACTTTCAGAATGCTATGGTTAACAAAACAATTTTTTTTGACATGTCAATACGACAAATATTCAAACTGTGTGCTTTATTCCTCATGTTTATTATTTTAGAATAAAATAATAGTACATTAAGATACAAGTTACATAAGACATGATTTTAGCGCACGCTTCATTCTTAGAAACGAGCGGCTTGCCGCGAGTTTTCTAAGGGGACAAGTGCGCTGAAATGTCTTATAAAACGTGTATTTTACACTTTTTTTTCTATTCTGGTCATTTTTACAAAAAATGTACATTATTTCATGTCCAGGAATTTCAATTTTGGTTGTTTAATGTGTACTTTATGAAACTCATTTGGATGTCATAAAGAAGTACTTTATGACTTCCAAATGGGTTTCATAAAGTACATATTAAAGCACCAAAATAGAAAAACTGTATTTAAAACGATACACTATCGTTACCTGTATGTATTAATGAAGAGCATTATACTTTCATTTTATTTTATTTTCATTTTGTAGACCGTTGGTGACAAGTCAATATGGAAATAATATTACCATACAGATATAGTTATTACTTAGTTTCCAGCTTACTTTTGTACATGTAAACAATGGATTAATATCCTGAAACCGGTAAAAAAATTAAATTACATATTTCTACTGGCTACAAATTTTAATAGGTTGCAAAAATTAACATGGTACGATACACAATACATAAGTGCATATTGCATTCGAACAGCAAACATAAATATAACTTGTCTAGCATTTTTATTGCAATGTAACGTAGGCCCTGTATAATTGTCGCTCCATATTGTGTTGTGTTTAAACTTTAGACAGTTTATATAGGTAAGTCAACAGTCCATTAAATACATTCTCTTTTCTAAATTGTTCTGATCTGGCAATTTATTTTTATATGAAAGGGAAAAAACATGCAGCCTCATATCCCTTGAAAACTGACACTTTAAATTATATGGTATTTGACATTGAATGAAAAAATTGTGCACTTTTTTCATTAAAATAGTTTCATAAAGTATGTATTTTTTAACACAATAAAAGTGTAACAAAGTAGTGCAAACGGGTGAATAAATTAAACGTTATGGCACTTTTTGTCACAAGACGTAAAAAGATTTATTTAGTAAGTAATTTTTCTGAATTCATAATAATAAATATCTACATAAATAGTGTTTTCTAAACCTTGGTATAAAGTTTTATTTTATAAATATGATACAAAAATGTGCGAAAAGCTAGAAAACTAAAATCTCTCAGTCACAGTGTCATTGCAGTTTGCCGTGACATTTTACGAATCGTAATTAAGGTAAGGTTTAGATTATCTAGTTTATTTGCTATCAAATGATGTTATACGCAATGTACTTAACTAACCATATATGAACAGATTAAATAGAGTGATAAATAAGTCTTGTATCCATTACTTATCAGTGATAGATTTTATACAAAATAGTTTGTAATATGTATCATATTTTTAATGTAAGATTCTTAATATTTCAAATAGTATGTCCCATTAAATTTTATGAGGTACTTTATACAACGAGATTTCGAAATTATGGATGCTTTTTTATGTCCGAGTAAACTTAATTTAATGACGTGGTAAATAGTTATGCTACAAGAAAGGTAAAATAGTATTTACCATTCAAGAACGTGTTTGCTATCCAAACGAAGCGAGGGCTGGTAATTAAGTCCGAGACTGGTCAAAAGATATTTACCTCTGGAGTTTCATATAAGATTTATCCCATTCCGCTGATTATTTACTTGTTCATTTTTATTGCCAAATATGTCAAGGAATACCGTTGAAATTTAACAAGAAAAACGCTGTCATCTGTGACATTTGAGAAGTCAATAGTGAAATGGAAATATTTATATAATGAAGACAATTTTAAAGAACTTAAATTCAAAAATCTGATGTTGCCAACACAATGCCTCCCGCCATTTTATTTTTTTATTAATTTAAATACATAGGTATTTACATATTTACTTATACTGGAAACTATATGTATTTAGTTCTTTTCCATATTAACTAATTGTTCAATTTACTTTTTAAAATGTTACTTTTATTATTTGAAATGATTATTATTTTTACAGTGACACTCATACATTCGAGATCTGAACTATGTAACCAAGGAATTTTGAAGCGTAGGCCCCGGGATTTAAATTATATATTATTTTATAAATTTATCAATAAAATATATAGAAAAAGTATTAATGTAAATTTGTAGAAAATTTAATAATCTTTAATTTTCATAAATAAATAAATAAATAAATATCATCACGGCTTATTACCCATTGCTGGGTGTGCCAATCTGCTTTGTTCACAGATATCGGTAATGATGAAATATTTGCACCGTGCGGGCGCTTACCAGGCGTCACCTCACGGGCACTCAATGCTGGCGTGGAGAGTGCACCATAGAGGTCAATTTTCTGCCATTAAAAATTGGAAATATTTGGTGTCGGTCGGGATCGAACTCGGTTCCCCACATTCGTGACCTGACACTCATAAGATAAATTGCGGAAAAATAACATTTAAAGGTATTTTTCGAAGAAAAACTATTTTGAGCTTCAAGTAAAGTGCCGTTTCCGGTTATCTGATTTACATCAAAATCTAATGGCTTTTTTCCATATTAGAATAAGGTAAAAATACAAGGTTTAAAATTTTTCTAAATGACAATATTTGAGTTAGAGTGGAGGATCCACACAAACACAGAAACATCATCGTGAAAATGTTAAAATTGGATTCTAGGGACCTTAAAACGTGGTCATTTACCAAAATCTCGATATGCGATTTTTAGAACGATCCCTGTACCTCCCATACCAAGGATAGCGGGAGGTAAAAATGAATGACATACCTATTCTGGTTTTGGAGTAATACCAAACATTATTTCAAAATCATTTACGTTAAATATAGAAATAAGAATACTCCGGAATTTTACGAGTGGCTTGCGAACAATATTGTTGATTCTATTCAATAGAATTGTTAGCATTAAATTGACCTTTTTAAATTAAAGTCACTTTAATTAAAGTTAATTAAAAAGTTTTCCGCTGTATTGTTTCACCATTTTAAAAATTGTGTCACCCAAATAAGAAACAAATATTTGCAAGTAATGAATGAAATAGTTATTTATATAACAAGGCACTGAAGTTCTACTTTTTATTATGAATGTGGAATTTTAAGTTGTGAAAAATAGTCAGTCATCGGGATTCGAACCCGAGACACCTATTTTGCCGGGACGATTTCAAAAGTGAAAGATTGTTCAGCCATCGAGAGGAGAGCAGCCAAAAGCTTAGTTGGTTATCCCGGCAAGGTAGGTGTCTCGGGTTCGAATCCCGATGGCTGACAATTTTTCACAATTTATTTAAAATATACAAACTGTTAACTCATTGTTAATATTTGAATGTGGATTTTTTTTGCGGAGGGCAATAGAGCCAAGCGAGGAGCCAAGGAAAATAAACCATATAAGGGGCCTATTCTGTAACTCAGTTGTTAATTTTTAACCATTGGTTAAATTTTTGTTGACATATAACAAAAAGAGGGATTTTTAGTTGTCAAATCAATATTTATTGGATAAAAATTTTAACCAATGGTTAAAAATTAACCACCGAGTTACAGAAGAGGGCCCAATGTGATAAAAAAGAACTTTACATATTAAATTTTGTAAATCGAAAAATTGTGAAAAAGATACTAATATGTATTTATTTTTAAATTTGATATTGCACATCGTACATCTACCCAAAATATCTTAAATGTAAAATAATACGAGTATAAGGTTGGCGATACTGCATTTGCAAAAAATCGTCGTATAATAAATTACTTTAGTGCCGATTTCTTAACTTTTTTTAATGACGATTTTTGTGCATTTTTAGTGACGATTATCAATAAAAATAATTAGAACAAATCAAAAGATTATTTTTTTGAGGCGTATGTTATTATGTTTCATCATTTAACAATTTAAAAATTAATTTATATGTCAAGTACTGTTTTGAGAACTAATGAAACATTATTAAGTTATAATCATTTCTGATATGTTAAAATGTTATGAAACGGGAAAAATGTTTTAGGATAACGTTGATAAACATCTGTTATCACAAAAAACACTTCATTTGTGATAACCGGCTTACATATTAGTTTTTAAAACATATTGCTGAGAAAATTATAATATATTAAACAATTTTTAATAAAAATATTTTTTATATAAAGAAAATATATAATCAACTAGTATATAATTAAAATTGTAAATATTTACTGTTAATTTTTAGTAATACACGAAACATTTTAATAATTACCATAATGTCACTCACACAAAACTAATGCACTAATCTATGAATTTCATAGAATAAACAAACATTCTATTTGTTCAAGATAAATTCATTAGTTCCAATATCTAAGATGGCTGATACACTGAGTGACAATGACCAACTAAAAAACTGAATTAAATTAGATAAATAGAAAGAGATCATAGATTAAATTTCTTGCAAAAGTTTCTTATGTATATTTTAATTTCTAACACATTTTGCAGTGAAATTATAATGTAAGCAATGGAGTCCTCCACAATTGTTCAATATTTCGTTTTAAGAAACTTCAAATTAGGTAAATTGCAAACCCATCTGCAGTACTAGAAAATTTTAATTTTTAACAGCGGCGTTCGGTAGTTCACTAATAAGTAGTTAGAGTCAAATAAATGCTCATAAAAAATTATAAATATGATTAAAATAACTTTCATGGTCAATAATTGTAAATACGCAATTTAATAAAATAATTAACAACAAACTACGTATATTCTAAAAATTAGCTGATGCTGCCTATGTCATTCAACATATCTTTATATTCATACAAACGCACTTGGTTTCTGCCTGGCATGGCATAAAAATTCAAACAACAGTTATTTTACTTTCGCTGTTTCTTGTTTTGTTATTTTCGGCACTCATTTACTTCAAAATAGATTTTAGATTTCAAAAAGGCGATAGCAGATTTGAAAATAATAATTTGGAAGAGAGTAAATGTGACGTAGATATATGTGAAGGATATTAAAAAATCGAATATTTCAAAAATAAATAACATTTTTTTAAACTTTAATAGTCTTTATCAATGGCGGCTCGTGCACCAAAATTTTGGTGAGGGAAGATATCTAGAGAAAAAAGGTGCCGCCGTCTGAATCTTCAGAATTGTTTACACCTGGCTGTCGCCCAGTTTCAGGAAAAATTTGATGCAATAGCGCTGCTCCAGTCGTTCCGCCATTTTCCTTGCAGTGTAAAACCGAGGAGAGCACTACACACTACCCCACTCAAATGCTGCTTGCCAGCAACAGACGCTATCGACAGGCGGGAAAAAAGGTTCAAGGTCGGCTCATGCAAGCGCGCTTGATTTAAATCCATCAGGTTTTCGCAACAAAAATAAGGTCGGATACTTTTCTAACACACCTCGTAAATGACCCATTATTGTGGTGGAAGACACCATTATTTATTTATGTTAGTATTATTTATTTTGTATGTTTTATTGCAATTTTGTATAATTTTCCGAGAAAATTTTACGTTCCACAAATTAAAATGTCTTAAGAAAAGCTGTAAATTATATAATGTTATACACAAACAAGAATTAAAAACTCAGATAAATTTTTAATGACAAGAAAACATGCAAAAAATAGGTATATAAGTTTGCTTATGTGTTAATGCATATAACACATGTTTACATAATACAAAAACATTGCATTACTGATATTTTATATCGACTATCGAATTTCTAAAGTATACCGTTTAATTCTATTTTGAGTTTTCCACAAATAAGATATCGATAAATTATTTATTAGTTCTATGACAGTTTTTAATAAATATAAAACGTTGAAATAAAATTGGTAGAGATACCAATATGAACGATTCCATCAATAAAATTAATGTTTAACATAAATTTCGACATCTTTTGTTTGTGTAAATAATGAAATAAAAAATTAAAAATACAAGAAAAATAAAGTTTATTTCTGCATTTATAAACAATATTTACTAAACTGTATTCTTATAAAAATGTATAAATTGTTGTAGATAGGTACATTTATATTTTAAATGTACCACAATTCTTTCATTTATTACATGTGTAAAAACAAATGAAAGTTGTTTGTTTACATTAATTCCATTTCTTATGTATGTCAATCTTATTCGTAAATGTAATCAACATTATCTACTTCTTTTCACAAACGAGTTTTCGCAAAAATATTTGTGTTTCTTCTCGATATTTTTTTGTAATTAGGTCGACGACATTTAGGGCGAAGAACAAAATTTCAAGGACGAAAATTCGGACAAAAAATAAGAGTAAAACACGCGTGCTGTAAATGTAAACAAGAAAATAACAGAGGGTATATTTTTAGAAGTTTGCAGAAAATTGTGAATTGATATTTGGAATATTTATTGTACAAAATTAAATAAATATATAATCACGGCTTATTACCCATTTCTGGGTGTGGCAATCTCTCAAAACTGTTGTGGGGAGACCTCAATAAGTGAAGTGTGTCTTTTGTGCTCCATAAAAATTAGAAGTTAATATACAAATTTGAAGTTTGACGTCCATCGGAATTGAACTCGGGCCGAACAATTATAACCGATATTTTGGAATCCTGTACATATATTTTACGCGGTATATATTTGAAATAACTGACATGAAAAAGTATATTAATAAATATTTAAATATACAGCTATCAAACATGCAATACAGACTAGACCTATTTAAAATAAAATGAATAATTATATATATATATATATATATATATATATATATATATATATATATATATATATATACATACATACAGGATGTTCCATTTAAGTGCTACACTATTGCTATCTCGAGATGTATAAGAGATACGAAGTCGGTTAAATTAGCAAACAATTTCTATTTTATAAGACTACTTTAATGAGCGAAACAAGAATTTTTTTTAGGCCAGTGGTTCTCAAAAAATGCAAAATTAATAATGTATCATTTTTATTTAAATACGACTATACAAAAATTGCTATGGAAAAAACAAATAAATCAATAAAACAATTGTTAATATTATTTATGTATTTTATCTTGTTTAAATGATAATTATTCACAACTTAAAGAAAATTATAAAAGTTTTTGTAATTATTTCTTCATTTGATTTATTAGTTTTTCCCATAGCACTCTTTGTATAGTCATATTTAAATAAAAATGATAAAATAAAAAAGTTGGGTCCCATATTTTGAAAACCACTGGTTAAGAAAAAGTTTTGTTTTGTTCATTTTAATAGTCATATAATTTAGAAATTGTTTACTAATTTAACAATCTTCGTATCTCTTATACTTCTCGAGATAGCAATAGTGTAGCACTTAAATGGAACACCCTGTATATATATATATATATATATATATATATATATATATACCGGGTGGCGCTTGAAATCCGTCACATAGGAATTTAACATGTGAAAATTCTGCATGTAAATCAGTAAACGAAATTCATTTCGTAATTTTAGTAATTCCAGAAATTGAATATGAATATTTTAAAAATTTCAGTTTAATAGTGCTACCTATGGAATTAAAACAAAAAAGACAGACAAATGTGATGATTTAAATGCCAAATATTGTTATTTTTGTCAAGAAAAATGAGTATTGGAACTCTATAGAAGAATTAAATTATTATTCTGCTTAAGAATTTTACGTTGTGATAATTTTATTAAATAATAAAAAGTAAATTAAGCTAAAATTTCCATGGTTATCACTACTTTTGAGTAGATTTTCGACATTTTCATACCTAATTTCTGCTGCTACAAAGCATGCAAAATTAGTTTTTCTTATTGATTCAAAGGCAACATTTTATTTTCTACAACTTTTATTTGAAGATTTTTTTTCTAAAATAATTTGGGGAGCAACGCGCTAGGAAAAACGAGTTTCCCATGTTAAATGCCTATGTAACGGATTCTGAGCGCCACCCGGTATATATATATATATATATATATATATATATATATATATATATATATATATATATATATATATATATATATATATATATATATATATATATATATATATATACATATATATCACGGCATATTACCCATTGCTGGGTGTGCCAATTCGGTGGACATATTTGTACCGAGCGGGCGTTAACCAGGCGTCACCTCATTGCTGGCTTGTAGTGTGAACCACAGAGGTCAATTTTGTGCCATTTAAAATTCGAAATATTTTTTTTTTGGCATCGTCGAACCCGATTCCCCAAATTCTCGACCAGACACTCAGGCCACGGGACCCCATTTAAGTATTTTATATATTTTAATTTATAAATGCAATGCATTTGTGTTGCCAACAAAAATACGTCTATATACCAACTTTAAAAATTAAACTCCCTGTTATTGTAGTGCCTTTTTTACACTAGTACACCTGCCCAAATGATGCCTTTTAGTAATTCGAAAACAGGGGGTTTAGGATACGAATATATCATTTCTGAAATATGAATAAATGCAGATAGGCACACCCTCCCAGTACCCAGTAATGGGTATAAAAATAAGCAGTGAATATATTTATGTATAAATCATATAGTTAGCAATAATTGTTCTTATTATTAATATTTGAAACAAATCTAGTTTGTTAAAATGAACCTGTTTAGTTTTTTTTTATAAATATGCAAATTTTTGGTCTGAACTGTAACTAATTTGCCAGTCAAACAATGGCGATTTAATTTCGAACATGACATTGAATTTATTTTTATATTGTATCTTAGCCAAAGCTAACGCTCTGTCACTATTGTTCCACGCTTAAACCACGGTTAAATACATACTGATGGTTAGTAGCATGGCATGATTTTGAGGTTAGATTAAAAAAATAAAACCATACCCTGCTAATTTTTCTAACTCTGCTGCCTGTCCTAGCAACAGGTCTATTAAGCGAAGCCCTCGACATTTTGAACTTCCCGCGATTTCCTTCAAGTATCGTTAGGATAAGTCATCTTTTCACTTCACTAACCTAAACGTTACGTCACAGACACACAGAACACAATGCACTGTTTGAATCCACCAACAATCACCTCCAGATCGATGCTTAAGAGTGGCACTGTCCTACACACAACTGACGGTCGTAGTAAATAATACTAATTCAGATGGTTGCGATTCCTACGAAAATGACGTCATGCCATCATGGCTGAGCGGGTATTCCATGTCGATAAAGCTGTGGGCATATTATAAGCCGGTGACGTCACAAAGAAAGATTGAAGGACGGGAAATTTTTTATTTATTGCAGGCAATTATTTGTTTAAAAATTTTATATATGATATATATATATATATATATATATATATATATATATATATATATATAGTTTATTAATTATCTAAAAGTGATAAGAATTATTGCAAACTGTAATTTGTAAAAAACTGTACCGGGTGGCGCTCGAAAGCTATGTCCATATTCAAAAACATTTGTCAAGTTTCAAAACGGCTCTTTACAATTTTTGACAAATAGAATTAAACTTGCCATTTACATTAGATGGCACTGGCAACAGCGCAAATTTGAAGTAGTCGAAATTACATTGGATAAACTTGTCTCTTGTCTCTAATTTCAGCCAATCAGAGAGGTCAAAACTATTCCCTATGCTCCGCAATACTGAATGGCTTAAATGTAACAAGGTATAGTCTTTAAAATATTAGGTTATCTGCAACACATAAATGTTGTGTGTGTCACATTTGGTCTAATAAATTTCACTTCTTTTATCTTCAATTTTGGGTGTAACATTTTTACTTATTTTATATTATTACTTATTTTATATTATTACCCTAGTAGTACGCTACATTAAAATATTAATGTAAACAACATTATTATCAGAGTGCCATGAAAAATAAGATAATAATTTGTGTTTTCTGTTTCTGACATGTCTGGCAGATTTGACATTTATTTTGATTTTAAAAAGACAATCTAGAAGTAAAAAATTAATCACAAATCTAAATAATAATAAAATCTAATGAAATGTCAAATCTGTCAGATATGCCAGAAACATCAAACATAAAGGCTCGTACCACGATAATGGTTTTAACTAAAACGTTTTAAGAAATGTCAAATTCAAATTTCAATATTTTATTTTGCCCTTATGTTTAAAGCACAATTTTTTTAAAAATATTATATACTTTGATAAATTAGATATTTATTATAATTATTAAATAATGAAATTTGACATTTCTTAAAACAGCGTGTTAGTTAAAACCGTGATCGTGGTACGAGCCAAATTGTTTTATTTTTCGTAGCACTCTGATAATTGCATTAGAGTATTTTCTTTTGCTTCTAACTTGTACATAAGAAACAATTGAACAACAAAATCATCGATGCACGTTTTCAATTTTTTTCCTAAAATTAATAGGTAAAGGGATATAGCCAAATCAAAATTTTAATATTGAATTTCCTATGTTCGGGAAATAAAGTAAACACCCGGTATATACACCAAAATAAGTAATATTATTATACTTTTCATACATAAATAAATAAATATATCATCACGGCTTATTACCTATTGCTGGGTGTGCCAGTTTGCTTATACACAGATATCGGTAATGATGAAATATTTGCACCGTGCGGGCGTTTACCAGGCGTCACCTCATGGGCACTCACTGCTGGCGTGGAGAGTGCAGCACATGAGTCAATTTTATGCCATTTAAAATTGGCAATATTTGGCGTCGGATCGAACCCGGTTCCCCAGATTCGCGACCTGACACTCAGGCACTCGGCCACGAGACCCCATTAATGATTTTCTTTATAAAAGATTCTGAGTTTTTGTGACGTAATAATTTTGTACACAAATACACGAATGAGACACATCCGTAATCGTGCGTATACTGTACATGAAACAAATCTGTCACTTTTATCTAACATAACCTTATAAAACCAACTTCATAAAATCAATTTTCTGCTAATTATTTGAATTTGTTTCTTCAAAATTAGTTTCCATAATCAAATTAAATATAAAACAAAATAAAAACAAAAGCACGTTGCTGTCAACGTTTGGTGTCAAGACACTGACAAAAACGTCAAATGTAGTTCCATTTTTACTCGGTAGGTGGCACTGCGGTTACAAAATTAAGACGTCATTAAAATTTTATATAAAGTTTAAAAATTATTTTTGTAAAACTAGAAACTTGTGTGACAAAATGTATATTTTCGTAAGTAGTTTTACGTGTACTTTTAGAAAAAAGTCATAAATTGGAAAATATGGTATATGACCCCATTAGTTCGCAAACTACAAGCTATTGAAGTCGATTAATTTGATTGGTTTCCGGATTTTTTAAACAAGAGTCGCACGCGTTTTGCGCCCGCCTACCATGAATTCATCAATGAACAAACAATAGCACCATCCCCCGCCATAGTTTGTATCACAATATTTTTAAACAGTTCTATAATTTATTAGGGAAAAATATTTGTTATTTATGATTAATATTAATAATAATTTATTCATGAATATAACGTATAAGTTTATACATAAAAATAGTTCAGCTATTTTAAAAATTCATATCTCGCTTATTGTATAAAATTTTTAAGTCGCACTATAATTCATTCTGGTTCCTAGTTCAAATTGGTATAAATCCCAGTGTTTGCTTACGATTTTATCGATATGGAATACCCACAGTTCACCACAACAAAGAAACCGTATTCCCGAGAGAGACAGCGTAGAATGCGCACAGCAAAACAGCTGATCCATGCGTATGTAGAAAAGTTGCGCGGGCGCCTGTACAGCTTGGCAAAACCTCTTCTCGTTTCCGGGCAAAGATTTCAACAAAGGATTTAAAAGGATTCCAAAGAAAAAGAGAAAATATGGACAACTTGTGTTAGGAATACGACAAGCACAGCTGTTCACAGGATATAAATAATAATCGTTGATGATTACAAGATAAATATTTGTTTGTATATTTTTTTTCTGAAGCCGTTTATGTTAATAATAATCAACAAAATGAATTGAAATAAAAATTCATTATATTCGCAAATAATATCGCGTTCATTTTTACTTTTCATATTTATGTATGTATGTATATGTATGTCCTTGAACTACAGGTTAATAATTACCTTAATCAATACTAAAATTGTAAACTACTGTATACGTTTTTTTTTCGATTCAAGTTCGAATTCGACAACAAATCACAAATTTAAAAATTATTTCCAATTTGAAAAAAACACAAGAGTGACCCCTATGATGTCTCAATTTATGATACCAGCCCAAAAAGGGGATGTTTAGTATTGTAAAGAATAGGGGATTCCACCATTTTATATATATATATATATATAATTTCATCTGAACGTATAAGTAAAACTAAGACTGTCGGTGAAAATCCGGTGAAAATATTCTTAGCGAGTTATAGTCCCCCGAAATTTGAAAATATAGATGTGACGTCCCGAATATAATATTTATATCAAACTGTTTTCTTCATGGACCTAAATGTTTTTGAAATATATGCTATTTCTAAATTATATTTATAAAAAATAAATGAATATTATTATACTGTACATGTCTACATGATTTATAATTGGAAATGTATTTAAATCATTAAGTTTAATGCAAAACATTTTTATTCCAATAAAAGCAGTTTGAGAACTGCAGTACTGATAACCACGCCTCCGCTATTTTAATTTCTCTACTTTCATTGGTAGTAGGCTCCCCCCCAAACTTGGTATTCATTATATATTTAGTAGTGTATACGAAATATATCATAGGGGATTCCACAATTTTTTAAAATATAATTTCATAAGAAAGTAAAAGTAAAACTAAGACTATTGGTGAAAATTCGGTGAAAAATTTCTATTAATAAGCGAGTTCCCCGAAGTTTGACAATATAGATGTGACGTCACGAATATAAGTTTTTTTATGAAACTGTTTTCTTCGTGGATCTAAAATGTTTTTGAAATGTATGCTATTTTTAAATTATATTTATAAAAAACAAATTAATATTATAATACTGTACAACTCTACATGCTTTATAATTGCAAGTGTATCAGAATTATTAAGTTTAATGCAAGAAATTTATATTCAAATAAAAACTGTTTGAGAATTGCAGTACTGGACTGGTAGCCACGTGTCCGCCATTTGAATTTGTCTACTTTCATTGGTAGTAGACTCCACGCCCTAACTCGGTATTCGTTATATATTTATAGGTGGTCTTTGAGTCGCCAATCAAAATAATATATATAATTAATATGAGTGACGAGCTGCTATAACAAAAAACCCCTAATTTCCGAAGTATTTCAATTATATCGTTTTATTTCTTTATTAATATTCATTATTAAACAAATACTTTCAATATTTTTTCCCTAATTTCTCTTAATTCAATTGCGCTGTAGTCCCCTATACAATTTTTTAACCCCGAGGAAAAGTTTCCGAAATGAGGTTTGGACTATGACCAGTGACGGCATAGCTCAAGTGGAGACGGGGTGGTTCGAACTATAAATAAAGGGCGCTAGCTACTCTGACTGAGAAAAACAAAACAAGTTTAATAATAATAAATAAATAAATAAATAATGAGCAAGTGAGGTGACGCCTGCCAAGCGCTATCAACAGTCAGTACATCATTAAAGAAATTTGTAAATACAAGTTGGTTGGCACACCCAACAATGGGTTATAATAATAATTAATATTTAATATGCTGTGGTGATAAATATTTATTTATTTATTTAAGTATAAGATTTGTGTTTGAACCTTGAAGAAAACATACTTAAAACACAAATAAAGGGCATCTTTATATTATTAGTAATCTATTTATAATTGTTAGTCATAAGGAAAATTTTGTATCATAAATAAATACAAGTTTTCCAGGTTTTTTTAAACAAAATTGCTTCCTCAATAATTCTTAATTGTTGTAGTATATTTTATTAATATACAAACTAGTTTTACTTTAAATAAAAACAAAATTATTTATCACAGTACAAATTCCACTGTTTTGTATGAATCATTTCCTATTGTTATCATCTATTATTTAGAACAAGGAAACCACTGTTGAACAAAGAATTTACTACAAAAATAAACAAAAATATAAATTTCTACTATAAGAAATAATTAAAAATATATTCTTATGTAATATAAACACACATAAAAGTAACTTGTAATTTATGGTATGATAGTATGAAGAAAATATAGTGCATTTCGTTTAAAATGAAAGCAAAGGGATAAATGAATTTATTACAACAACAAAAAATGTATACATCTCACAAAAAATGAGAGCATTATTTGTATTTTGTTTGCCAAAAATTTTGACATTTCAAAATCATTCAAAATAGATTTATTTTTTGTTGCTAGACATGTTTACTGTTGGAAAAATACAAACTTTTTTTGAAATGTGTGTTGTCAATCATTAAGATAAATCAAAATCAATTTTATAAAATTTTAGAAATAGTTTAAGGTAAAGATAGTTCTAATTTCATGATCAAAAGATTGTGTAGATAAACAATACAA
The DNA here is from genome assembly GCA_963082715.1 of Harpalus rubripes. Lineage (NCBI taxonomy): Eukaryota > Metazoa > Arthropoda > Insecta > Coleoptera > Carabidae > Harpalus > Harpalus rubripes. The sequence goes on along the minus strand of OY720453.1, from coordinate 5,730,761 downwards.
GTACTAAAATATATTAACTCATAAGTCAAAGGGGCGTATGTGTTTAACATGAGATTCTTTTGAATTTAAATGCTTCAAATATTATTTCGTTAAGGTTATATTATGGAATTATGCTAGAATATGCCCAATACGAACGAAGAGGGGCGGAAATTTCCGAGAAAATAGAGTAGGAATAATCTGGATCGGTAATAATTATGATAAATTTGTGTCAAAAATAAAATTTATATATTCTACAATCATGATTAGTAAAATTAGAATCATTACAAGTTTATTTAGCTCCAAAATATAAAGTTTATAAAATTCGTGTCTTCAGGACTGGTTTTCGCCATTAATTCAGAAAGACAACATAATGGATACAAATTTAATTTATATTAAAATTTGGAATAATTATATACATACAGTTTATAAAATAAAGAATTACAAATCTCGAAGTATTCAAAACAAAGTTTGAAACTAAATTATTTTAGTGTATCAACATATGACAAGCCCACTAGCGCCACGGAAACGTCAAAAAGGTTGTCAAAATGTAAGAAAATGTTTCAAAAAGTATTAAGACAAATATGGAAAAAAATAGAAGATTTAATAAGTTACTAAAATTTTAACAAATATAAAAAGAAGTAAATACAAATCACATGTAAATCAACTGGTTGAGTACCACTCGATAGTCCTGATTTTCAAACCGAATTTTAAATTAAATTAAATTTTAAAATAAAATGGTTGATGGGCCCATTATGTGTGTACTTATGAAAAATAGTAGAACGTTCTGGAACTAAATGGGGGGGGGGGGGCGTTATATAAGCCGTAAAACAAATGTACCAGAGGAGTATTCAGTTAAAATTGATGATAGTTACACGGTGGGAGTATATTTGTTATTATTGTTGTGATTATTATTATTATTAACACACATTAAATAAATAAAAAATCTGATGTGGCCAGCACATTGCCTTCCGTCAGTTCTATGTATTTTGTACAAATTCCATACAGAAAGTTATAACTCAAACATATTATGTAAATTGCACTTTGACACTGACATTTGTCAATCAGAATTTTCTTAATGTAGTAGATGTTTCCGTGTTTATAGCACAGCTGGCTGCTTTGTGAAATTTAATTTCTTTATAATTTTTTAACTCTATATCCATTGAATATGAAGTATAAAATGTAATCAAATCATAGAGAATAAAATATTTTTAAATATTTATTAAATGTGAAAAAGTGATATTTAACAGCATTTTTTCAAGAAAAACTGTTAAAATCTTCAAATTAGGGTACTTCCGCAGTCGACCAATTATAACCAAAATCTAATCAGCTCTTCATATGGATCTAAAGAAAAGGAATACGTAAAAATTATAATTTTTGGAAAGGTGGTATTGGAGTTATGCGATCCGAAAAAATCGTCACACACACACACACATACATACATACATACATACATACATACATACATCCATATATACATACAGACATCATCGTAAAAATAGTAAAATCGTATTCTAGGGACCCTAAAACGTGCTTATTCATTAAAAACTCATCATCGAATTTTTTGGCCACAAACAATACCTCCCTTACCTAAAGGTGACGGAAGGTAAAAAACGTTACATTATTATTTCAAAGATAGGTACTGCTGTGTTGAATTGAAACCCGTAAATTCAAAAAAGATCTGTTCGTATTTTTATATTTTTGCATGAAATAAATATTTATGACTTATTACCCATTGTTTTTATTTATACTGTAAAAGAAGTCACATCACGGGCACTCATTTAATTATACAGTATATGAAGCAATATTACATAAAAAAAATATAAATAAAAGATCCTGTAAGATATTTATTTATATATTGCTATTTCAAAATACTCATATGTCTTCTGATATGTCATATTCAGTGTCACATCTCTTTCTCATGTCATTTGCCATGTCAGTTTGTGTCACACGATCCGACCAAGTCCACACGTGTGAGCGAGGAGCAGATGTTTATTGTGTAACGACTTGTATGAATTTTTTTGTTCTCAAGCCAGAAATTTTGGCATTGTTCGATAATTGCAACTGGTCTCGCAAGTATGTTGCTAAGGACCGAACTATTTTTGTTTATTTAGGTGTAAATATTTTGTTTTGATAAAAATGAAACCTTGAAGAAAATGATAATTTTTATTTATGTCTAAATATGTTAATTTTATTATAGTGTGTAAGAAACTCAAAAATATTTTGAGGAATTCCTACATAAATTATATTTATTGGGTTGATGCATAAATTCGTAGCGTTTTTTGTTTCTAGGGCAAGAGTGCCTTGGAAAACAATTTCTTAGACATTATGTCAACGTTATTTTAATGTTATGCTATTGTTTAATTGTATATTCTTTGAATTTGCAAATTTGTACAAAGAGTGTGTAAATTATTGCCAAAATAAAATGGAGTGTCAAGTAGAAAAAATCTGGTGTGGCCAACACAATACCTCCCACCATTACAGCCCGAGTCACAAAAAAGATTGTCAATCCTTATTTTTGGATTAGCGAATTTTACTCTAATTTTGACAGTTTATATCTTAAAGTATAGTCTAATCTAATCCAAGTTACTACCTTTTTTTAAACCCCACAACAAGATTAAATCCCAATTAAAGAGTGGGTTCACATTCACAACATCCATGCCTTAGTGGGATTCGAACCCAGAGCCCCGAGGGCACTCATGATATGAGGCGTTGCTCTAACCATTGAGTCATCGGAGCTATAATAAAATGAAGATTAAATTTTAAATACCGGGATAGAATTCACTAATCCAAAAATGAGGATTAGCTTAAACATTTTTTTGAATCGTTAATTTTTATTAATCTAAATACATACCTACATATTTACTTATGCTGAATCGAATTCTTTTTTTTATTGTTCTATTTACTTTTTTCTTTTCAAAACGTTACTAATATTATTTTGAAATGATTAGTTCTTTGATAGTGAAATTTATCTGTCAGTTACATACATTTGCATAACTGGGTTTTGTTTGTTTACAGCGTAGGCTCTGGGATTTTAATTATAGATAATTTTATAAATTTATCCATAAAATATATAGAAAAAGTATTAATGCAAATCTAGAGAAAATTGAATAATCTTTAATTTTTATAATAACATTAATCTCGAAAAAATAACATTTAAAGGTATTTTGAACTTCTAGTAAAGTGTCATTTCCGGTTATACGATTTTCACCAAAATCTAATAGGCTCTTTCCATTACAGAAAAAGTTTGAAATACAAGGTATCAAAATTTTCTGAATGATAGTATTTGAGCTAGAGTGGAGGATCCACACACACATACACACAGACATCATCGTGAAAATGTTAAAATTGGATTCTAGGGGCCTTAAAACGTGGTCATTTACCAGAATCTCGATATGCGATTTTTAGCACGATCCCTATACCTCCCTTACCAAAGGTAGCGGGAGGTAAAAAACGAGCATTTCCGACATATCCTTTTATTTGAGTTTAACAGGGAAGTTAAGGCATTGGATGCCACTAGAACCATTTGTGCCATTTATAGAGAGAAGGCCATTGGTGAAAGTACGAAAATGATTTTCTCGTTTCAAGGAGGGCCATTTTGGCATGACGACTTTTTCATTTCCAAACCACCGGATTTCTTCAGACGTGGAATTAGAAAACTCCTAGACCGTTGGGAGGCAATCGTAAACAAATGGAGAAGAATATATTCATATTATTTCATGTATTTTCTTTATTAGGAAAAAAATGAATTATATGAAAACGGTACGAAGTTATGCATCAACCTGGTATACAGGGTGTTAAAGAAAAGGGTAAAAAAAAACTGAGGGTATATACATTTCTGTCTTGACTCAAAACCAATTTTTTAAAAATTTAGATTAATTCTGCGCCACTGCCAACACGAATTTTTTATTAAAAATAATGAATTATTCTCAAATTTATTACGCATTTTTAATCTGTATAAACATTTCAATATTTTGTTACCCCAAAAATCATTAATCATTGTCCCACTTCAATATGTCATCAATTTAACAGCTGAAGGCGAATATAACAAGATGTTAGCGTTGGGGACAAATAATGATAGTGCGGTGCATTCGATGTGATACTCTGATAGGATAAACTCATGTAAACAAACTTTGATGCGAGATAGTTGCACGCCGGAAATGACCGTGCGAATTAAATACACTAGAGTGTTTTGTTTCAAGAGGAAAACAAAAAGCAAATGTTTGTTTTCCCTTATTTAAATAATCCAGATTAAATGGAATGGAATACTTATTTGAAATGAACTGTTTGTTAAAAAAACTTAGCATTTTAAGAGTGAATACATTTCATTTATACAGGATGCCTATTTTATTTATTCCCTTCTGAAAATTCAAGAATAGGCAACCCATTTTACTTTCATAAACGACTTGGTTTACAAAATTTTGTTTTTCTATTACCTACTCCTACTGCCTATTGTGATTATTCGATTTAAAGTACTCAAAATGAGCTGGAGTAATAAATTAAAATTTGAAGGAATAGTGTTGGATTTTTGCCAAGGATATGGCAAATAAACCCACCAGAAAAGTTAGATATAACTTTACACTCAGTCCGCTTTGTACCTAGAACAAAACTTACTTCTCTAACAAAAGAAAGACCTCAATAAACGTTAGATAATCCCTTTTGAAGAATTACATAGGCGTAAGGATCTGTTCATGTATTAATAATTTCTGCATATAAAAGGTCTTTATTAAAAATTTATTTCAATGTCAATTTTCCGACTATCCCTTAGCAAACAATTATTGACAAGCCACTGGAATATATTTGACGGATTGATTTATTACTCCAGTTCAATTTGAAACGGAATATAGTATTTAGTTAATATGAAATAATGTTTAATATATCGATTATTTTTATGATTAATCATAGAAAAACTATCCAAAAACATACTGTTACTATTAGACATTCCAAGAATCTGAGTGAAATCAATTAGATTACAATTCTTTGTTTCGACTGTTTGTATTGCTAATATCGATTGCATGTGTGCATGCCAAGTAGGATTATCTTTTTCTCTTTTCTTTTTGAAATCAAACAATGGATAATTCACGTTTGATGCATCACACATAATTTTAAAAAATCTGATGTGGCCAGCACATTACCTTCCGTCAGTTCTATGTATTTTGTACAAATTTCATACGGAAAGTTGCTTGCTAAATTAAATATTCTATTTCTTGTACATTACCTTCCGGCAGCAGCGTGTATTTTATGAAAATTTCATACAGAAAATTTATGTCTAAAATTATTATTTTATGACATTTTCTATATACAGTGTAATGTATCTGCAGAAATAAAAGATTTATTATTATTATTTCTTGTACATTACCTTAAAGCAGTTGTATGTATTTTATACAAATTTCATACAGAAAGCAAGAGATCCTATATTTCCAATAAAATTATAAGACAAACACACTATGTCAATTTCACTTGACACTGACATCTTTCAATCAGAATTTTCTTAATATAGTAGCTGTTTTCATAGCTATAGCTACTTTATGAAATTTAATTTCTTTACAATTTTTTAACTCTATATCCATTTAATATTAAGTATAAAATGCAGTCAAATCGTATAGAGAATAAAATATTCTTTAATATTTATAATAACATTAAATGTGAAAAAATGATATTTAACATAGTTTTTTCAAGAAAAACTGTTAAAATCTTCAAATGATGGTACTTCCGGTTGACCAATTGTAACCAAAATCTAATCAGCTCTTCATATGGATGTAACGAAGAAGTATACGAAAAAATTATAATTTTTGAAACTGTAGTATTAGAGTTATCGCAGACGAAAATTTTGTTACACACACACACACACACATCCACACACACACACACATCCACACACACGCACACACACACACACATACAGACATCATCGTAAAAATAGTAAATTCGTATTCTAGGGACCCTAAAACGTGCTTATTGATTAAAAAGTCATCATCGAATTTTTTGACCAAAGACAATACCTTCCTTACCTAAAGGTGACGGAAGGTAAAAATCTGGTGTGGCCAACACAATACCTCTCGCCATGTACCGCCCGAGTGTCAAAAAAGATTAAGCTAATCCTTATTTTTGGATTAGCGAATTTTAAGCTAATTTTGGTAGTTTATTTCTTAAAATTTAAGCCCAGTTGCATAAAGCATTGTTAACTTTAATCACGTTGTTAACTTTAAGAAGGCTTCTTTTCCAATATATTTTTAATACGTATCCATGGTTTCAATGTGTAGTTAAACACATGATCAGCTAACAGCTAACAATGCTTTATGCAATTGGCCATTAGTCTAATCTAATCAAAGTAACTACCTTTTTTGTTAATAAAATGAAGATTAAATTTTAAATACCGGGATAAAATAGAATTCACTAATCCAAAAATGAGAATTAGATTGAACTTTTTTGCGAATCGTTAATTTTTATTAATCTAAATACATACCTACATATTTACATATGCTGTATTGATTTCCTTTCCTATTGTTCTATTTACTTTTTTCTTTTTAAAACGTTACTATTATTACTTTGAAATGAATATTTCTTTAACAGTGACATTTATCTGTCAGTTACATACATTTGAATAACTGCGCATCCAAGGAGTTTTGTATGTGTAAAGCGTAGGCTCCGGGATTTAAATTATAGATAATTTTATAAATTCATCCATAAAATATATAGAAAAGGTATTAATGCAAATCTGTAGAAAATTTAATAATCTTTAATTTTTATAATAACATTATTGTTGAAAAAATAGCATTTAAAGGTATTTTTCGATGAAAAACTATTTTGAGCTTATAGTAAAGTGTTATTTCCGGATATCCGATTTACACCAAAATCTAACGGGCTCTTTCCAGTACAGAAAAAGTTCGAAATACAAGGTTTCAAAATTTTCTGAACGATAGTATTTGAGTTAGAGTGGAGGATCCACACACACACACGCACACGCGCCGCACGCACGGACACACACACACACACACACACACACACACACACACACACACACACACACACACACGGACATCATCGTAAAAATTATAATCGGATTCTAGGTACCTTAAAACGTGATTATTCACTAAAATCTGGATATGCGATTTTTAGCATAAAATCAATAGGTAAAAATGTTGTACCAGTTTTCAATATTCAGTTCTACAAACATCGTTCAAAAATTGAATTTATTAATTTAATATTAATATTTATTGAGTATTAATTATACCATATTTGCTGCCCACAATTTACATAGATATAAATCAGCAATTAAAATAAACGCATATGTATTATTATTATTATTATTTTTAAACGATATTGCACACATACGAGTATCTCCATATCTCATATTTATTTAATAATTTTAAAATATTTAATAATATCACTATCACGTTTTCAAATGTGAACCAAATAGGAAAATAGTATACCCACATACATACTTAAAATTCTAATATTGTAATATTGCCAAGACAAATAGTCAAATTGCAGCTTTCGACTATGATTAAATACATGATATATTAGCATTTTTACGAGTAATCTTGCAATAAAATTGAACCATAATTCTTGCAAGTATGTTAGTCTTACTTTGGAGAATGATTTTGTGACGAGCAATCAGAGTTGCATTAAAATGAATAAGTACATGTTTACTGAGAATGAGAGTAGACATATATAATTAATTACGTGATACATTAACAGGTTTATAAGTGATAACAATGAGCAATGTGCTGTTTACTTAGTTAAATGAATTTTGTAGTACGAAACGAACAATAAATGAAACGACCTATAGGATAGCTTTGTAGTAGGCACTTGAATAAATTGTAATAGGCAGGGCCGATCCTAACCTATCAATCGCCTTTGTTCTTATATATAAATGCCCCCCCCCCCATTTAATTTTTTCAGGTATTTAAGCCATTCATATTGCAGAGAATAGAGGGAATTGTTTTGACCTCTCTGATTTGTTGAAAATGGAGACAAGAGACAAGTTTACTTAAAACTGGCGCTGATGCGAGCACCGTCGCTGACTGGCTTAAATAGAACAGAGAATAGTTCTAAACAATACCACACAATGAATTAGATATAAAATCATTCACCTAGTAATTAAAAAACAAGTTTAGTGAATTAGGCGTATAATTATATACAAGTTTTATTTGAAACATTTTTGGTCTAAAATTAATTGGGAAATTTTATGCAAAGGAAAACTGATTTCCAATATTAAACGTCTATGGCCAGCTTTTTGATTAACACCCTGTACCTATGTATATTGGTATCAAGAGTTGGGTAATTTAATGAAAATATGTTACTCTGATTATATTCCTTAGGGTTTTCTCTAAAGATTTTTGATTACCACAAAGAAAAGCTTGGTTAAAACAAAGAAAATTTGACTACAATATTGAAAAATTACGTAAAATATTGATTATAATATTACTGTCACCGTATAATGTAAAAATTCATATTTTTTTGGTTTTAAACTTTTTCTTGGAGCGTTGTAAATCAAAGCGGCCCAGAAAATTTTCTCATAGAGGCACAAGAATTCTAGTTACGCCACTGATTGACATCATAAGTATACACAGTCTTTTAATAAAGTAAACTATATACCTATAAGGATAGATATGTTACCAGTCAGTCAAACCAAGTATTTAAAAGAATAATGCTTTATTAATATGTTTATTTCATAAATTGTTGATATTTTCAAATTTCTTAAACAAGTTTTTTTTTCTATAAAAAGTTAGTATGGTTTTGCCGCCCCCATGTTTGGCCGCCTTTGTTGTGGGAACAAAATGAACACCCGCTAGGATCGGGCCTGGTAATAGGTCAGGAATTATAGCTAATAATATTATTAAATATTCTACAGATGCAAAGATACATTTTTTAAATTATTTTATTTTGGAATCATAAACTTGTTTATTCGCCCTAAGAAGCAGGCGCAATTTGGCTTTATTGTCCGTGGGCCTATAACGTTGCCACGCAACAGCTATTCAAATATATCAAAATTCAAAATCGCGGTTTTAGTAATAATGTCAGACAACACAACAAATTCGATAAATCACAATTTTTGAACACCATGAATTTCGAGAATCCAAATAAAACGTATGTACCACGGGCATAATCAAGATTACGCGTCAAGTTTTAAACATTCCCCCGAGCTACAATCTTTTAATTATGCCCTTAATATATAAATAATAATAGACCTTTTCAATTTAACGGCTATCTCTTTCTATCTATAAATAGTAAGATAATGGCGCTAACAACTGTCAAACGAAACGTCAAAAATATTCACGGTGAAAATTTGCATCATTAGACATTTTAGCTCTAAAAAAACTTTTGTAACCTTTCGAGAAATTTTTAAAGTTTAGAAACAAACGCCATAGATCTGTTGTTATTACTATGCGCAGATCCCCATTGCGCATATCTTCTATCCCTTTAAATTGAAAAGGTCTATTATAGATATATTAATAAAATAATTCATTTTTATATATCCGGCAGTCTTTGTTTTAAAAATAAACTCAAATCCTTGGTTACACAATATAGATATTCAAATGTATGTAAATGACAGATAAATTTCACAAAATAATTGGAAGTATTTTAAGAAGAAAATGCCTACGCAATTATTTCAAGAAAATGTTAGAAATATGAATTAATAAAGTATGTAATCAATTAAACTGTTTTAATTTTAATTGTATTTATTTAGATGAATAAAAACATTATGGCGGGAGATGTCTCAATAACCTTGCTCACTATTGGTAGCTTTTTTATTTGAAGAGATACGAGTTTGGTTAAATGTGCAAAATTGTGCCATTTTGAATTACACAACATGTACTCATTTTTTTCATTCGTGGCACACTTTATAGTCATATTTAAATTGAATTAAAATAAAATATATATGGATTTTTCTCAAAAAATTCGTTGTGATGGTAAGAAACGATTATTTCGCTGAATTCAAAATTAAATACTCTAGCGAAGAAGCAAATAAAAAATATATGTTCCTATTTAAAATAAAAAATTAAGGTCCCAAAATTTGAGAACCGCTGATATAAATTTATGTGTGCTAATATCAGTAGTTTTGTAATTCAAAATGGCACAATTTTGCTCATTTAACCAAACTCGTATTTCTTCAAATAAAAAAGTTACCAATAGTGAGGAAGCCTATTGAGACACCCAGAATGATACCTTTTATAACATCATATTTTACACACAGGTACATAAATCGTACACTCACCGATATATGAAGTATGAATATGATAAAGTGTTACATATATCAATATATATATATATATATATATATATATATATATATATATATATATATATATATATATATATATATATATATATATATATATATATATATATATATATATATATATATATATATATTATACATACATATATACATTAGCCCTACAGCGTTAATATGGATTATACATTTTCATATTATTTGTACTTTGGTCATTTTAAAGCACCTGAGTACGTTCAAACCGAGGATCAAACTTTCATATATCATCATTTTGATGTATCATCACATTTCAAAGTTACTTACATTAGTCGATACAAAAATTAAGTTACTTTACTATTTATTTTGTTCATATTTATACTATACACAGACTGGTAATTTTGTAGTGCTTTAATGCAGAGAACTGCTTCATGTTTCATGTATCATCATTTAAATGTATGATACAATTCTTTGCAGTTATATTATGCATGCACATATATTTATCATACACAAGCCGGTATATGGATTATAACACTGATTATATATACTACGTACGTAGTATATATATAATCAATGATTATAATTATAAGCTAGTTATCTACTCTTATTTATCTAAATAGCAGAAATGGTCTTTTTGAAAGATATCAGTACGACAAAATGCATCAAATATCATCATTTTTACCTCTCGCTAAGAGAGGTATTGAATTCATGCTAAAAATAGCATATTTAGATTTTAGGGAATAAGCACGTTTTAAGCTCCCTAGAATCCGATTATAACATTTTTACGATGATGTCCGTGTGTGTGTGTGTGGATGTGTGGATGTTGGATCCACGATTTCTCAAGTACTATAAGCCTTAAGATATTTTTAACTACGGATTCCTCAATCTAACAATAATGGGAAGAGTTGATTCAGTTTTGGTAACAATTGGAAAACAGGAAGTAGTAGTTACAACAAAAAAAAAAAAACATCTAAATATTATTTATCGAAAATTTATGTACAAACTTATATTAAAGAACGGTAAATTCTTTATTCGATTAATATAAATTCATTATTATATCTTCTATAGATTTAGAGATAAAGAAATGCATATAAAATAATTTGATGTAAAAAATCTCAGATCAAACTACTTCAAGGCAAAAATATTTATATGCCACTGTCAAAAATATTTGTACATCATTATAAAGATTATGAAAATAAAAAAAGTCAACAACGGAAAAGAATATCCATAAAAAAGAATATAAAAGGAATTTGCGAAAAAATGACGAATATAAAGAAATAGAAAAGGAAAGTAAAAAAAAAAATCAGGATATTGAATATAAAGAAAATGCATGTATTGTACATAATTTATATTAAAATATCCCATAGATTTTGCAAATATATGTGAGAATTATTTTGTAGTGAGACATGAATATATGTATTTGTATTTAAAAATATTTTTTCTACAAACACTATTAAAAATTAAATTTTTATATTTTCGTTCATAATGTAGTCATTACGATACGCAATTGCGTATCATAATGACCTTCATTTCGATACGCAATTTTTTGTTTTAGACGGTTGGTACTAGACGACGTTTCTTTAACCCATTTTTACCTAATTTATTTTTAGTTAATTGACAATTCATTTTAATAATATAATGTCGAAATTATTATTATTATTATTATTATTTTATTTAGGGAAGATTATTTACATGAAAATGCACAAATGGTTACAAATATAATCACAAATTGAGTAAGTAAATGTTATTGTAGAAGGCGCAAAATATAAAAAATAGTATAAAGAACTCATTTTATAAGACTTTCTTTCGCTCTTGTCAATTAGAAAACTCGCTAACGCTCGTTTTCTAAATTTTGACGCGTGCGAAAAAAACATGTCTTATAAAACACGTTCTTTAATATACTATTTTAACACGGCATACTTCAATTAAAAATGCGATATTTTAATTCTAGTGTTAAAAACAAATTACCTTGGTAATTGACATGTCAATTTTTTTTACAAATACAAATTTAAATAAAATGTATGTGTTTGTAGAAAAAATAGTGTATGATATGCGTGTTAAAAGTGATTTTATTTTGTTCGAAGTTTTGGATCACTCCGCTTTGCGCCGTGTTCCAAACTTCCTTCTCACAAAATAAAATGTCACTTTTAACACATATCATAAATAACTATTTTGTTTTATGCGTACAACAAGGTAAAATATCTGGCGAGAGGTTATGTGCTGGCCACATCAGATTTTTTATGATCATATTCTGGACATATATTAACCCTATACTGTAGCCGGTATAGATTATAATGTTTTAATGCTACTCGAACTATTCAAATAAATGATTTTACATTGTTTCCTTGTTCAAAAGCTTCATATATCATCATTTCATGTATGATACATTTTTTTATCATCATATTCTGTACATAATATTAACCCTACACTATAGCCGGTAAATGGATGACAAGCTATTATCTGTTTACTCGTACTATATTCAAATAAGTGATGAAAATGATTTTACATACATGGTTCCAATAAGTTCATACGCTTGATATATCATCATTTTATTCTATAAACATATACTAGCCGGTACATGTCCCAAAACCTTGTGTCAACCCCTACTCGTGAATATAACTGAAATGGTTGTCACTCACCCGTGCCCGCTTCTTTCCGAGTTCCGGAGGTTCATCCTCAGCGTCCTCGCGGGTCTGTTGGGCCCCCATTGGGGCGAGGCCTTAGCCGCGTGGCTCGGGCTCCGCTGGCTCTGCAGCATGCATCACACACACACAGGCAACTGACACCACTGAGAAGCACAAGCAAGCCAACCCCGTTCTACCTGTATTGAACGAAGCGGAGATCAGAACTGAGAAACAAGAGGAAAGCGACTGCTTTTCATTCATAAAATCAACGGATATTTCAAAGAAATATGAATAATAAGACAGAAATAATTATAGAGATTTTGTAATATAGCTTATTATTTTATAATGTCTTTAAATAAAATAATATATCATTGTTGTGTTATAAATAGTACGACACATATAAATTCAAAATAATATAAAAATAATAAATTAGTTTAAACCGTAAATGCTATCTCTTTCTATCACTGCAAATAAAACTATTATTCACGTAAGATGACTATTCAAGGTCATTTGTGAGCCGTCTGATATAATATTACTTACAGATAACTTCATTGCATTTCGTATGCATAGGCGTGTAACATGAAATAGTTATGGACACATTTTAATTTTAAGAGTAATTTATTTGAAAATTATGTTTCCTTCTAAATAATGCCTTTCTGAAAGATTTATGTTCTTCACTTATGTTTTTGCAAAATTCAAAAACATAGACTTAACTATATACCAAGGAATAATAATTTGAGTTAAACGTCAACGCCACTGGATAAATATTAGCACAGAGGGCAGTGTAGGATATAATTAGGTATCTGTTATTCTACGACATACGTCACTATTATTTATAGCGTGTTAGAAAGTAATGCCACTATTTACGTATAACTGTCACACCACATAAATTAAATAGACATAGTTCAAATATTCTTTCTCTTTCTAATATACAATGTTGCTAAGCTACTGCTGTAAAGTGATGTGTATTTTTTCTTCAAACAAATGACCTTGAATAGTTATCTTTCGTGAATAATAGTATAGTAAGAAAATGGCGCGAACAACTGCCAGTTGGTCTGTCAAATTAAACGTCAAAAATATTGCAATCATTAAAATACCTGTATTCTCGGTGAAAATTTGCATCGTTAGACATTTTATCACCAATAAAAGCTTTTGTAATTTTTTCCGAAACGATTTTTAAAGTTGTCAAAGATTTTTCTCACATTTTACGTCAAATTTTTTTAGAAACAAACATCATACATCTCAATTGTTCTTACTATGCGCATATCTTCTATCTCTTTAAATGGGCTACTTCTGTGCCATTTTTTTATTTAATATTTTTGAAGAGACGATAAACCTGCTACCCATATTTTTTTTTTTGGAAAAATTTTCATTAATTGACCAGAAAAAAATTAATGAAATTTTAATATTTAAATTACCGCCATGTATGACGTAGAATTACGCCGAACCAATGAATAGCCGTAAAGCAATAACATCGGTACGTCCAATAGCAATAGCATGTGCGGGTAAATTTAAATATGACAGATCATCTGTTTGACGTTTGAATAATAGTTTGGAGGTTAATATTTTTGTTTGCCATTTTAATCTTGTACGATTATAAGCTAAGTTAAAATCCTTCAAAATCCTGCGTAACAAATCGAAATACGTAATAAAAGTAACAGAAACCACGCAAATTGTAAATAATAAAAAAGAGAGACAGTGACCGAAAAATGAACTAATGTCAAAATCAAATTAAAAATCGCATTCGCTCGCCATCTACAGATTACATACTTAAATATGCATCCCTTTCTACAGTTCAAAATAATGACGTCAAAGAAAATCTTCTTTCTTAATTTATTAAAAAACAAATAATTTTTTAAAAATAAAATTTATATTTATATATACCTTTTCAACTTTACTTTAGGTATTTAGTGATAGATATCAGATTTTCAGTACTACGCAAGTAGCCTATTGAAAAGGTCTATTATACATAAAATATTTTTTCTTTTGCAAACAATAATAATTTCATATACATTTTTATAATAAAATCACTTTTGTGGAGCAACTCCTTATAAGAAATTCATAGATTAAACTTTTGAAATTATAATTATTTGTTTTGATATTTTTATTTCAAATTTAAATTATTTTACTTATAACTACAGTAGGTACCTGTACAGAGTGTTTCAAAAATACTGTAAAAAAATTTAATGGCATATAGTACTGAACAAAATGAGTAAAAAAAGTTTTTACGGGGTTTACGTCTGCTATCTCGAAAACTACTTTTTTCGATTTTTTGTTTTTCTCGGAAACAGTTGAAGATCAGTCGTATGTTGATTAAGCCTTTTTACTTATTTTGGTCAGTACTATATGCCCTTAATTTTTTTTACACTATTTTTGAAACACCTGTATATAATGAATATAACATAATAAATGGTACGTTGTAAAAATGAAAGTTTCCGAAAAGAAATAATAGAAGAATTTGTATAAATGTGTATAAAATGTTATAATGTGAGCTTATATTTGAAAGACAATTATTGTTGTTAAATGAATGCGTAAAAATAAAAAAATGTGTTTGTTCTGTAAATATTTGTATATTTTAATTTCATTCAATTAACAAGTAAATCAAAACTGTGTACATTTGAGCATGTAAAAGATTTGCCACGCACTTATTAAAAATAAAAACATATATACAAAATTCATTTACCTAATTGAAATACTCTAAAAACACGCAAACTATTCATCCTTCATGTATACTACA
This sequence comes from Harpalus rubripes, assembly GCA_963082715.1. Classification (NCBI taxonomy): domain Eukaryota; kingdom Metazoa; phylum Arthropoda; class Insecta; order Coleoptera; family Carabidae; genus Harpalus; species Harpalus rubripes. The sequence continues at coordinate 5,715,208 of OY720453.1, read as the reverse complement.
TCGCAGTACATTGCTGTTATGTATGTTGCCAAAAGAATTATACAAATTATATTTCATTGATTGATGTTCGTAAAAATAAATCCCACAAAAATATTACATTTCCAATGCAACAATTAATCGAAAAAAAGAAAATCCTTTACTTTCGCTATCCTATTCCGTTTTGCGTAACAATAAATTCAAGTAGAACATGCTTTGTTTTGGTGGGGATAGACTGGCGCAGTGACGATGACGCACCACTACCAGCCATCGCGACGCTACGCGTCTTTCGCGCGAACTCACAGCTGTTGGGTCGACGTCGCGGGAGCTACGGTCGATACGGTTGCTAACCGGTCGATTCAGCTATGAAGTATAATTATACTTCAATAGGAATATGACGGAGATTTTTATATAATAGAAGAAAAATTTCCATTATTTTAATGATAGGAGTGGTATGTTTATTGAACAAGGGTGTAATGATCCACTTTTCAGAATCGCACTAATAGGGGATTACATGCTCAATCGAATTAAGAGAAATTAGTAAAATATAGTGAAAGTATAGGCTTAATAATGAATATTAATAAAGAAATAAAATGATATAATTGAAATACTTCGGAAATAAGGGGGTTTTTGTTTTAGCAGCTCGTCACTCATATGAAATCCATATATATTATTTTGATTGGCGACTCAAAGACCACATATAAATATATAACGAATACCGAGTTAGGGGCGGAGCCTATTACCAATGGAAGTAGAGAAATTCAAATAGCGGAGGCGTGGATATCAGTCCAGTATTGCAATTCTCAAACAATTTTTATTTGAATATAAATATTTTTCATTAAACTTAATAATAATACATTTCCAATTATAAATTATGTCGACTTGTATAATAATATTAATTTATTTTTTATAAATTAATTTAGAAATAGCATAAATTTCAAAAACATTTAGGTCCACGAAGAAAATAGTTTGATATAAAACTTATATATGTGACGTCACATCTATATTTTCAAATTTCGGAGGACTGTAACTCGCTTATTAATAGGAATTTTTTCACCGACAGTCTTAGTTTTACTTATACGTTCAGATGAAATTATAAAAAAAAATGGTGGAATCCCCTTTCCTAGTGGGAAGAGATGAAGAGCATGTATGAATGCGATTATGAATGTGGCCGAGGCGAAAGAAGTGTGCTTAGGAATGTGTGACGAAGGATGATTGTTTCGTAACTATTATTGTGGTCTAGATACGGTATTTCTCTACCGAAAATCGGTCACTTTAATATGTTAAGAATGAGGAATATTTGCTGTATGCAGGTGCACGGTTAGTAAGAATGTAGTTTAAAGAGTGGAATGAGTCAGCTGAGCTCTTATTGTTTTCGATTTTTTGCGGTTTAAGTGGGATAAGCGTAATTTTAAAACAGAGTGAGTTTTGCCAGTATTTAAATAGACCAGAAAAGTAATGTTAGAATTTGCTTTTGGCGCGAGTTCATAGTTCAGTTTCCCAAATATAGGTTTCTTATGGAAGTGTGACTTTACAGCCAAAAAAAAAAAAAAAAATTGTAAAAGAAAATAAGCAGCTCTTGTTAAGTATTGGTAGTTTGTTTATTGAGTAATAGATTGTAACTGTTTAAAATCCTTGAAAAGGTGGAGTAATAAAATTATTAGAAATTAAAATGTTACGTTTAAGTTAAAATTCCGTATGTCGTGGATAGTTCCTCAAGCGCCCGTAAATAGGTCACGTGCAACACCAGCTATGCTGCGACTGGCTGCGTACCGAAGTTGTAGGACCAATCGAAGATATACGTTCATTGAATTTTGTAGTGTTGTATTTAAATAATTATAAACTGTGCCCAGTTCATGTGAATATTATTATAGGAATCAGGAGATAAAGGATCGGTCTAGGTTGTACATATAATGTTTTGCATAAGAGATTTACTATTATGAGATTTCTCGGCCTTTAAAGTTGAGCAAAAATTTTCTTGGTAAGAAATACACGGGGAGTAAAATTATGTTCTAAGCGTTATGAACTGAGTTTGAATTTGGCGCCTAAATTTGACCGTTACTTTTCTGATCTATATATACATTTTTCACAGAAATATACCCCAATTAATAGGCAATCACATACACATATATGACGTACATGTGTGCATAAATATAAGTGGTAATATAAACATTTTTTAAACCAACATTACGTATTTACATCTGATTTCTAGCTGGAATTTGTATTTGTTTATGTGCAAAAAAATATTGTATCTAACTCTATATTAAAACGTAATTATTTTCTTTAAACCGGCGTGTAAAAGTAAGGTTAAATTTACCAAAATGCAGCGTCCAATTCCTCTCACAACTTTATTGAGATTTCCAATAATTTTTGGGACATTTTTAATAGCTGGTGGGACAGCATTTTATTATAGGTTTGTAACAAAACATACAACAAATATAAAATAAATATTTATTCTTTACAGACGTATGTTTATGGGTGATATAGAAGAACAACGAATGAACTTAACCCGAGAAAATCCAGAAGACAGACAACTTATAGAGAAAACAATTCGTGATATTAAATCAAAATAATTTTTACATGAAGTCACCAACTGATTCCTCAATATATTTTTTGTAAATCGCCATAAAGTTTGCAATAAACGCCTCAAAATGGAATATCTTTTTGTTACCCTGTTGCATTCTATGTTCATACTTTGCAGCTAGTTCTACAACTTGTGTTTTCAATTCTATATCACAATTACTGATTAGTTCTTCTAATAATGTTTTAAAAATGAGATCACTCGGAATTCCATGACAAATTAATTCATACAAATCTTCTCTTACAGTCATAATTTTCATAACATTTTGCTCTGACAGAATTGTTTTCGCTAGCTCTTTTATAAATTTGTACCAGTCGGGTTCGGAAACTTGTTGGTCGACTGAAAATGGATATTGCTGTACTTTACAAGCCTCCATCATCAAAAGAGATCTGCGTAAGTTTCTGTTAGACATCTGGGCTATTTTTTCAGCTAGTGGAAGTGGAATATTCAATCCTTCTTTCTTGCACACATTTTGCATAATTCCTACTATTTCTTCATGAGTTGGAGCAGGTATACGCACACTGAGACATCGGCTTCGAATTGCTGGAGTTACTCTAGAAATTGAGTTGGCGCATAAAATAAGGCGACATGTTGAAATATATTTTTCCATGGTTCGGCGCAAAGCATGTTGTGCATCTTTTGTAAGATTATCAACACCGTTCAAAACAACAACTTTGAATTCTTTTTGGCCGGCTACATCTAGCTGATGTGTCTGGGCAACGCTTTTTATAAGATCCATTATAACTACTCTGTCGTATATGCCGACATCGCTTGGGTTGACTTCAATGTGATAATTGCTGCTTACTGTAGTTATTTCTAGTTTTTTGTTAGACGGAGTTTGAAACTGCATTTGTTCTAGTCTCAAACGCTCAACTCCTGGTCCATATAACTCTTTTAGCAAGCACATGATTCGTGTTTTTTTACCGGCTCCTAACGGACCAAAAACTAACAAATGCGGAAAATCTCCATGTTTGATCAATTGTTTTAAATCTTCTGCTTGCTTCTTGTGGTAATCCAACTTTGATAAATCTTTTGGACGGTATTTATCGGCCCACAAACTCATTTTTACGGCAAACACAAATAATAACTTTCAAGTAAAGTAAGGTTAAGAAATTGGCGCGTTTTTGAGCACCGCAAACACAGCACACAGCTGTTTTATCAGTGGCGGCTCGTGAGTCACATTAAATAGTTTTAAATATAAAGTCTATTTTTCTTTCCGTGTACTCTGCAAAATTATTTATCACCAAATCATTGAAATTTGAGATATTTTCAATAAATGTCATTTCTATGCTTAGCGTAGCCAACGCCGTTACTTTGTAATTTTGAAATCTACCGTAGATTGAAATCAGATTTCGATTAATAAACAAACAAGAAAACACAGTGAATTTAGCGAGCGACGTTCAAAATCTATCTCTGTAGATTGTATTCGGCTGGTCTCGGGCAGTCGATTTAAAATCAGCACCTAATGTTGGCTATAGAGTGGAGGGGAAATCTGATAGAATTCAATCAATGGCTTTCATAATTAGAAAATCAGACCTCTGATGCCTTGGTCAATGACCGTATGTAAGCGAATATGGTAGTGGTTGTCTTCGTCTAACGCAAGCAAAGTTACAATTCGTTTGTCTCTGTCTGACAAATGGGCTTTTATATGCAGCATATAATACAACGTGGTCACAAGTTTGATGTAATCCAAGCAGCGCGCGCACTCCCGCTGTTCTTTGTCTGTTTTCAACACTGTGGTGTCGTGTGCAACGTGCAAACAACACTAGCGACACAATGGACTGACTATTAAAAATTATTAAATTCAAAATATTTCTTTCGCTTTTTCTTTTCTTTGATAAATTTAGGTCATTGAACAAAAGACCTAATGGAAGAACCGCCACTGAACACAGCTGTTTTATATGACCTATTTAGGGTTTGACTGTTTGACAAGTGTCATGTAGCCCACGTAGTTTTTGTACCAATGAGTATTTACAATATTTATAGTTTAAATTCAAATTCTAGTAAAATGGGAGCTGTTAATAGGGTCAAATTTTTAGATGAACACAAGGAGCATTATATATCGGAGGTATTCACAAAAAAAACCTCCAAAATATGAAATAATTATTATTTTGTCTGTAGAATATTGCTCTTCGGTCTAAACTGCAAAGCAAAGCCGATGCCTTGACTATAATCACAAAAGAACTGGATAAATGCCGTTCAGAAAGAGATCAGTTCAAACTTATGGCCGAAACTTTACAAGAACGATACTCCATATTAAAAAAGAAATCATATAATGGTGTAAATTATTATGACGAACGTATAGATTATTCTATTCCTGGCACAAATGTAGCACAACTTTTAAATGATACTAGAGAGAAAAATAAAGCCTTGATTCTTGAAATCGAATCGTTGAGGCAGAAATTATACGAAGCAGAAGGTGACATCAAAGTTTTGAGGAATCAACGTAGTAATTATGTTCATAAAGATGCACAATTATTTCCTATACATCAACGGGAAGAACTTGTCGAGCAACTTGAAAAATCTAATTTAAAAGTAGGTACAGGGTGGGGCAGAAAAACCTATCCGATTTCAAATCCCTTTTTCCCAGAAGAGGGAGCAGGTAGAGTAGTGGGGTAAAAACCGTTAGAAAGCCGGTTTTATGCCATTTGTCAGTAGTCAACATGCCTTGGTCTGGTGAACATCGTGCTTTTGTTATTGAGCGGTTTATCGAATGCGGCGGTTCGATAATTGCTACACAACGTGCTTTTCGAATTCATTTCGGACTCGGGCGTCATGATCCTGTTCTACATCACGCTACGATTAAAGTGTGGGTGTCAAATTTTAGACAGACGAGTTCAGCATTGAAAAAGAAGTCGCCTGGACGTCCCAGGACAGCAACAGGACCTGAAAACGTGGCCAATGTGAGAGCCGCGATTGAACGTTCCCCGCGTCGTTCGGCGCGAAAACATTCGCTCGCTTTGGCGATTTCCAACCGCAGTATTCGGCGCATTTTGCACCGGGACCTCAAAATGCATCCCTACAAAATGGTTGTTGCACAGGAATTAAGTGAAAGGGATTTTGAAACCCGTACGAACCTGTGTCGCGATCTCCGAGAACTCCCAAACGACGATGTTGTGCTCTTCACGGACGAAGCCCATTTTCACCTTTGTGGTGCCGTTAACAGGCAGAATTTTCGATATTGGAGTGACGAAAATCCTCGAGAAATCCATCAGGAACCCCTCCATAGCCCAAAAGTGACTGTGTGGTGTGCTCTTTCCCGCCTAGGCGTCTGGGGGCCTTACTTTTTTGAAGAAAATGGGCAAACCGTAACGGTCAACAGCGAGCGCTATTGTTTCATGCTGGAAAATTTTGTTAGACCCAAAATGGAAGAAAATGGCGTGGAAAATGTGTGGTTTCAACAGGATGGTGCAACCGCCCACACATCGCGACGATCAATGGACATTCTCAGGGAACTGTTTCCCGGTCGCCTCATTTCCCTGAGAGGTGATCTTGGCTGGCCGCCGCGCTCACCGGATCTCACTCCATGTGACTTCTTCCTTTGGGGTTACCTCAAATCGAAGGTTTACCAGCATCGACCAAGGACCCTTCTTGCTTTACGAAGGGAAATTGCTCGGGCAATTGAAGAAATTCCTGTGGAAATGACGGTGAAAGTCATGGAAAGCTACCGCGAGCGCCTAAATCAGTGTATCCGCTCCCAAGGACGACATTTGAGTGATGTGCTTTTCAAAACTTAAATTTACAAATGGCATAAAATTTGCGATATGTTAATAAAAAATTTTTTTGACAAGTTGAGTGGTTTTAATTTTATAACGTTTTGAAATCGGATAGGTTTTTCTGCCCCACCCTGTATAACAATATTGAAATGCATATTATATAAATATTTTCTTTAGATATCCCAACTGCAGTCTGATCTTCAGTCGATGCTAGACGAAAAAGAAGAGCTAATAAAAGAACGCGACGCTTTTAAATGCAAAGTACACCGCTTAAATCACGAATTAAGCGTAATGCTTAAAGTCGAAAATAGTCCTATTTTAGATGGCGACGCTCTAATAACTGAAAACCGTTATCTTCATGAAAGATTACAACAAGCTGAAGCTGAGACTCAGTTAGCTACACAAGCTTTAGCTAAATACAAGGTAAGGGGTTTAAAAATTTGTTGATGGTGTGACTAATAATTTTTTGGTAGAGCATGTTAGAAAATAAACGGCAAAAGGGGACAATCAGGCTTGGGACTAACAATTCTGATATGATCATGTCACATAAACAAGGTCAGGGAAGAATAATTTATTCATTTTTATATTCGCTTCATTATTTGTCATAGGATATTCTAATAATTTATTTTATTTTCTGAAACTTTCATATTATATTTGTACTATAAATTTTGACTTATTTTTTTTAAGTAAGATATGAATTTTTAAATATTACCTGAAAATTTGAATTTTACCGGTTGTGACGTAGGAGGAACTGATGGTATTTAGAAATATAGAAAAAGAAAACTGGTAACAACATAAAACGTAATAAAACTAACACAAATACGACAGTTGACAACGTGTCAATGTCAGAAAAAGTGTTTCTTGTTAAAGTTTTATATACAATAGCTATTTGTGTATTAAAAGCGCAAAATGGGACATTCTCGATTGAGAGGTTGTTGACGCGCCACGCAGGAGCGCGGCATTCTCTCGAAATCGACAAAGTCCATTTGCGCTCGAAACACACACAAGATTTTTCTACAGTCCTCCACCACAAAAAAATAAAAATAAAATGTACACTTTGGACTTACAGTAATACTCAACAGTTTTGCAGTAAAGATATGAACGTATTCAAATATGATTTCAAGATATTAGTTTTGGCTTTCGTTTTTACAAAAAATTAATGCCAATTTTTTAATGAATATTATAAGTTTTGTTAATTTATTTGTTTCAAGTACATTAAACTAGTGCAGTGGAAAAGTGGATGTCCACTGGGAGCGTTCACGCCAAACTTTTGCAGGTGGCAGCACAACTGTTCACACAATTTATTTTATATTTAATATTAATTTATCGTTATTTTCCATTCTTCTTGAGCTATTGTTTCAGTCTAATCTAACCATTTAATACTTTCGTTTTTGTAAATAAATGCCCTTTTTTTATTTTCACAGCAATGCGGCATTTTGTTTGATTATGTAATATACCGACAGAGCAGTTATATGTCAGATTGACTTGTGAAGATGGTAAATGTGTAACTACAGTGTCATTAGTTCCTGACTAAACGTTTCTATGAAGAATGTAGACAAGTGATATTTCTCAACATTGTATAGTTAGAAATTTGAACAGCGAGCGTTTTTCTACTTTGTCTCGCATGAGCGGCAAAGTGACATTTTGCGTTGACAAAAGAGAGCGCAAATGGCTACTTTGTGTATAGACTGTAGAAAAAATGTGTTAGAAATGCCATCAGTCCCTCGTACGTCACAGACCACGTGATGTCTTTTTACCGCCAAAATAAGTTGCATGAAAATTACAAAAATTAATTTTGATTTTTTACATGATTCCTTCATTATTTAGCATAACCCACAATGGTATAACATTTTTTACCTCTAATTGTACTACATTAGAATATCCCATTGTAATGTTTCAAAATGTGTGTGCATCTGTGTATTTTGTTTTAGATATTTCAGTAAATAAATACATGTTATCATCATTGCTTTTATTCATTGCTTATTATGCTAATATTTTAATAATATTTATGTTTGTAGTTATAACGCATATTGCTTAGAAAATAATATATTTTTTTTTGTAGTTCCTAGTGTATTTATAGAAATTTAATATATATTTATAGTAAAACGTTTGCTAGAAGATGGTACATCGACAGAGTTGCCAGTTACTCCAGGAACAATCGCAGACATGAAATCATTATGCTTAGGTCTTCTGGAAGCCCTAAACGATAAATCTTTAGCTTTAACCCACCAAAAAAAAGCAAACCGGTACCTACAATCATTCTCCCAAATTGTACCGCAAACTAATTCTCATTTTAGTATTTTAGCATCCAGAATTCAAGATCTCGAAAAGCGTCTAGAAAACGGCAAAAACTTATCCGTCTTCCCAAGTCAAATCTTACTCAAAAACTATTCCAGCGCTGATGTAGATCGCCAAGACATTCCAGACATATCACCCGATTCAAACGGGACAAACTCAGAGGATAAAAGCGAAAGTGATGATGTTATTAAAGTACAAGCGATAGATGAAACCAAAGAATCAGAAGATGAAAAAGATATGAAATTGCCTCCTGAATTGCAAAAATTGGTGGATCAAGCCATGCAAGATCTTGAGGCAGAAGAAAATAACTCATAATAATAATAATTGTTAGGATGAGACAAGATAATGGTTGTTGTGATTTCGCTCGAATTATTTTATAATAAGCTATATTTGTTATTATGTTGACGTAAATAAATAAAAATTGAAATATATTGAACAAATTTGTTATTTCACATACCTATACTCAGCTGTCTTCAATAAATAAAAACACTGATCTCTGGCTCTCGTAAATTTTGAACATTGCACTTACATTTTAGATAAATTTAGTTCCTATTACACACAAATCTTGTATAAAACGTAATAATTTAGTCACAAATTGTATTAATACTACCCAATTCATCATATTTTTACTTAAACTACACTTGGAAAATCAACTATTTCGACATTAAAACAAAATACTAGCGAACTTTTAAGATGGACTACGTATAGACATCTGTGTGAAATGTCGTGAACTATCAAGTGCCACATAAAATAAATCTTATGAAATATAATTATATTGATGATATTATTAATTTTGAAAGTCATTACTAAACCCAGTTATTAATATTTTTAGCACAAAATGCATTTAAAAGTTGTATAAACAAACTTCTAAACACGCACCACATTTTTGGTTAGCTTGTAATTGTAAACTTTAGTTGTATATTTTGACAAAAATGTATGCCTATATTTAGCAATAAAATTTTATAAAATACTTACTATTTAACAAAATTAACAATGGTATAATTGTAGAAATGTTAAATAAATATATATTACTCTATACTTGTACTTAATATCACCATTTTCACGTATTTATGTCATGTAAAATAAAGCACTTGACAGCTACAGTTTTTGATAGTAAGTGTACTCAGGTTCACAAGCAATGGACAGTATAAGTTCTGTCAAATATTTTTACAACAGTTTTTTTTGCTTTATAAAATACTGACATTTATTACATTTTTAATTTAACAATAAACTTTTAAATTATGCGTAATAAAAATATAAAACACAAACAATATGTTGTATTTTAAGTTCAATATTTTGGGTGATAGTTCACGACTTTACTGTAAGATGACACACGGGGTCTCGTTAGAGAATTAATTGTTAAAATAAAAAATTTCTGGTCAAACTATTAATTTCTCGATAAAATGTTACATGAAAAATTGACTTATAATTTAAAAATATGAGAGATTTATTAAAAACGTTTTTGATTTTCAACCAATTTTTTTTTCAGGAAACTTGAAAACATTTCTTTTTGAAATATAAATTTAATGACTGTGTTTGTTAATATATTAGCACCAAATTTTGGGTATATATGCATTCAAACAAGTAGATTTCAAAAATTATGGTGCCGAGTTTGTATCTCTACCCATTTTTGGGTGTGACATCCTTTCTGACTAAACCAATAACTTTACGAGAAAATGTTATAGAACAATTTCGATTCAGAATAAAATATTATGTAAAATTTCTTTGCAATTTTTTTCTATAAAATGTCCCATTCTCGAGATATATTTTTTTATTAAGGATTGATATTGTACATTACCTACCTACTTGAAGCAATATTTATTCAAGGTAGTAAATTATTGTTCTGATCTTGAAAGATTTTTTAAAGCGTACATCTACTCATGCTCTTAATCATTGGCGGTTTTTGACTGTACTCTTTGACAATCACCCGTTTTAATAAGAGGATCAATTATTCAATTAATTAAGAATAGTTCGAATATTAAGACAGGATATGCTCCAATTTCTAACTGTCTGTTGTTGAGACAGAATTCTCACACTAATAAAATTTGTGAATTTAATATAATGAAATTGCAACCAGTTTTACGTTTCTGCTAAGCGCGGTACCGAATATGAGGACTATGATAATTTATTTTACATTTGAAAGGATTAATTTTAGCCTGAGTTTTCTCTAAAATGAATTTTTGGGCGATATTTTATCTGATATCGAAAATATTTTTAATAGATTTGCATCATACCTAAAACTGGGCAGTGTTACACCCTCGGCATTATATTTTCTCTAAATATATGTATTTTCAAAATTATTGTTGCGCTGAAATAAATTTCAGACATATTTCTTTAAGACGATTACTGAAAAATTTATTTTTCTTATCTTCAAATATTTATATTTTTCTGTTTCGGTGTCCTTAAGTGTTTATAAACGCACTGAAAACACGTCATTAAGAAAATCTATAAACGCACTGTTTTTGGTGCTTTCTCCCGATAGGTTCGCTACTGGGCTAGTTGCTTTAAACTTCAAAAGACTTCAGTATTTTTATTAAATAATAAATTTAGACTACGTATTTGTTAAAAACGTTTGTTTTATTGTACCTATTGTATATTATTCTATATTTTGTGTTTATATAATGTGCCACAACCATGAAAAGTCACGGTTACACACAATAATATCTGTGTAGTCTTACAATAGTCTATACATTGTAATACGTACTTAGGAGAATGTTTATATGCTGCCATCTACGCTAAACTTTGCGCTAAGGATCTCATTTTCATCTGTGAAGTTAGCGGGCAGTGTTACCAACGTAACTAATAAAAAACACCAAGTCATATTTTTGATAAGGTGCATTTTTTAAAAATTTAATAGAATTACAAAATTACCTCAATAGAAAAAATAATATAAAAACATGATTTATAAGGCCTTTTATCACATTCGTCCTTTGTAAACATGGACGTTAACAGATTGCCTTATGAAACTTGTTTTTTGATAAATATTTTAAAACTAAACAAGTTTTTATGAAAAAAGGAGGAAAATTTATGCAGAAATATTCAAATAAAGTAAATTATTGTAATCGGAAGCGGAATTTAACTATCAAGTACACTTCGAGGACATTTTAGTTTAATACCTAGTGCTGTACTTTTAACAAAATGTAGTTACCGATTACTTGATAATAATAATAATAATAATAATTGATAGTAATTATCAGAACGTTTGACACTAACGGTATGTTATATTATTTATTACGTCGTATGGTAAATGTGTATTTATATAGAAAATATTTACAAATAAAATAGCATAAGAAATGTTCTTCAGAACTTTTTGATGATCTACTTTGTAACAAACACATTTTCCTAAATGGAACCCATATTTGATTTTTGATTCAAAAAAAGTTTATTTTTTTCTTTTGTTGTTTGTATTATATCTCGAAAATTTACCGATAGTAAAATTATTTTCGTACGCCACTGGATAGACAATACAAATAACTAACTTTTTTATTTGAAACATTTTCTCGAATACTGATAGTTACGAAATAATTTCAAAATTAAAATATCGACCAAATTCAGTTTTCCGCCATTTTCTAGTGAACTATGAGAATTTTTGTTAAAACAAAAGCACATCTATAATGCGACCCCCAACCCAAATCTCAAAGAGTTTTAATTTGAATATAAATTTCTTGCATTAAACTTAATAATTTTGATACACTTGCAATTATAAAGCATGTAAACTTGTACAGTATTATAATACGTATTAATTTGTTTTTTATAAATATAATTTAAAAATAGCATAAATTTCAAAAACATTTTAGATCCACGAAGAAAACAGTTTTATATAAAAACTTATATTCGTGACGTCACATCTATATTGTCAAACTTCGGGGGACCATAACTCGCTTATTAATAAGAATTTTTCACCGGATTTTCACCAATAGTCTTAGTTTTACTTATTCTTTCTGATGAAATTATATATACTTATAAAAAAATGGTGAAATCCCCTATTATATATTTCGTATACACGAATCCGAACAAAGGAGACGGAGGTTCATTCGCTTGTGATAAGGACTGTACAAATAGTCATTTACATAGAATTCTATGATTAGCTCTCTCTTTTCATCGTGTTATCGCATGTTATATTTTGTGCAACCCAAATGAGTTCCTATTCTGGGAAACCTGTATAAGCGGTGCAACAATAGAATAATCTTATAAAACAATAATCAAATTTGATGATAAAAATTGGCACACTCAGCAATGGGTAATAAGCCGTGATGATATATTTACTTATTTATGATAAAAATTATTATATTTTCTAATGAGAAAAAAAAAACATCATTCTAAGAAAAATTGTGAACTCATTAGGATATATTTGAAGGAAAAATTATACAAGTATATTTGTTATTATATCATTAACAACAACTAATTAAAAATTCATCAACAAATCAGTTTTCTTGTAAGAAAATCGAAATTTATTAATAATGCTTCTAGAAATTAATTATTTCATTCATAGATAATTAAGTATCTTTCAAGGTGACATAAATACGTTCACATTTTAAATAAAAACCATAACTGAACAATTCAAAGGACAGGCAGATATTTCCGATTTTGTTTCCTGGATCCTGTTAATTTTGTAAACAATGACAATCGAAAAGAATTAAAAAAAGTGCAACGGAACTAAATATAAAAGGAGGAAGTGTTGATATTGTGGGTCACAGCTTAACGTAACTTAACGTAAAATTACACAGAACGGAACTATAACAAAAACAAGTGTCTTGTTTTCATGAACAAGGCTGCCACGTGGTAGTTATGTTGTAGAAATTTATTGCTATACGCGGAATCATAAGAGGATTGATTAATTTTTATCGTTTTGTGTTTAACAGCGTAGGTACCTATTTACTACGATACTACAATAATTTTAAATATAATCAGGTTTTATCTTTCAAAATTTATTTTTAATTTTCACCTATACTCGAAATACAAGTTATTTACTTGTTACATAATTTTGAAGGTTAAAATGTATATCAAATCATTATAAATATAAATATATTCAATATACACGCTGTTTTTCAACTTAGGGTAAAAATATTGGGATTTTCAAATTAGAAAACGCCAACTAGCGGCGAATGTGGTACACATTTGACATTTACTTGAAACTACAACTATGGCCTACAAAAACTATTATATATAGGCTGTTCCATTTATGTGCTACACTATTGCTATCTTGAGAAGTATAAGAGATACGAAGTCGGTTAAATTAGCAAACAATTTCTTTTATAAGACTACTTTAATGAGCGAAACAAGATTTTTTTTTAGACCAGTGGTTCTCAAAATACAGGGTGCTACTTTCTTATTTTAAATGGCAACTTATTTTTTTATTTGCTTATTCGATTCAGTATTTTTTCTGAATTCAACGATATCTATATGTAATACTCTATTATTATAAAATATTTGAGAAAAATGTAAAATTAATAATGTAGCATTTTTATTTAAATATGACTATACAAAGACCGCTATGGAAAAAACAAATAAATCAATAAAACAATTGTTAATATTATTTATGTATTTTATCTTGTTTAAATAATAATGGACCTTTTCAATTTAAGGGCTATATCGTATATCATAGATCTCTGTTGTTCTTACTATGCGCAGATCCCCATTGCGCATATCTTCTATCTCTTTAAATTGAAAAGGTCCATTATTCACAACTTAAAGAAAATTATAAAAGTTTTTGTAATTATTTCTTCATTTGATTTATTTGTTTTTTCCATAGCGCGCTTTGTATAGTCATATTTAAATAAAAATGATAAATTATTAATTTTACATTTTTCTCAAAAAAATAATAATTTATTGTTATTTTCGTAAATAATTAAATAAAAAATTGGCGCCACTAATAGTAATCAAAAACACAACCTCCCACTCCTGTGACGTCGGAGCACATACTGTACGTCATTCATATAGCCAATAGGAAAACAGTTTACGTTATTTATATAAATAAAAGTAGGCGATAGTTTGTCACATGTTAAACTGTATGTGCTCTGACGTCACATTCTGTTTCAAATCACATGAATTTTTCAAAATATTACACAAATTTCAATAATTAATTGTAAAATATCTAATGGATATTTCGTGATATTTTCAAATTTGAGGCTCGTTAAAGAACAATATCTTTTAAAACTTAGTACTATAAGTCATATAAAAAATTTATTATAAATTAAAAATATGATGTGGCCAGCACATTACCTTCCGTCATTCTACGAATTTTGTACAAATTTCATACAGAAAGTTCCTTGCAAAAGATTCTATTTCTTGTACATTATCTTCCTATATTTCCAGTAAAATTATAACACAAACATAGAGGCCTATTCTGTAAATCAGTGGTTAATTTTTAACCACTGGTAACATAACAAAAAAGGGATTTTTAGTTGTCAAATCAATATCTATTGGATAATTTTTTTTACTGGTTTCAGGATATTATTCCATTGTTTCCATGTACAAAAGTAGGCTGGTAACTAAGTAATAACTGTATCTGTCTGGTAATATTACTACCATCCTGACTTGTCAACAACGGTCTACAAAATGAAAGTAAAATAAAATGAAAATATAATGCTCTTCATTAATACATACAGATAACGTTAGCCTATAGATCTAAATACGGTCTACTTTATTCTAAAGAAATAAACATGTGGAACAAAGCACATAATTTGAATATTTGTCAAATTGACATGTTAAAATAATTGTTCTGTTAACCATAGCAATCTGAAAGTAGCATTAATGAGAGATTTTCAAAAAATGGTATTTATCAATAATGTCTTAATTTTCTGAAACCGATAAACTATTGAACAAACCACGGAAGTTATTAATCATAACAAGCCTTAGATGTCTTAAACACCTCGCTCTACGAGCTCGGATTTCAAACCGACATCTTCGGCAGTTATGATATACATAACATCCCTAGGGCCCAGTTGCACCAACAAGTATTTAAAGAATTATTAACTAATGGGGCATTAAAATTTAACGTAACATTAAACTAATGAGCGTTGCATAAATATATTTTTTGATTTTTAATGTATCATTTGGTAATGAAGCATTTAATTTAGGTTGGTACTGATTGCAAATGTTTCTACATTCAGTTTTGTTTAGACAAGCATTAAACAAAAAATATATTTATAATCTGTGTCAAAGGTGACATTTTGTAAATTGTAATAAGAAAAAATGAGTTTAAAAGAAAAGAGGATAAGATCCAAAAATTTTACTGAAAAATAAATGATAAATAATATAATAGAAGATAATCAAAAAATAATCGAAAATAAAAAAAGTGATTCGGAGACAGTAAAGACGAAAAACGTAGAGTGGGAGGAAATTTGCGTAAAATTTAATGCTGCAACTGAAACATCAACATCTATTCAGTCAATTAAAACATTCTATGATAACTTCAAAATGAAATTAAGGAAAAAAAAGATCGAAGATAATAATTCTTGGACAGAAACCATTTAATAGAATAGTGACGGTGTTCTTTGATAATCTGTAGCGCATTTTAAAATCCAACTCATACATCTCAAAGGAATTATTTCTTTCCCTGATTATTCTTGGTCGCAGCAATATTTAAAGCATATATTTCATCTTCCGATGATGACGAAGAAGACGACGACATTTTCTCTAAAATAATATATTTTATAACTTTTATTTGTATGTAATACTCGTAATCCAATGCATAAATTTTTATTTCAAAACTTACCTTGCCAAAACGTCAAAAATGAAAAACAATAAACGTCATATTTTAATGTTTCATTAAACATTTAAGTACAGAGGATCGGAGAATTAATTTAATGTTTAATTTAATGTATCATTAACATTAATGTTGTTTGGTGCAACGAAATTTTTTTATTTTTAATTTACATTAATTTTAAGTTGACATTAACATTTTAAGTTTCGTTGGTGCAACCGGCCCTATGTATGTTAATAGCTATAACCAGTTGTTAAAAATTAACCACCGAGTTACAGAATAGGCCCCTATGGTTGTGTTATAATTTTAGGGCCCATACTATGTCAATTTCACTTGACACTGACATTTTTCTTTCAGAATTTTTGTAATATAGTAGCTGTTTCCATAGTTGCCTAATTTGTGAAATTTAATTTCTTTATAAATTTTTAACTCTATATCCATTTAATATGAAGTATAAAATGCAATCAAATCGTATAGAGAATAAAATATTCTTTATAATAACATTAAATGTGAAAAAATGATATTTATCATAGAATTTTATTATTATTTTAACCACGTCTGGAATTTTACCATTTCAAAAAGTTGGCTAATGGAATGTTTTCTTATATTTTTTGGTACTTGGATCTCTTTGAATTTAAATGCTTCAATTCCAAAAGCATTTCCCATAATATATAAACTATTTTTTGTTAAAATTACGTAAAAAATATCTTCCTTTTTACTTCACCGATGACGTATTTATCTGATACGTGTTCTTATAATAATAAATCTATCAAAATCATAAGTTCACATGTCCTGTTATTTACATTATATCACGACCTTGCACCAACGTAAGTAAATATTGCAAAACGCACCAGTTTTTATTTGGAAATTTGTAGTATGCTACACCCATATCAAACGATAGATTATAAATAGTTTTTACTGGCGGCAATGAACAACTTTGACATAGTGAAAATAGAGAAATATTTAAATTAAGGTGTAGCTATACTATTGACTAATAAAAATACAACTTAAGGTAGTCCGAAATGGTCACAAAATTATGAAAAGAGATACGCAGTTAGTTAGAAAAATTGACTCTGTCGGGTCTAGCAATAGATATTTTTTACAATGAAAACTGCAGTTCCAAAAATTATTTAAATAAAAATAGTATTTATGTTCGTTTGCATCTCGATCTACACTTTTCCAAATGAACGAAAAGACGCTCTAAATTTTTGTTAATTATGCAAAATCTGTTAAGAATTTGTAACTTATTTTTTTTATTAAAAAAAATCTGATGTGGTCAGCACTTCTATGTATTTTGAACAAATGTCATACAGAAAGTTCCTAGCAAAAGATTTTATTTGTTGTACATTACCTTAAGGCAGTTGTAGGTATTTTATACAAATTCCATACTTCAAGCAAACTCTATATATCCATTTAATATGAAGTATAAAATGCATTCAAATCGTATAGAGAATAAAATATTATTTAATATTTATAATAACGTTAAATGTGAAAAAATGATATTTAACATCGTTTTTTCAAGTAAACTGTTAAAATTTTCAAATGAGGGTAATTCCGGTTGACCAATTAGAACCAAAATCTAATCAGCTCTTTATATGGATGTAACGAAGAAGAATACGAAAGAATTATAATTTTTGGAATAAATTGTAGTATTGGAGTTATCGCAGGCGAAAATTTTGTCACACACAGGCACACACACACACACACACACACACACACACACACACACACACACACACACACACACACACACATATATATATATATATATATATATATATATATATATATATATATATATATACATAGACAACATAGTAAAATCGTGTTCTAGGGACCCTAAAACGTGCTTATTCATCAAAGACTCACCACCGGATTTTTTGACCAAAGTCAATACCTTCCTTGCCTAAAGGTGACGGAAGGTAAAAATATTATGTCTGAAAGTGTTTATTTATACTTTAGCGTTGAAAATACACAAATCACGACTCAGGTTTTTACTAATAATGACTGTATTTGTCATTCATTTGTAATAAAATTTAAATCCTCGCTCTTAGAATACATGAAATTAGGTACGTAACTTTTTAAAATTATATTCTTTCTTCGAAAAATTAACTTCAAAATTAATCAAAAATCAACAATTTTAGAGCTTCAACAGAGCGGCACAAGTAATGGCAGGTTAGCGTTCAATGTGAAAGAAAGCAGTCAATATTTCTGAATGTAAGTTATGTTTTATTGTCAACAACAATATTTGACAAAACTTATTTATTAACTTGTCTACATTTGTAAAATGCGCAGTGGTGAAATATATTAATTAAATTAATATAAATATTATTATAATTTCATGATTATGTGACGCATTAATACTCCTCGATTATAAATCTTTCTTCATAAGTTTAGCAACTTCATTAGTTGTTTATAAATTTATAATTTATTAAAAATTTGTTTTTTTTTATTTCTTCTGTATTACAGTACTTTTCAATCAATATATTAAATAAAATTTAAGAGATTATCAAAGAAACAACTTTCTATAATTTCCTTACTTTTATAGATTTCTGTAACTTAATCTATCTTAGAATTATGTCTAAATATTAGAATATTGTTTACTGTCAACAATTTTTTTCCAATTTTGGTGAAACGTTTCAAGCTACTGTAAACTGTAACTATTTAAAATAACAAATTGTTACATCCCATAAACCTGCTACCAACACACAAACAAAAAACACTTTACGATGTCGACATTCTTGCGTTACTCACGGCTGGAATCGAACCCGTTCCATATAAGGCGTTGACGCGAGGTATATTTAGTGTAAGTTTTTTTAGGTTGGCATTACAGAGTCAAGGTCACGCTGCGTACTTAGCCAAGGCGCCAGAGGGAAATTAATTGGCACGCCACTGGTAAACCGGTTGAAGAGCACCCGACAAACCATTAGCGTACATGGGATTTTTACAAGGGATAATTAAGATAATGGAGTTGAAGATAGACATTTACATATACAAAGTTATTTTGACTTCAGAATGGAAATTTGTCAAACAAATAATTACATGTTATGATTCTATTAATATTATAGTGTTAATTTCATTGGTATAGTAAAATATTTTTGTGGTACAAAATGAATCTATACAGATATTTGAGAAAAAATATTTATTGTGCTAATGCGAATTTTTAATTTTTTTATGTTAATATATTTTTAAATTTAAAGCGTTTTCACCTTCCAATTTTGTAAAAATTTTAGGTAAATACCGGAGACAAATAAGGTGAAACTTTCGCAATATTTTATTCTCGTCATTATGACGTACATAACATCAACTAAACTATTATTCACGAAAGACGACTATTCAGGGTCATTTGTTCGAAGAAAGAATACACTGCATTTTATAGCAGTAGCTTAGCAACATTTTGTATTAGAAAGTGAAAGATTATTTGACCTATGTCTATTTAATTTTTGTGGTGTGACAGATTATGTAAATAGTGGCATTACTTTTTAACACACTATAAATAATAATGACATATGTCGTAGAATTACAGATACCTAATTATCTACTACTAGTGACGCACGGGAGACGAGACGTGACGAGAAATATAAAATATCGATCTCGCTCTCGTTCTCGCACATTTTTTTTGGGTCTCGTCTCGTTCTCGCACGAGAGTCTCGCGAGAGTCTCGCTATAAAAATAAGCGTTTGCGCAGTACGTATTTACGTAACAATTCAACTACAACTGTGTATTTTCAGTCGTGTAGCTATGATAGAGACGAAACACTAAATTCTGGTTATCAAATTATTTCAATACGAACATGATGTTTATTCATTTACTGTCACCAGAAAATGTGATAAGTTAGTAAATAATTTAATTTCCTCTGAAATATTCAATTTATCACCAAATTATGATCTCTAAACTATTTCAAAACGGGCACATTCTGTCATCAGTAAAACAAATTAAATATTAAAAAATTATATTTTGTATCTAAAAGTACCTACACTTTATCATTAAATATATGCTACTATTTAAGTAAGATTTAGTCATAAAAAACCGCTACACTGGTAACCCGCCGGCAACCAATCACTCCGCTTCTGGAGAGAACACGGAGGTGTTGGCACCCAACGACGCTTAATATATCATCCTTTACTTTTCAGAGGCGGTAAGAATTTTATTAACCGTGTTTTTAACTAGGATTAATTATTGGAGAAAACTAGTTCTGGATGCAAAACCGAATTTGTCTTTATTTTGCATTTCCTTGCTCTGGGACCGATACCAATCGACTCTAGATAGACTCAAACAATATAGTGAATTTATATAAATTTCACATTCGCATGTTCTATGCACGAATTAGCGTTGACTCCACTTCTTGTACGGTGTATTTTTAATTGAATTTATGAATCAAAGCTATAAAGTTACAAATAGATTTTACTGCGAGACTCTCGCGAGAATTTCGCGAGATTTCTGGCTTCTCGCAGTTGTTATATCGATCTCACCTCGAATTTTAAACTGCAATCTCGCTCTCGTTCTCGTCTCGCATAATGCAACGAGACGAGACGAAATGCGAGAGTACTCTCGCCTCGTCGTGCTTCACTATTTACTACACTGCCCTCTGTGCTAATATTTATCCAGTGGCGTTGACGTTTAAATCAAATTATTATTCCTTGGTTTATAAGTTAATTCTATATGTTTGTAATTTGCAAAAATAAAAGTGAAGAACATAAATCTTTCAGAAAGGCATTATTTAGAAAGAAACATAATTTTCAAATGAATTACTATTAGTTTTTCAGTTAAAATGTGTCAATAAATATTTTGTTGCCCCGTCTATGCATACGAAATGCAATGAAGTTATCTGCAAGTAATATTATATCAGACGACTCACAAATGTCCTTGAATAGTCATCTTTCGTGAATAATAGTTTATGTGCGAATTAGGTCTCTATATACGTGCCCAAAACGTGCTTCATAAAAAGAGACAAAAGCAAAACACGGTCACCTGTTTATGTTTACATTTGACACTTGACAATTTAATTTCTGTGTTTATCTTATTTTCTCGGTTTTACGTTTACATATTTAAAATAAAATAATTTGCTTTTTGCGGTTTGACATTGAATTTGACGTTTCAACATCAAATACGGAAGACATTTGTTCATGTTTTCATTCTAAATTAGCGCTCGTAGCGGAGAACTTCGAACCAAAGATGCCACATATGTCATCGTATTGCGGGCGATTTATCTATTGATAAATTTATTATCGTTTGTACAAAAAATACGCTATATTTTATTACTTTTATTGCTTTATTAATAATATTGCATATATAGCATTACAGTAATGTAGAAAAATCATTACATTTCAACATAATTAAACTCCCCCACTAATGTATGTGTGAATGTATACACCTTTATTTTATTAAAATATAATTTATGTGTAAATTTTCTATAATTATGATTGTAGTACATAAATCATACATTATATATTTAATAATTACTTATAATTTATTATTAATCATTTCTTGAATTCTCTTACATTAATGAAGTTTTTATTACAAAAGAATAATTATCATTTTAGGAAAAAAATTATTGCATATGTACATATGTCTGTGGCTTAAAAATATCGTTTTACGAGCCTGGACCCTTAAAAAGCCAAATAAAGAAGACCAAAATCTGGGAGGCGTCAGGTATCACTTCCGGTTTATCAATTTTACCCAAAATGTAATAAGTTGTGCCACTTGATATCAAAGTCTTAAATACTACACTTGAAAAGTTTTGGCATATATTTTAATATAGTTTTTCATTAAAAACTGTTATGGGCTTCTATTAAATTATCATTTACGCTTGTCCAATATTACACCCAAAATCTTATCAACCTTTATATGAATTCAGAAAGCTTAAAAACGGAAAATAGAAATTTTTGGAATTTTGATGTAAGAGTTATCGTGGAAGAAACACGCACGCGCATATGCACACACACACACACACACACACACACACACACACACACACACACACACACAGAGAGAGAGAGAGAGAGAGAGAGAGAGAGAGAGAGATATCATTGTAAGAATAGTAAAAACATTGTGGGGACACTAATTCGTGCTGAAAATTCACAATCGAACATTCATCCTTTTTCCCCTAGCTCTTCAAATGTTACCAATAGGTAACCATAAAGTTCAGTAAAATTTTAGTTATATTGAAAGTAGATAAGAAAAAATCTGATGTGGACACCACACGACTTCCTTGTACGCAAGACCAATATGAAGTATAGACCCAATTATAAAATTGCACGTATTTAACGTAATTTGACATTAACATGTATATTTTTTATTTTTTTGTCCTAATCTATAGCCAGCTTCATTACAGAAACCAAAAAGTATCTAAGTTTTAAATTTACATATCTCGCTTATACAAAGGGCTAATTTAATAATACTTGATGTGCTAGACGCAGAATTTAATTCTCTAAAACTCTTATTTGAAGCATTTATTTCTAAAATTAAAATAAAACCATTTTATTCAAGAAAAACTGTTAACAACTTCAGGTAATATATCACTTCTTGTTAGCCTGTTTTAACCAAAATCTACTATGTTATTCCAATTGACATAAAAATCTTATATACCAAATTTGAAAAATTTTGGATTATATTTTTAAAAGTTTTTCATTGAAATCTATTATAGGCTTCAAATAAACCATTTCTGGAAATTATGTAATGACCAAAAAGGGAGGTGCACAACTAGATGTTATAGCAGTCCTAAATACAAAATTTCAACTTTCTTTCTGGGGAACCGGGTTCGATCCCGACCGACGCCAAATATTTCCAATTTTAAAATGGCACAAAAATGACCCCTGTGGTGCACTCTCCACGCCAACAATGAGTGCCCGTGGGGTGACGCCTGGTAAACGCCCGCACGGTACAAATATGTCATCATCATTACCGATATCTGCATACAAAGCAGATTGGCACACCCAGCAATGGGTATAAGCCGTGATGATATATTTATTTATTTTATTTATTCAACTTTCTACGGCTTACCGTTTTTGAGTTATGCGAGATATGTACGTACGTACGTACAGACGTCACGTAGAAATTAGTCAAAATGGATTCAAGGGATGGTCAAAATGGATATTTCCGTTGAAATCTGAAAACCGAAATTTTTCGCGATTACAATACTTCCTTTACTATGTACAAAACAACAAAAGTTTTTTATAATTGTTAGTTTTTGGAATATTTGAGTTTATAAGCATCTATACGTCACAACTATTGCTATCTTTCTCGCGCAGCCTACTACAGAAACTGGTGCGAGAAAGATAGCTATAGGTCTCGTTAAAAATCAAATGTAGTGTTGAACTAAACAATTTTGATTTTTTAATATTACGAATGGCTTCAAAATTAAACGAACTTTCATTTGAAATAATAAAAAAATTAAAGAAGAGGACCTTATTATCTAATTTAGTCATTACTGTAGACTCTATAGCACTATACCGTTCCGTGATTTTACTGACATATATGTACAATGATTATTACTGAAATATGTATTTTTTGTTAACTACTGGGCAATATTTCAATGATATTACATATTAATATGTAAAATAAATTGCAAACTTCCACGATTTTAGAGCACACAGAAAAAGCCGGACCCAACTCGGTTAATCCCTTTCTATCCTATTGGCTATAAATATAAATATTGAAAGAATATTTAATACCTACGTTAACTGCTTAATAAACATGATAGTTATCTCTTTTTATTCCTGTCTACTCATAATTTTCCTTGAAGCACATATGCATAATTCTTGTTTGCATACAGCAGACCCATAACATACAGAATATAAAACATAAGAAGTTGTTAACATTTATTTTTAGTTTTTTGTCAGGAAAATAGAAAATTAAGAACAAGATTTGAATATTGAATACATTAATCGAATGTTTAAGTATAGTCTTACTCTATATTAGTCAAGGACGATGTATGGATCATGTTTTAAAAGTTTGAAAAGTTGTTCTGGAGAAAAAATATGGCTCATGTATTATTCGAATTATATAATTATAAACCTTTATTAAGAATAGAAAAATTTTCATATTTAATTTTCACTAATTGGATCATTTGGAAGTCTTAACTTATAGTAAAATAGGAGACTACAGTGCAATTGAATTAAGAGAAATTAGGAAAAAATATTGATGGTATATGCTTAATAATGAATATTAATAAAGGAATAAAACGATATAATTGGAATTCTTCGGAAATAAGGGGTTTTTTCTTGTAGCAGCTCGTCACTTATATGAATTCCATATATATTATTTTGATTGGCGACTCAAAGACGGTCTATAAATATATAACGAATACCCAGTTAGGGGGAGGAGCCTACTATCAATGGAAATTGCGGAGGTGTGGCAATCAGTCCAATACTGCAATTCTGAAACAGTTTTTATTTGAATATAAATGTTTTACATTAAACATAATAATTTAAATACACTTCCAAATATAAATCATGTAAACTTTTACAGTATAATAATATTCATTTATTTTTTATAAATATAATTAAGAAATAGCATATATTTCAAGAACATTTAGCTCCACGAAGAAAACAGTTTCATATAAAAACTTGTATTCGTGACGTCACATCTATATTTTAAAATTTCGGGGGAGTATAATTCGCTTATTAATAGGAATTTTTTCACCGGATTTTCACCGACAGTCTTAGTTTTACTTATACGTTCAGATAAAATTATATTTAAAAAATGGTGGAATCCCCTATTGTAGTGTTAATTCTAACACTAGTATTGAATTTTTTGAGTGTACCAAAACAACCAAAGACTAACTGTAATGTTGTAAAAGGACCTTTAGGAATCTGTATTCATTTAACCAATTTCATATAGCACAAGACTAAATATATCTTCTATAAAATTTGTATAATAATAAAGAAGCCACAATCGTTTCGTTACAGAAATTTTGGCGCCCAACGTGGGGCTATTAAAGAGGGGATCCTTTTCTTAGATGTCGTGCTTTTGTTGCTGTCCAAGTATGAACGTGACAAAGTATGAGTCAAAATATTTAACACTTTTTTTGCTATATAATAATAATAATAATAATAATAATAATAATAATAATAATAATAATAATAATAATAATAATAATAATAATAATAATAATAATAATAATAATTATAATAATAATAATAATAATAATAATAATAATAATAATAATAAGAATAAAATTTGTGCCAACTTTGGCTTTATATTTCAGCCATTTTGTGACACTTCTATACCATTTTTAAAACAATGGTATTGACTTACATAATGTTTTTATGTAAATATATTTATGTATTAGAATGTATATTACACGTAAAATATTGTAATGATACATTAAAATATTTATTACAAGCTGTAGATTCTATACAGGCTTGTAAATAAGTTCATAATAAAATGCAAGTAAATGTAAAGAATGTGAATGAAAAGTTCAATTCTTGACCTATCCTATACAAGAATAATAAACGTATTATTGTATAACTGGTTTTTATATTGATACCCTATTTATTTTTAATTAATTTATTAATGTCATTATTATTAACTACGCAATTGTTGTAATTATATACCTACAGCCAGCCAATAATACACGCAGTTTTATTCATTCAAATATTGGCAGAACTCTGTGTTTATCACATTCACATTGAACCCTTAATTGCAGTAGAGGGCTTCCACACGGTTTCGAAATGGGGATACCGTTTCATAAATTGTGAAGATAGTTTGTAAAATTATATTGTTGAATAAAATTTGGTGCACAATATACAATAACGTTCATATTTAATATAGAGGTAGTGTACAGTTTTCTTTATTCGACGAAGTTTAGTTTTGACAATTTATTTTTCGTAGGGTTGCCACCTTCTTGGAGTGAGTGATCCGGAGATTGTTGAGGGGGGGGGGGTAAATTTGGGTATATATTTTTTTTTAGAATCGTAATCAGAATAAATCTTTATTTAAAAACATATCTCCTTTATCATAACAATCTAAATCGCAATAAATCATTTAATTAAAACAGTTCTTTTAACAATGACAGTTGAAGACTATTATTTCACAATATAACCTGCTGAACAGATTCTAGTAACATGTGTTTATGTGTCTGTAGTTACAAACATTTATGGCGCGAAATACGATGTCAAGAGGGATACGTAGATGTCGCTACTTTCCACGACGTAGTTGGTACAAAAATTAAGTTCGATTAGCGAACGCACAATAATTAACATAAAAAACATATTTATTTCTGAAACAATTAATCCGGAGATTTTCAACATAAACCTGGAGCCCGGAGATATGGTCTGAAACCCGGAGTCTCCGGGTCAAACCTGCAGAGGTGGCAACCCTAATTTTTCGTCATTTTTGAAAAATTCTGCGCCTTAATTGTTTTCATTTTGCAGGGCTCCTATAGATTGTTGTATATCTTTCTTGTAAGTAATAATAATAAATTTTAAATATTTCAATAAATATAATTACTAGACTTTACGAGTATATATCAAAAAATTTGATGTGGCCAGCAAATTAGGTACCTTCCGTCAGTTCTATGTACTTTGTATAAATTTCATATAAGTAGTTCCTTGCAAAAGATTCTATATCTTGTACATTACCTTCCGGCAGTTGTATGATTTTATACAAATTCCTTACAGAAAATTTCTAGCAAAAGATCCTATATTTCCAGTAAAATTATAAGACAAACACACTATGTCAATTTCATTTGACACTAACATCAGAATTTTCTTAATATAGTAGTTGTTTCCATAGCTATGGCTACTTTAAGAAATTTAATTTCTTTATAATTTTTTAACTCTATATTAAGTATAAAATGCAGTCAAATCGTATAGAGAATAAAATATTCTTTAATATTTATAATAAATGTAGAAAAATGATATTTAGAAAAACTGTTGAAATCTTCAAATGAGGGTACCGGTTGACCAAAATCTAATCAGCTATTCATATGGATGTAACGACGAAGAGTACGAAAGAATTATAATTTTTGAAATTGTAGTATTTGAGTTATCGCAGACGTAATTTTTTTTATACAAACACATACACACATACGCGCATACACACACACACACACACACACACACACACACACACATACACACACACACACACACACACACATACATACATACAGACATCACGTAAAAATAGTAAAATTTTATTCTAGGGACCCTAAAACGTGCTTATTGAATAAAAACTCATCATCGAATTTTTTGACCAAAGACAAATACCTTTTTTACTTAAAGGTGATGGAAGGTAAAAACAATATATAAGGAGTATCTGTAAGAAATGAATGGTTAACAAAGGAATTTTTATTAATGCACATTAAAGAATGTATCTTCTCATAGTACAAAGCATAAAAGATTTTTTGTATTGTTTGTGTAGGTGTGTAGTCTTCAAGTTCAAGGATATAGTGAATCGTGAATTCCTTTGCATTCGTCGAAATGAAAATGACATTACAGCAGGTTTTACACGCTTAAGAGGGGCGCGAACTGCCACACAGGTAAATCAGCCAATCACAGAGCTGCCTTTCACCTTGCAGCCAACCAGGGCAGGATTCAGGAGGTCAGGAAGGCCAGGAATACAGCAGGAACAAATACAGACAATGGAAAGAATACATGTAGTTGGAAGAAGTATGAATCTGGAGTTGAATGTTGATAAATCCAAGGTGTTAGTATTTGAAAGGAGTAAATTGGTGACTGTGTGCAATATGTTGGTGGATGGAGTGAAACTGGAGCAAGTGAATGAGTTTGTATAAATAGGTAGCATGATGTCAAGGGATGGTCGAATTGATAGAGAAATTGAAAGGAGAGTGAGTGCGGGGTGTAAGGTAACGGGTGCTCTGGGTACGTTTGCTCAAAACGTAAACGTATCTAGAGAAGCTCGTTTAAGTGTGTATAATGGAGTGCTAGTGCCTGCTTTGATGTATGGAAGCGAATGTTGGGCATGGACGGGAAAGCATAAAGAGAGAGTGACTGCCGTGGAAATGAGGTATTTACGTGGAGTATGTGGATATGTAAGACGGGATCACGTGAGGAATAATATGGTGTATGAAGAATGTATGGTTAGGAAGAATGTTGATAAGAGAGTAGGAATGAGCCAGTTGAGATGGTTTGGTCATGTGGAGAGAATGAAGAGTGAACGTCTTGTAAAGCGTATATATCTTGGTGAAATTGAGGGTGTTCGATTGCGTGGCCGTCCAGTGTGTAAGTGGATGGATGTGATTGATAAGGTACTAAAAGAGAGAAAGTTTCCGAGTGGGGAGAGAAGAAGAACGTGTATAAATGCGATTATGAATGTGGCCGAGGCGAAAGAAGTGTGCTTAGACAGGAATGTGTGGCGAATGATGATTGTTTCGTAACTAATATTGTGGTCCGGTTGCGGTATTTCGCTACCGTAATTCGGTCACTTTAATATGTTAAGAGTGAGGAATATATGTTGTACCTATGATGTCAGGTTAGTAAGAATGTTGTAGAAAGAGAGACTGTTTTTTTTTGATGATGTTTTTTTATTCTTTCGTGTTTGTGCTAACCCACTAAGTGGGAAATGCGTGATTTTATGTATGTATGTATGTATGTATGTAAAATACACTTATACTATGGTTCATTTTTCAAATAACTTTTAGTGCCTGTATAGGAACTCTTGTTGTATATTATCAAAATTTGTGAATAAAAGTTGATTCACAAATCCAATAAATAAATAAATATATCATCACGGTATATTATCCATTGCTGGGTGTGCCAATCTGTTTTGTAAACAAATAACAGTAATAATGATGACATATTTCACAAACCAAGTAAGAGCTAAATATTTATATGAACCTATTTAATTCTTAATTATTACAGTCCTGGCGTAGCGTCATCACTTATGACGTCACAACAATTGCTGATGAAAAGTGAACACTTCTTGCATCATGCTTCATTGAGTACTCGGGAATCTTCGCAATACTACGTGACGTATGATCGGCAAATTAATTACGATAAAAACTACACTCAGGTGTACTAAAATTAAATACAATTTCTAGGAATTTTAGAATGGTTTTTCTATGTTTCGACCACAAAAAAAGCAACGGAAGAAGAATGATTTGTTTATATGTTTTTGTTTTGTTTACGCGCAATTATAAGAGGAAATAATAATAAAGAGGTGTGTTGTATACGTCATATTATCATATCACCTGATCTTGCTCATACATATTACTTTCATATAATATTTATTATTTATTTGTTCAAGTTTATTTTAAAGAAAATTGTTATGATATTGTAAAAGAAGAAGTTGCAGCTATATTGTTTCGTGCACACTTACAACACAAAAATAGTTCTTGGATCTTGGAGCTCACTGAATTTAAATACTTCCATTGTTCTATTTGCGAATATATTGTAGGTATCAGATACAATATCATTTTACTGGTTTCAAAAGCTTTCAGAATTTTTCTTGATACTACAGTGGACCCCCGATAATCCGACAAACGTTTTGCAGGGCAGTGTCGGACTATCGAATTTGTCGGATTATAGGGTACTGCCTAAGACCCCCTATAGTCCGGAATTTTTTACAAACGAGTACCTTGTAATCCGACAAATTACAGATCCAGTGATAAGATTCTGTACAGAGCTTACGTTTTATTATGAAAATAACGTCATTAATGCTATAGAATTTACAAACAATAATAATAATTTTACATTAGGAAATATGTAATTGTGTACAAACAAATGTGCATGCATTATCTACATTAGCAAAAAATATTCAATAATAATAATAATAGTCATGTCGAATTACAAGGGGTGCCGGATTAGACAGGGGCCGGATTAGCGGGGGTCCACTGTAATAGTATACAGTGGACCCCCGGTAATCCGGCCCCTGGCTAATCCGGCACCCCCTGTAATCCGACATGACCCCACCACTAATGTGCTCGACGCGTAGGCATTGATTTGATGATGATTGATTCATAGTATGATTTTTATTCGTAATTTTTGATTATTTTAGTATGTACATTTGTTTGTACACAATTACATATTTCCTAATGTAAAGTTATTATTGTTTGTAAGTTCTATAGCGTTAATGACGTTAATTTCATAATAAAACGTAAGCTCTTTATTGTGTTGTTTAATTTACTAAATTTGACATACATAATGAAGTATGATTTGTACTTCAGAGTATAACATATAGAATCTTATCACTGGATCTGTAATTTGTCGGATTACAAGGTACTCGTTTCTAAAAAATTCCGGACTGTAGGGTGTCTTAGGCAGTACTCTATAATCCGACAAATTCGATAGTCCGACACTGCCCTGCAAAACGTTTGTCGGATTACCGGGGGTCCACTGTATTCCGTAACTTAAACGCGGTGGTTAAGCGTTCCGGAATGTAACCAAAACATAATTTCAGGATCGAGGTTTCATTTCGGAATGTGGTTCCTGAAAGTTTTAGTTACTTTTTCGTGACCACAACGACTACAATTTTTTTGTGGTTGTTGTGGTCATTTTCTTATTTCTTATAATATAATAAATAAAATTATATAAACATATAATTATTATTAATATATACTGACATAATATTTACATTAGTATAAAATAGACAAATAGAATTACGTTGTCACTTATTACCTCCCGCTACCCTTGGTAAGAGAGGTATAGGGATCGTGCTAAAAATCGCATATCGAGATTTTGGTAAATGACTACGTTTTAAGGTCCCTAGAATCCAATTTTAACATTTTCACGATGATGTCTGTGTGTATGTATGTGTGTATGAGAGTGTGTATCCTTTACTCTAACTCAAATACTATCATTCAGAAAATTTTGAAACCTTGTATTTCGAACTTCTTCTGTAATGGAAAGAGCCCATTAGATTTTGGTGTAAATCGGATAACCGGAAATGACACTTTACTAGAAGCTCAAAATAGTTTTTCTTTGAAAAATACCTTTAAATGTTATTTATTGAGATTAATGATATTATAAAAATTAAAGATTATTAAATTTTCTACAGATTTGCATTAATACTTTTTCTATATATTTTATGGATAAATTTATAAAATTATCTATAAATTTAATTCCGGAGCCTACGCTTTAAACAAGCTAAACTCCTTGGTTACACAGTTCATGTCTTAAATGTATGTAACTGACAGATAAATGTCACTGTCACAGAACTAATCATTTCAAATTAACAGTAACGTCACAGTAATGTTTTAAAAAGAAAATTGTAAATAGAACCGTAGTTATATGGAATGGATCTTAATACAGTTGCCGCAATGAATAAATATGTAAGTATATTTATATTTATATATATATATATATATATATATATATATATATATATATATATATATATAAATTAAATAGCGGGAGGTTTGATGTTGGCCACATCAGATTTTTTATCTTCCGTCACCTTTAGGTAAGAAAGGTATTGTCTTTGGTCAAAAAATTCGGTGGTGAGTTTTTAATGAACAAGCACGTTTTAAGGTCCCTAGAATACGATTTTACTATTTTTACGATGATGTCTGTGTGTGTGCGTGCGTGTGTGTGTGTGTGTGTGTGTGTGTGTGTGTGTGTGTGTGTGTGTGTGTGTGTGTGTGTGTGTGTGTGTGCGTGTGCGTGTGTGTGTGTGTGTGTGTGAGTGTGCGTGCGTGCGTGCGTGTGTGCGTGCGTGCGTGCTTGCGTGCGTGCGTGAGTGCGTGCGCGTGTGTGTGTGTGTGCGTGCGTGTGTGTGTGTGCGTGTGTGTGTGTGTGTGTGAGTGAATGTGTGTATGTGTGTGCGTGTGTAACAAAATTTTCGTCTACGATAACTCTAATACTAGAATTCCAAAAATTATAATTCTTTCGTATTCCTCTTCGTTGCATCCTTATGAAGAGCTTATTAGATTTTAGTTATAACTGGTCAACCGGACCACCCTCATTTGAAGATTTTAACAGTTTTCTTGAAAAAACGATGGTAAATATCATTTTTTCACATTTAATGTTATTTAAATATTAAAGAACATTGTAGTCTCTATACGATTTGACTGCATTTTATACTTCATATTAAATGGATATAGAGTTATAAAATTATAAAGAAATTAAATTTCATAAATTAGCCAGCTATGCTAGAATCAGCTACTATATTAAGAAAATTCTTATTGAAAGATGTCAGTGTCAAATACAATTGACATATTCGTAGTATATTTGTGTTAGGATCTTTTTGCTCGAAATTTTCTGTATGGAATTAGTATAAAATACATACAACTGTAGACAGGTAATGTACATACAAGAAATTTAAAATCTTTTGTAAAGAACTTTCTGTATGGATTTTATAGAAAATACATAGGCATTTACGAAAATTCTACTGGTAGATACCGCATTTACCGACTGTGTTCAAAAAAACGAGTGATAAAAAGTACCGTGTTCTAAAATTGTTGAATATCTACTAGATCTATCTACTGGATTCATGAAGAATCTAATCTCAAAAAAAGGTAGTGATGCAAAACGAAGCGGGCGCGGTAAGTGGAAATGTCTTCAAAGTAGGACTCTGCTCAGTTTGTTAGGTTATGGATCTACCCTGTTTACCACTTGCGTTCTTAAAATATCGATTCCGGTAGCTGTAACCTGATAAACAGCTGTTTTGTTTTGTAAATACCTGATATAACTGACGGACGGTAATGTGCTGGCCACATCAGATTTTTTGTAAAAAATATAGAATATCTCGAAAAAGAAAAGAGATATCGACCTGTGGTTTTAAAATCTTAAATCTACACCCTTCAAACTAATTAAATACAAATTTTCAGAATTTTTAAATTTTTAAAAATTTCGACCCTTTTTTAAACTACACCACCATCATACCCAAAAATGGGTGTGCGATACACTTTCAACGACCTCGCCAGTAAATTCCTCATACCAAAAACCATAAGTATACCAATTTTCATCAAAATATTCCAACGGATACATTAATTATTAATCATTCCTTAAAATTGTCAAAAACTGAAGAAATCGCAAGGGGTACACCTTAGATTTTTTGCGATTTTTGGCCATTTTCAGACTTTACCTTCTGGAGATTGTAATAGTTGTTCGGACACGAAAAGAGATATCGACCTGTGGTTTTAAAATCTTAAATCTACACCCTTCAAACTTATTAAATACAAATTTTCAGAATTTTTAATTTAAAAAAAAAATGACCCTTTTTTAAACCACACCACCCTCATACCCAAAAATGGGTGTGCGGTACACCTTCAACGACCTCACCAGTAAATTCCTCGTACCAAAAAACATAAGTATACCAATTTTCATCAAAATATTCCAAAGGATACATTTATTATAAAACATTCTTTAAAATAGTCAAAAACTGAAAAAATCGCAAGGGGTACACCTTAGATTTTTTACGATTTTTGGCCATTTTCAGACTTTTCCTTCTGGAGATTGTAATAGTTGTTCAAAAATTATGAAAATTGGTATGCTTATGTAATTTTGCTCGTAGAATCTAATGGTGATATCGCCAGCGGCGTATAATGGACCATTTTTGGGATATGGGCATCTTTGAGCAAAGTTTTGAGGACGAATATCTCGGACACGAAAAGAGATATCGACCTGTGGTTTTAAAATCTTAAATCTACACCCTTCAAACTAATTAAAAACAAATTTTCAGAATTTTTAATTTTTTTAAAATTGCGACCCTTTTTTAAACCACACCACCGCCATACCCAAAAATGGGTGTGCTGTACACCTTCAACGATCTCACCAGTAAATTCCTCGTACCAAAAAACATAAGTATATCAATTTTCATCAAAATATTCCAACGGATACATTTATTATAAAACATTTTTTAAAATAGTCAAAAACTGAAAAAAATCGAAAGGGGTACACCTTCAGACTTTTCTTTCTGGAGATTGTAATAGTTGTTCAAAAATTATGAAAATTGGTATGCTTATGTAATTTTACTCGTAGAATCTAATGGTGATATCGCCAGCGCTGTATAAGTGGCCATTTTTGGGATATGACCCAAAAATGGGCATTTTTGAGCAAAGTTTTGAGGACGAATATCTCGAACACGAAAATAGATATCGACCTGTGGTTTTAAAATCTTAAATCTACACCCTTCAAACTTATTAAATAAAAATTTTCAGAATTTTTAATTTTTTAAAAATTGCGACCCTTTTTTAAACTACACCAGCCTCATCCCAAGAATGGGTGTGCGGTACACCTTCAACGACCTCACCAGTAAATTCCTCGTACCAAAAACTATAAATATACCAATTTTCATCAAAATATTCCAACGGATACATTTATTATTAAACATTGTTTAAAATCGTCAAAAACTAAAAAAATCGCAAGGGGTACACCTTAATTTTTTTTATGAAGGAAAAAAAACATATTATATTTTGGATACAATTGATAAACCAGAAGTGATACTATATTTGAAGTTCTGAACAGATTTTCGTCAAAAATGTATTGATAAAATCGAAAACTTTTCAAATTTAGTATATAAAACTTTTATATTAATGAGACGGCATATTAGATTTTTTTTATAAAATTGATGAACCGGAAGTAGTAATTTACAGAAAGCTGTAAACAGATTTTCTTGAAAAAATATATTAAAACATGATCCAAAATTTATCAAATTTGGTATGTAAAACTCGTGTATAATTTGAAATAACATTAGATTTTGACTATACTTATTTGATAAACCTGAAGTGGATACTTAGTTTGGATTTTCGAGGAAAAACATAATAAAATATAATCCAAAATTTGGTATTACAGTCTTTTCTATTTATTGGAATAACAAATAGATTTTGTTTACAAACGATCAATGGACAGTGATGCTTTACGTAAAGCTCATTTCTGTTTTAAACATGGAATTGACGGGAGGTTATGTGCTGGCCACATCATATTTTTTTAATGATGCGGTGGTTCCCTGCTTTACCGACACAAATCAACCAATTTTCAATAACCATAACCTGACCACGTAAACCACAAGAAAACCATAACCACGGTTGTGGTTAAATTAAGGAATGTACTATTAATATGCAGGACAATTTTTTTGTGTAGTACAAGTATTTGCATATTAGTTTATACATTAGGATGAAATAAATTGTGATAAATTGTCAGCCATCGAGATTCGAACCCGAGACACCTACCTTGCCGGGATAGTGTTCTACCAACCAAGCTATTGGTTGCTCTCCTCTCGATGGCTGAACACTCTTTCACATTTAAAGTCATATAACTGCTGAGGAAATTTATTATTAATCGTCACATGATTAGATGTGGGGTTGCTAAGCTTCTACTGCGTTTACTCTAGGCCCTACCAGGCACAATTTATTCCAAATACAAAGTGATCCAGAATGATTGAAGGTCACGTGACATAAAAAAGTTCTGATTATGATCAAAATTACCTTCCACGAAAAATAATTAGTATTAATTTACCAATACTGTCAAATTATGTTGCCTATATTACGGACATTTGGAAAAGTTAACAGCGTTACGTATTTTGAATTTTTTGACATACAGTTTGTTTTCATCTTTTAAAATTAAACTGATATTTATTCAAATCGTTACGTTAGATAGCGTTTACGGATGAACATGACAAGTTTATTTTTTCAGATGTTTCTTGGGTAGGGTTACCATAATCGCATAATCGCTGCTACTGTAAAATTTTAGCCTCTTTTCAGTGCTCATTACATGTCTGTGGTCTCTATTTTGTAACTCGGTGGTTAATTTTTAACCACTGGTTAAAATTTTTATCCAATAGATATTAATTTGATAACTAAAAAACCCTCTTTTTGATACATGTCAACATAATTGGTTGGTTAAAAAATTTAACCAGTGGTTAAAAATTAACTACTGAGTTACAGAATAGGCTCTTATGAAAGTTGAAAAATGCTTGAAACTATTCAAACAGGGAACAGGAATAAATGTTCGTTACTGAACTGAGCACCTGGCAACGTCAAAATGTACACGTTGCCAGGTGCTCAACTACGGACTTTTCCCTATTTATAGTTTCAAGCAATTTTCAACTTTCATAGACATTGTTGAGTATTTTAAGCGTAATAATTGGTGATTAGGCCTTAGCGTGTACTTACATTTTATATTAGCTACGCATTAACACTTCCTATTTGTATTTTATTGAATTATTTAATTAATTAATAAAATTATATAGTTCGTTAAAGCATATTAACAATTATCTATAACATTTTGTTTTTAATCAAAAACATTCCCTTTTTTCAAATATCAGTTTTAATTATATT
This sequence comes from Harpalus rubripes, assembly GCA_963082715.1. Lineage (NCBI taxonomy): Eukaryota > Metazoa > Arthropoda > Insecta > Coleoptera > Carabidae > Harpalus > Harpalus rubripes. Next base: position 5,678,750 of record OY720453.1, on the reverse strand, counting down.
ATAAATTCCTTTTTATAAAAACTTAAACGTGCGGTAAATTCACTGTAAAAAGATTTTATTCATTACCCTTGAAACGCTGAAATAATGCACTGATGACTAATTTTCAGACTGCTGCAAAATTCTTTATAAGTTTCATCAGCATTGTTTCATAATTATTTGGTTTATCCTTCAGATGATTCATATTTCATAACTATTAATTTAGTTTTGATTTGGAGTGGTCAACAACCTTTTAACAGGTGTATATTTATAATTTTGCAACAAAACAATGGCGAAAAATAAAAAAATCCTACCTTATTTGAAGTGATTCTTTTTTCTTTACTGTATTCATAGTTCACTCAGGAAAACGTGTTCAGCAACTGGGAAAATCTGTAAAAATAATTAATTATTAAATTTTTTCATAAAATATATAAAAAAATATAAATATTTATATAGGGGTGTAAATTACACACTACAACTCAGCATTACCAACCTAATAATTCTTGAGAGCCGACCGGTTTTACATGCATTAAATATACATTTATTTTAAATTTGTGAAACCAAATTTTGTCAATAATAAATATTTTTTTCTACAGTCTATATACAAAGTAGCCATTTGCGCTCTCTTTTGTCAACGCAAAATGTCACTTTGCCGCTCATGTGCGACAAAGTAGTAAAAACGCTCGCTGTCCAAATTTCTAACTATACAATGTTGAGAAATGTCACTTGTCTACATTCTTAATAGAAACGTTTAGTCAGGAACTAATGATACTGTAGTTACACATTTACCACCTTCACAAGTCAATCTGACATATAACTGCTCTGTCGGTATATTACATAACCATACAAAATGCCGCACTGCTGTGAAAATAAAATAGGGTATTCATTTACAAAAACAAAAGTATAAAATGTTTAGATTAGATTGAAGCAAGAGCTCAAGAAGAATGGAAAAGAACGATAAATTAAAATTGAACACTCCCAATGAACATCCACTTTTTCACTGCACTAGTTTAATGTACTTGAAACAAATAAATTTTTGTTATGGTGGTGGACTCCATTATGGCGACTGTAGAAAAAATCTTGTGTGTGTCTCAAGCGCAAATGGACATTGTCGATTTCGAGAGAATGCCGCGTTCCTGCGTCGCGCGGCAACAACCTCTCAATCGACAATATCCCATTTTGGGCTTTTAATACACAAATAGCTATTATCTGTAAAAATGTACAAGATCTGAATATAAAAAATTAGAACAAAACATGGTTAAACATCACTTAAATTCTGTAGATTTTATTTGATAATTGACAACTGCCAGTTGATATTGTTTTGTTTTTATGAACTAGGTTTGCATTATGACCAAATCAAAGGGCAGAATTTATATCTCTGTCTAAACCAACGCTACTTTCTTACGTGAAACGAAGTATAGAATAAAGAATTATTTAAAAATCAAAGTAGTTTGAATGAAAACAACGACATCTGTTATTTTTGAAGGTTTGAAGTCAAAAACGGAATGTGGATAAGTCACTTTTTACCTCTCGCTAAGAGAGGTATTGTATTCATGCTAAAAATCGCATATCCAGATTTTAGTGAATAAACATGTTTTAAGGTCCCTAGAATCCGATTATAACATTTTTATGATGATGTGCGTATGTGTGTGTGTGGATGTTGGAATTCACGATTTTTCAAATACTATAAGACAAGACATTTTTAACTACGGATTCCTCAATCTAACAATAATGGGAAGAGTTAATTAAGTTTTGGCAACAATTGGACAACCGCAAGTAGTAGTTACAAGAAAAAAATCATCTAAACAGTATTTATCGAAAATTTATGTAAATACTTATATTAAAGAACGTTAAATTCTTTATTCGATAAATTTATTATTATATCTTCTATAGATTTAGAGATAAAGAAATGCATATAAAATAATTTGATGTAAAAATTCTCAGATCAAACTACTTGAAAGCAAGAAATTCAAATGTTTGTAAATGACACATAAATGTCACTGTCAAAAATATTTGTATGCCACTGTCAAAAATATTTGTACATTATAAAGATTATGAAAATAAAAAAGTCAACAACGCAAAAGAATATAAAAGGAATTTGCGATAAAATGACGAATATAATGAAAAAGAAAAGGAAAGTAGAAAAAGAAACTTTCGGGATATTGAACATAAAGAAAATGTATGTATTGTGCATAATTTATATTAAAATATCCCATAGATTTTGCAAATATATGTGAGAATTATTTTGTAGTGAGACATGAATATATGTATTTGTATTTAAATATATTTTTCGTTTTATGCGTACAACCAGGTAAAATATCTGGCGAGAGGTTATGTGCCGGCCACATCAGATTTTTATTAATGGCGACTGTTTTGGCGCACTTCTTTGTAAACCAAATGCACGCTGGTTCCCAAATCTGCAGCCGCGATGAACTTTAATATTTTAAGACTTTCTAAAAATATATAAAGTAAATAAACACTAGGTTTATAATATTAAACCTAGATGAAATAAATAAAAATGTTCCATTATAAAATTCTATGCCAATAAAAGGTATTGTTTTTCCTGATTAACTAAAAAGTTAACTGAAACTGACAGTTACTTAGATGCATTAGTGCATTCTTTGAAAAAAATAAATTATTATAAACCACAAAGTTTAATATTCACCTTGAAGAAGTATAAAAATCCCTAACAGAGTTCTCACTACCGAATCTAATTCCTGCAATTGCTCTTTTTGGCTGATGCAACTTTTTCCACTATTACAGCAGACTTGTTACATTACTCTTTTTACTGCAGTGTTTAATGATAATAATTTTCGAGTTATCGCGCACGTATTGTTTGAATTTGCACATTAATAAGCAAGGCGTAACAGCAGATACCTGACCATTACAACAAGAATTAACATCGGAAGAGAAATTCAAGGATGTAGAAGCGTAACTTTGCAAACTGTTTCAAGTTTACTAGAAAACAGTATTTTAGGTGAAGGTTGATTGTTGTTTAATTCGCTTTCCGGTAAAGAAATTGGTTTGCAATTAAATTTGGATTAATTATTTGCATTTTATAAGAAATAAGACGCAATTTATTCATTTTATAATAACAATGGGACTCCATCGTCAATGGGGAAAATTATTGTACGTTTCGTTGGTATAACGCCACAATCATCACCATCAGATAGTTTTACAGAATATTACAATAATATTTGATTTTACATTCTAATTCTAACGTTGAAATTAATACGTTTTAATTTGATACCGTAACGTTTTTATTTAATTTATTTGGGTGAAATGTAAATATTAGACAATTATTATTAATTAAAATAAGTGTTTATTAAACTATAATAAAAATTACTAATATTAAACAATTATTAAAAACTAATTAAGACTAAAACTATAATTAACTAGATAACACTAACACTATTTATTTATACGATCTTACTGATTATTTATTTCGACTATTTATGTTACTATTTATACATCATGTTCAACTGTCCGCCTACCGACCTCCACAGCGTCTATATACTCAACTGACTCAACAGCGTCTGTATATTCAACTGCTCGGACAGAAGTCACACCTTTCACCTCACTATCTGTCTATTTATGTAACTCTCTCACTTCCACAGCCTCAGTATCACCGACTGTCAACACCACTGCCGAGTATCCACTTCCACTTGCCGTTACTGTCCCCGTATACCTATCTTCCCAATACTCGTCAACACTACCGAGTATTCACATCCACAGGTATCCCAGTTAACCAGTAACTTCCCGAGTCCTCCATTCGACACAAATATATATATATATATATATATATATATATATATATATATATATATATATATATATATATATATATATATATATATATATATATAATACATACAGAGTGTCTCACAACTCGCGCCCCAGACGAAACTGACACTTGCCGACGACAATAGGTTGCCAACAAATAGAAGAAAATAATTTGCGGCTGCTTGCATAATGGAGTTACAAGACTTTTTAATCCATCAATCCCGGAAGGATATCTTGAGGTGTGATGATATTATTACAAAATAAAACTGGTTGCTAGGTTTTAAAAATACTACTGGTGAGTTACAAAATTTGTTTGACTTACTGTAATTTTGACACTTCAGAGTTGACTTTTCACTGTCAACAAATTTAGGCTAGCGAAGGAGTCATCCGAGATCATCATTTGTATCGTACAGTGAAACGTGTTGTAGCAGCTGTGTAAAATGTGTTAAACGAAAATATTATTGTCATTTGATCTGCCATAACTTGACCGGTCTTATGCGTCCTTGCGATGGCTCTCAATATCACTTTATGATCCACAAGATTTCTATCCGGAAAACGTTCCGAATAGACTTGTGCTGCCTCTCTGGCGTTACGTCCACATTCTCCGAAAATTATAATCATTTCTAAGTAATCAGCGGTTGAATACATGGCAAAAATTTGCCTTTTTTATTCACCTTGTCAAATTTAATTTGACACTGACATTTTTCGAAAACTACAGTCGCCCACACATTTTAAAGAAGATTTGATTTGTATAACGTAAATTACGGCAAACACACGTTAAAGGTGTAGGTCTTTGATTGGTCAATTTTGTCTTTTCTCGAATATCTTTTAAGCTAGATTTTTTTTTCTTCGAAATTACACATCCGAGTGCAGTCTCGTGTTTTCCTCATTCGCTCTGTTGCGCGAGTTGTGAGACAGCCTATATATATATATGGGGTGGCCCGTAGATCCCTTTGTATTTACATGCTTAATAACATTGTGGGGGAACTAAAATATTTTGCCTTGTATGACGAAAACTAAATGGTAATTAGAATTTATTTGAACAACAAAAGAAGAATATGGCACTTAGATCTCATTAGACTTAAAAACTTTTACAGTTTATAAGTATATTCAGCATACGTATTCGCTATTGCCTCCAGTACTTTTCCTAAACAAAAACTGTAACATATTTCCTATTTTTTCCCAGCGTTAACGTCTCTCGTAACAGATGCATTTCTATTTTTATCAGCCCTGCAAGAATGTCACAATACAAAACGAAAAAAATTCAAAACTGATGTGTTCTACCGTCTGTTTATAAATAACAAAGTGTGTCCGTTTATTTTCAAATTCGAATTCGGTTAGAAGACCGGAATCGGTTTCGAACACATATCTAAATTAAGAGAGTGTTACAAAATTAAAAGAAAACGTGCAAGAATGCACGTGACGATTTAGATAGCAAAGAATTTGATTAAGATTTTATCTTGTAAATGTTTCTGAAATTGATTAGTGAAGTAATATTACTTTAAAATTAATCTAGATAAAATTAGAGCACTCGAGAACTATTAACCATAATATATATTTGTGGCCGAGAGATTCAAAAGGCAGTATGAACTGCAAATTTCTTTACTAATCTAGTAAAATTCATTATTATAAATAAATAAAATAAATATATCATTACGGCATATTACACATTGTGGGTGTGCCAATCTGCTTTGTACGCAGATATCGGTAATAATGATGACATATTTGTACCGCGCGGGCGTTTACCAGGCGTCACCTCACGGGCACTCATTGCTGGCGTGGAGAGTGCACCACAGGGATCAATTTTGAGCCAATTAAACATCGAAATATTTGGCGTCGGTCGGGATCGAACCAGGTTCCCCAGATTCGCAACCAGACACTCAGGCACGCGGCCTCGAGATCCCATCATTATTCGACAATTTTTAAATAAAATAGTATGCGTACATATTAAATTTTAATTCATTCATTTCGGGAGAGGGGGGCAGACCTCCTTAACTCCCTCCCCGACTAACACCAATAATCTCATCTTTTAAATCAACTACGCTTGTATTGTAGTGTTCTCCATTGGTTATCATAATATGTATATAAATCGCTGCAAACATTTTTCTATATTGTCTACCCGCTACCGTTGGTAAGGGAGGTATAGGGATCGTGCTAAAAATCGCATATCAAGATTTTGGTAAATGACCACGTTTTAAGGTCCCTAGAATCCAATTTTAACATTTCCACAATGATGTCTGTGTGTATGTGTGTGTGGATCCTCCACTCTAACTCAAGTACTATCATTTAGAAAATTTTGAAACCTTGTATTTCGAACTTTTTCTGTAATGGAAAAAAGCCCATTATATTTTGGTGAAAATCGGGTAACCGGAAATGGCACTTTACTAGAAACTCAAAATAGTTTTTCTTCGAAAAATACCGTTAAAAGTTATTTTTTCGAGATTAATGTTATTATAAAAATTAAAGATTATTAAATTTTCTATAGATTTGCATTAATACTTTTCGCTTTAAACAAACAAAACGCAGTTATTCAAATGTATGTAACTGACAGATAAATGTCACTGTCAAAGAACTAATCATTTCAAAATAATATTAGTAACGTTTTAAAAAGAAAACAGTAAATAGAACAATAGAAAAGGAATTCAATACAGTTTCCAGCATAAGTAAATATGTAAGTATGTATTTAGATTAATAAAAATTAATGATTCACAAAAATATTTAAGCTAATCCTCATTTTTGGATTTTTAATCTTCATTTTATTATAGCTCCGGTGGCTCAATGGTTAGAGCAATGCCTCATGTCATGAGGGCCCTCGGGGCTCCGAGTTCGAATCCCACTAAGGCATGGGTGTGAATGTGAACTCACTTTGTTATTGGAATTTAATCATGTTGAGGGGTTTAAAAAAAGATAGTTACTTGGATTAGATTATATTATAAGAAATAAACTTTTAGGTAATGGCGGGAGGTATTGTATTGGCCACTTTCATGTAAAACAGCAAAATAATTGTTTTTCTCCAGTTTAAAACGATTTTCCATTTCATCAAGTAAAACATTCACAAAATTTGTCTCAAATAGCTTTTGAGCGTCTAAAATTGGTTGGCCAAGAGCCGTATAACGACACTTTGAAAAATGAACCCTAAAATGCGCCCCTAAATTATCTGTAGTGAGGCAGTCGGCTCTCTGCCTCATGCCACCTTCCGGCCGTGAAGGTTGTAAATCCTGCATAAATAAGTTTCATAGACTGTTTCCTCCAACTATAAAAGCAAGCAGTGACACATATATGCCGCCTTGTCATAATTACGATATTTATAATTTTATTGCTGGACCCAACAAAATCAATTTTTCCGATTATAGTAATGTCTGATCCTCTTCTTCTTTTAGTGATTATTTTGTTTGCACTTAATGGTACATGTTGCTGCACATTTTACTATTAGTGCCTCTGAAACTATTTAAACCTGCCGCATTATATTTTGCTTCAAAATACATATTTTCTGTTTACATTCTTTAAGATTCAATTAAAATTTTGATTCTTCCAATTGTTGCATGAATTACATCAGACTAAGGTAACATATGCACTATATCGTAATGAATTGATTCTACATGATCATTAAGTTAATTACTACATCGTAAGTCGAAGTAGTCAAGGATGTTGATATTGCTCTGATATTCTAATTAACCAACCATTGTATTATACTTGTAATTATTGTCCAATACATACATACACACATACATACGCATCTCCCACTTAGTGGATTAGCACAAACCCGAAACAATAATAATAATAACAATAATAACAACAACAACAATAACAGCAACTACAAAAATAATCACTCTCTTTCAACAACATTCTTACTAAGCTGACACCATACAACAAATATTCCTCTCTTAACATATTAAAGTGACCGATTTTCGGTAGCGAAATACCGCAACCGGACCACAGTAATAGTTACGAAACAATCATCTTTCGCCACACATTCCTGTCTAAGCACACTTCTTTCGCCTCGGCCACATTCATAATCGCATTCATCCAATTGGTGCTTTAAATATGTTAAGATTGAATTAGTTTCATACCAAATTGAAAGATTACATGCTCTTATAATAAATTTATTCGACAAACCAGACTATAAAAATAAAGTGCAATAAGATAATAGTTATTTATGTACCAAGACACTGAAGTTCTACTTTTTATCACGAATGTGGAATTTATTTACCGATGCCCGTGTTTTATCTCGAACTTCTTCATCGGAATTATTTAGTTCGTTCATCTTGCATCTATTTTTTTGTCATTTTCCTTACAAATTTACTATTAAAAACAATAATGCCCAACTTATCTTATATGTACAATAATTATCATATAGTTGGCAACACTGTATTTGCATGAAATCGTCGTACTGGCGACTGAAATGTCCTGCGTTTATTTAAGACCACCGACTTAGTTGGTAATTTTGGTAATTTTCCTGCGGTGTGATTGGCTGCCATTACCAATTCGGAGGGTTCGCAAGTTTGCCGCTTGGTGGATACGGGTTAATTTCAGTCGCGAATAATGGATTACTTTTGGAACCCGCAGAATCCGTTAGTGGCGCTGTAATCGCACCTGTCATGGCGGTCTGTAGGACATGTCAGATTTGTTTACATCTTGATATCTTGAAATAGCGCTTTCTGACCCAAAATAAGGATCTAGCCCGAGGGTCTTGGGCCCGATGGATAGATGTCGTCCGATGGACATATCATTTAGTAACGCTCGTGGTGCATACAAGATTTTATGTCTCACTATAACATGTGAAATAAGTTTTCATTTATAATAATTTTGATTACAATAATGCTTAAGCTTTGGCGTTGCTAAGGATGTTGTTTATTGTTTAATTGTTTTGTTTATTATCCACATGAGTGAATTTGATGTTTCGGAAGATTTTTTATCGAAACGGTGTAAAGAAATTATTTGGAATGCTTCTGCTTGCTTTAAGGAATAGAAACATATAAATGTTCCCCAAATTATTCCATTCTCGTCTATAGAAGATGTTAAGTATTATATTTTGAGGTTCGTTTTCACATGACAAAAGTCTCAGTTCTTTATTTTTTATGCACTTATTTCTGAATATTATTACATTTTAGAGAGTTTGTACTGCTTTGGATGTGTCACATGAGACGGTAAATAATATCAAAACTGAATTTAAACGTGGGTAAATGACGTCCCCAAAAAAACTAGTGATTGCTTTTTAAGGTTCTTTTAATAATCAAGTATATTAATTAAATTTAAAAAGGATTTCTGTGTTGTGCTTTCAAAGCTGTTTTCTTATTATATTAATTGTTGTAATCAATTAATGTATTAATTGTTGTAATCAATCCGTATTATTATTGTAATGAATTATAATTTAAAAAAATCATTATATTCCGTTTATATTATTTCTAATTTAGTCCATAAACGATGATCGGATCATTGTGAGGGCATAATGAACTATTATGCCCTCATATAATGCCCCGGTTGTTATAGATATGTTTATATACATCGTATCCTAGCAATAAACAGTTCATAATACTTTAGTGAGACAAATATTATTTATATAACGATGTAACTTGACGTTTAAATATTTGACATGTCTTACTGGCCGCCATTAATTTAGTTCCATAAAATTCCGCTGGTGTCGCATTCTATTCTGCGGGTCCCATTAGTGCCGGTTTCTGAACTTTTTGACGATTTTTGTGCACTTTAGTGACGATTTCAAATAAATATTATTAGAGCGCTTGACAAAATCTCTTCCTCAATTTGAAATAACTGGGATGGGATATTCATTATTTGAAAAAGTGTTAGTTTACTCATCATTCTCATATTTGTATTTAGACTTTGTGTTTATATATTTAAAAAAAATAAATAAACGATATATTTTAGTCTTAGAATAATCACTAACCTATATCTCATGTTTATATTTGGAATGAATGAACTTCAAATGAATTTTTGGGGCAATTAATAAGTTACTTTATTGTAAGTAATCTCTGTAATTATTCTGTGCCAAATCGAAGGTCGTAGCTCCCGACTTCCCGAGAATAAAACTTTATTAGTTAATTTCCTTGGGTTATAGTTCAAGAATCAAATTGCGGTCTTCAACATTGATCATTATAATGAATATAAAACTCATTAAGTTTCATTAATAATTCAATCTAGTTTGTGATTTTGATTATAAATGAAGTTTTTCCAGATTTATTTTCACTTTTCTAGATACTTTAGATACGTAGAATTCTGGGAAATTTTCTACTAACTTGTTTCTATACCGCTGGATTTTCTAGAGATGAGTTCATGGATCAATGGGGAATCATTATGTTGATGGTATAATTATTTTTATTTATTTTTTTGAGGCAACATAATAAAACCATAAAATATTCTTGTTTATTAGTTGCAAAAGGCACACAATCAAAATATTGATAAGTGGGCGCCGGACATATGTATGATAATATACATAATAAATGTGTGGAATTGTGCGGTAGGTTAAGTTATGTTAAAGTTAAAAAAAATTAAAATATCTGAAACACAACTATCAAGTTTTAGCAAGAGTGCCCTTTTTGTGTATTATTGCATTGTATGCAATATTTTATTAGTAAAAATGAAAAAAAAAATGTTAATGTTAATAAAATAAAGACATAAAACGTTCAAGGATTCCCCATATGAGACGCCTCTGGTTGAGATTTAGAAACAAAAGAAGGTATAAACATATATCTGAATAATACCAAATTTTAAAATTTTTGTGCAACTAGGACCAAAATTATTAATAAAAATCTGATGTGGACACCACACGACTTCCTTGTACACAAGACCAATATGAAGTATAGACCCAAGTATAAAATTGTACATATTTGATGTAATTTGACATTAGCATCTATTTTTTATTTTTTTGTTATTTTTTGTCCTAATCCATAGCAAGCTTTAATACAAAAACCAAAAAGTATATAAGTTTTAAATATACATATCTTGCTTATACAAAGAGCTAATTTAATAATACTTGATGTGCTAGACGCAAAATTTAATTCTCGAAAACATTTAATTGAAGCATTTATTTCTAAAATCAAAATGAAACCATTTTATTGAAGAAAAACTGTTAACAACTTCAGGTAATATGTCACTTCTGGTTAGCCTGTTTTAACCAAAATCTACTATGTTATTCCAATTGACATAAAAGTCTTATATACCAAATTTGAAAAGTTTTAGATTATATTTTAAAATAGTTATTCATTAAAATCTATTATAGACTTCAAATAAAGTACCATTTCTAGAAATTATGTAATGACCAAAAATGCAGGTGCACGACTAGATGTTATAGCAGTCCTAAATACAAAATTTCAACTTTCTACGGCTTACCGTTTTTGAGTTATGCGAGATAGGTACGCACGTACTACGTACGTACAGACGTCACGACGAAATTAGTCAAAATGGATTCAGGGATGGTCAAAATGGATATTTCCGTTGAAATCTGAAAACCAAAATTTTTCGCGATTACAATACTTCTTCTATCTTCTATCTCTTTAAATTGAAAAGGTCCATTGAAATTTAAATAAATTTATATTTATACTCTTTTTTAGTAGGCTATGTATGAAAAACAAAAACTTCTATTTATCAATTTGAATTATTTAGGATATAAATCAAATAGAACACAGTTTATAACGTTATTAACAAATATTTGTTTCATTTTAATTTAAGGTCAATTGTTTTTCATACATAGCCTACTGAAAATTAAAATGTCACATTTTGATATTTCAGATTGGCATGACTGTAATGAATACACTAAATATCCTGGCAATGGATAAAATAAAAAACTTTATTAACTGACACCAAAATTCTACCAAAAATTTCCCTTAATAGAAATTGCCAAATATTTAAAAAAATGTAAATGAAAGCCTCAACAGAGAAAATAGTATAAAATTCAAGCACTCGTTCGTTCGTCCACTCGTCGCTGCCCTCTCGTGAACAAATTTGTAACTCGTGCTAGAATACTTTGCCTTCTGTAACTTATGTTTTAATATATTATTCTTGTTTTAAGTTTGAAGTCTGTCGGAATTGAATCAATTTCATTGATTCATTTATTTTTCTAATATAATTAAATAAATATTATTATATATGTGTTTGTTTATTGATAATAGTCTCCTTGTGTTAATATTTTTTAAGTGCAATTAAACATTGTCCCCTCTAAGACAAAGAAATACTGTTGATCTCTTATTAGCACTATTATTCAAGGATTTTTTGGCATTAATGATAACTCTAATCAAAAAATACAGAATATCAAGTATTATTGATAATATTAACTCATTTGCGTAATAGATTGGACAAAAATAAACACAATAATCAGAAATCTGTTCTTCCTACTAATCATGTGATGTTTACCAAACAAAAGAGGAGTACACACATGTGATCTACGGCCTAGATCAATTTCAAGAGATCTTCAAAGTGCGGTCTATCTTTTGTTTATTGGATTTGAATTTTCGGGAGCCATGTTTCTCAATTGTTATCGAGGAGTTCAGTTTTTATTGTCAATATTTCGAAAGAAATCAATAAAATGTTTATTTATTATAAGTTAAGTGGTATTTGAATTTGATATATTTCATCAGAAAATATTTAATGTCTAATACTTACAGAATCCAGTTTTTCTATTTATTCAAACAATATTTGAGGTATTATACCAATATTGCATCAGAAGCTTTGTCAGTGATTAAAAAGTAAAATTTTATTGTAAAATTTATGTTATTTATGATTCATTATGAGTGAACTCATAAAAAAATGATTACTTATGCTTGTTTTTATGTTCTTATTTTTTTTTTTGTCGCGCCATTTCGCTTACTCTTTAATATTATTATAAATATTATTATTATTTATTTTTGGGGGCCATGTAATCTTATAAATAATTAAACCTCAAATTTTTGTTTTATTATAATGAAAGTAATTGTCATGATCACTTAAAAATACCATGCATAGCCATCCAAGTAGTGGATGATTGCAGAAAAAATATTGATTGCAAAACATACAGAAAACGTGATACAAATTCCGAAACGAGCGCATCGTTTCAGAATCACTAAATTCTCGCACTAGTTACAAAAACATAAAAACTGAAATATTACATATGCATATATGACAGATGTATATTAAAAATGCAGTTTTGTAAGTCTAAGAAAATATATACAGGGTACACAAATTTATAGGGTATGTAAAAGATGTAAAATATACTAATTTTTACTAATTAACTTATATTCGGAAACGCACCATTTTCGAGCTACAAGCTCTTAAAAATTAACTACCTTAATCTTAGTTGGCTGTGACCTACTACTTCAGTTATTATTTGATGTATTTTAACTTTTAGGTAGGTATTAATATATGATGTACGGCCGCGAATGTACGGCAACACAAGAAATTCAAACAAATCCTCGCGTTTTTGTGCGGATGTATCAAAAGGTGCAATGCTTGTATATTATACAAATTCGACACAGAAAGTTTCTTGCCAAAGATTCCATATTTCCAGTACATTACTTTCAGTCATTTCTATGTATTTTGTACAAATTCCATATAGAAAGTTGTAAGAGATTTTATACAGAGGGGTGACTTCGAAGACGCAGCATAGGGATTTCAATGGTAAAATCTTAATGTGCAGTTATTTGCTCCCCTAATTATTTTAGAGCAATCCGAATATGATATTGTTTATAATTTTTCAATTTCCAGAACTGTACATATAGTCGAAAACAATAATAACATTTTTGCAATAATCAGTGATACCTACCATGGAATAAAAATGTAAACAAATGTCACATACACAATTCAGACAAGAATTTTACAACAGATTGGGGCATTGTTTTATGGTAAATGGTGGTTTGTAATATGTTTTTTTTAAATATTATAAATTCATATGTTTGTGATAGTAAAATAAAAATCCTTTTTCCCAATATATTTTATGTTTTTTAATTTAAATAAGTTAAGGGTCGTATTTATAGTCACTTCTTAAAGAAATCTTAAATTTCGTTCTTGTCAAATTACATTGTTGTAATCAACAATTCTATTGTTCTCATCAACTACAATAAAGGTGTTTTCATTTTCCTCGTTTTGAAAATAAGTTTAAACGTCAAGAACCTGTGAAAGTTGTTTGCGCTTTTGTTAAAATTTTTGTTGTATGGCACCAATGACTTTTGCAAAAATGTTATTATTGTTTTCGATTATTTTTATGGTTCCGGAAATTGAAAACTTATAAACAATAGCATATTCGGATGCAGTATATTTTCTGTAGCAAAAATCTAAATACAATTTTGCTCTATAATAATTAGGGGAGCAAATAACTGTGCATTAAGATTTTACCATTGAAACCCCTATGCTGCGTCGTTCAAGTCACCACCTTGTATACATATTTTCAGTAAAATTATAACACAAACATATGATGTCAATTGCACTTGACACTGACATTTGGCAATCAGAATTTTCATTATATAGTAGGAGTAGACGTTTCCATAGCACAGATGGCTGCTTTATAAAATTTAATTTCTTTATAATTTTTTACCTCTATATCCATTGTATATGAAGTACAAAATGTGCTCAAATATTCTTTAATATTTATAATAAGATTAAATGTGAAAAAATTATATTGAACATCGTTTTTTCAAGAAAAACAGTTAAAATCTACAAATTAGGATACCTACTTTCGGTCGACCAATAATTATACCCAAAATCTAATCATCTCTTCACATATGGATGTAAAGAAAAGGAATACGCAAAAATTATAATTTTTGAAAAGGTGGTATTGGAGTTATGCGAACCGAAAGAATCGTCACACGCACACGCACGCACGCACGCACACACGCACGTACGCACGCACGCACACACACACACACACACACACACACACACACACACACACATCCATACATCCATCCATCCATCCATCCATCCATCCATCCATCCATACATACATACATACATACATACATCATCGTAAAAATAGTAAAATCGTATTCTAGGGACCCTAAAACATGCTTATTTATTAAGATGTCATCATTGATTTTTTTGACTAAAGACAATACCTTCCGGAAGGTAAAAAATGAATAAAATTATTTTAAAAATAAATAAATAAAATTAATAACTGGCGATAATGATAATATTCTTTTAAGAGTCTGTAGTTCGAAAACGGTGCGTTTCCGGATATGAGTTTATTAGTATAAAAGTTTATTTTGCATCCCTACATACCCTATAAATTTGTGACATGTATTCATTAATATTCTGTATATACAGGTGAACACGTAAACCTGTAACATAGATATTTATTTAATAGTATTTCTCAAATATTATGTGTACGTAAAACTATTATTCATTTAGTAACAATAAGCATGCGAAAATATGTTAATCTTATTCAAAACCGAGAAAAATATACGTCTATAAAAGAAAATAAAATTCTTGCTGAATATAGGTCAGTTATTATTATTTATTAATTACATTTTTGTATACAAATGAGTACAAATTTTGCTGATATATATCATAAACAAAAAGCGAGTAAAATTTAAAAGTCCCTGCGCTGTTTACTGTGTTTAAATGCCTGAAGTGCATTCTCCGTTAGTCGGTCTCACGTTACCAAACTTGGGCGCCAAAATTCCACATTTTTTATGCGTAGGTTAATTCATAAACGCAGCGAGTGGAAAAACACCAGACACTCTGGCTCGCAGCCATTGAGAAGGGCATAACGCAACGCACTATACACGCACCAGAGGCCTTACCTGCTATAGGTAGGCGCAAAGACTATGCAGGGAGGGACTGCGGTACAAATTCGAAACAAGACAGAGTTTATGTTTTTACCTGCCGCTACCCTTGGTAAGGGAGGTATAGGCATCGTGCTAAAAATCGCATATCGACTTTTTGGTAAATGACCACGTTTTAAGGACCCTAGAATCCAATTTTAACATTTTCACGATGATGTCTGTGCGTGTATGTGGATCCTCCACTCTAACTCAAATACTATCATTCAGAAAATATTGAAACCTTGTATTTCAAACTTTTTCTGTAATGGAAAGAGCCTATTAGATTTTGGTGAAAATCGGATAACGGAAATGGCACTTTACTAGAAGCTCAAAATAGTTTTTCTTCGAAAAATACCTTTAAATGTTATTTTTTCGAGATTAATGTCATTATAAAAATTAAAAATTTTAAAAATTTCTATTCGCAATCGTAGATTAAAAAATTCCCTCTAGTGGCGCAAATCAGTACTACGAAAAGCAATCGTACAAGCGCCATATTAAATAAGTGACAGCTTAGTTTGTAGTGTAGTAATTAATAATTAAATATTTTAACTTATCGTCTTCATATAAATAAGTTTTTAAACTCGGTTTGTATACACAGTCAGCGAAACACAGTGAACAATGTGAACTGTCATATGTCAAACCCATCGTATGGCGGCCATCTTGTTTCTAAAATCAGCGCCTCTATCGTTAATTTCGATTGCGAATAGATTTGCATTAATACTTTTTCTATATATTTTGTGGATAAATTTATAAAATTATCTATAATTTAAATCCCAGAGCCTACGCTTTAAACAAACAGTACTCCTTGGCAGTTATTCAAATGTATGTAACTGGCAGATAAATGTCACTATGGTCACTATCAAAGAACTAATCATTTCAAAATAATATTAGTAACGTTTTAAAAAGAAAAATGTCAATAGAACAATAGAAAAGGAATTCAATACAGTTTCCAGCATAAGTAAATATGTAGGTATGTATTTAGATTAATAAAAATTAACGATTCACAAAAATGTTTAAACTAATCCTCATTTTTGAATTAGTGAATTCTATTCTATCCCGGTATTTAAAATTTAATCTTCATTTTATTATAGCTCCGGTGACTCAATGGTTAGAGCATCGCCTTATGTCATGAGTGCCATCGGGGCTCTGGGTTCGAATCCCACTAAGGCATGGATGTGTGTAAGTGTGAACCCACTCTCTAATTAGGATTTAATCCTGTTGAGGGGTTTAAAAAAAGGTAGTTACTTGGATTAGATTAGACTATATTTTAAGAAATAAAAAAGAAAATTAGAATAAAATTCGCTAATCCAAAACACTTAATCTTTTTGTGACTTAGGCTGTAAATGGCGGCAGGTATTGTGTTGGCCCCACCAGATGTTTTATTTTGTTCCTTGCATAGTTATTTTGAGTATATACTTAAAATTGCAGTTGGAGAAGAAAAGTTGGAAAGAGAGAGAAAGAAAGAGAGAGAGAGAGAGAGAGTCAGGAATGAGGAAGTGTTGAGACGGATTGGAGAAGAGAGAATAATTTTAAGAGAAATAAGAAAGAGGGAAGCTAAATGGATTGGACATACTAAAGAGGGATTGTATACAAGTAAACAAATGCAATTTGCACATAACGCATATAGCAACACCGCCTAGATGTAATAGGTTTGTTCGCACAACAGTCAGAAATCGTCACAAACCATTCTGAGCAAGCGCATCTGTTTAAAAGTGTTCGCACAAGAGAAATTTTAAATCTACTATTAAAAATCATTTGTTCGTTCAGCAAATATTTCAATTCATGATCAGTTTCCACCGACAGAACAGTCCGCGGATTTTAAAGAAATTTTTAGTTTTTGACATGCGCAGTGGAACTTCTGGGTATTAGTGAGCATTGTTGCACTAGTACGGTGACTAGTACCAGCCACAATAGACAAAATATCATTTATTATAAATTCTCCTATACCACCAAATATTTGCCATATTGTCATGTAGATTATCGAGTATAAATTTAAGAAAACCAGAAATAAACACAGGAATAAATTTAAAAGATTATAAATTCATTCCGTGAGAATGACAAATGACGGCAACAACAATCAATGTAAGATAAAAATCTTTCCAGATGGTAATAAGAACAATAAGCCTTTCATTTTGTTCGCAGAAGACAAAAATTTTCAATTTCAAACTATGCACGCGTACTGAAAAATTAGCAATGGACTACTTGCGTGCCATTTTTTTATTTAATATTTTTGAAGAGATGATATAAACTTGCTACCCATATTTTTTCTTTTGGAAATTTTTTCATTAATTGGCCAGAAAATAATTAATGAAATTTTAATATTTAAATTACCGCCATGTATGACGTAGAATTACGCCGAACCAATGAATGGCCGTAAAGCAATAACATCGGTACGTCCAATAGCAACGGCATGTGCGGAAATTTAAACATGACAGATCATCTGTTTGACGTATGAATAATAGTTTGTAGGTAAATATTTTCGTTTGTCATTTTAATCTTGTACGAGTATAAACTAAGTTAAAATCCCTCAAAATCCTGCTTAACAAATCGAAATATGTAACAAAAGTAATAGAAACCACGTAAATTGTAAATAATAAAGAAGAGACAGAAAAATGAACTAATGACAAAATCAATTTAAAACTCGCACTCGCTCGCCATCTACAGGTTACTTTCTTAAATATGCATCCCTTTCTCCAGTTCAAAATAATGACGTCAAAGAAGAAAGAACTCTCAGCCATTCATGAAAAGACAACGGGAGGGAGTATGTTTGTATCGAAATGTTCTATATCTCTTTTGAGTGTGACGTCAATTTTGTATTGAAGAGGAAATATATGAAAGAAGGAGAACAGAAAACACAAATCATGGGAGGTGTGCAGGTAGCATTTCCGCTGAGACCTATGCAAATACAAAACTGACAAATTCAAAATTTAAACATAGTTTTTAGTAGGGAAATGATTGTCGCTCACTGATTGAGCAAAACGCATAATGAATTCGCAACAGCTAAAAAATAGTCAGCTGCTAGTTGACAAATAGGATCTGCAGAAATAACTGATATTTAACCATATTTTTGATTTTTTTTTACTGAAGAGCTATAAGCTATGGGCAAAAATTAAAAATTAGGTCATTTTAACACTTCAAAAATTAGATAAAAACATTTCATTTAAAGTAATACAGAAAACAAAAATAAAAATATAAATTATTATTTTGAATCATAAATAAACATTACATAACAACACTTATTTTAAGTTTTCTTGATAAAATGTAATGCCAATGGCTGGAAAATCCGAACACTTAGTTAATCTTTATGTAAACAAAAAGTGATTGTTTTGATGTGCTCTACGACTTCTAAGTTTGTCGGTATGTTTTTGAAACACCCTGTATAATTTAAATTCATTAATCCATAAATTTTAATATGAAACATGTTTATCTGCAAAAATGTACAAGATAAAATCAAAATAAAAAATCTGAGCACATTACCTTCCGTCAGTTCCATGCATTTTGTACAAATTTCATACAGAAAGTTTCATGTAAGAGATTCTATATTTTCAGTAAAAAACACAAATATGCTATGTCAATTGCACTTGATACTGGTATTTGTCAATTTTTATTAATATAGTAGCTGTTTTCATGATTATAACATAGCTGGCTGCTTTATGAAATTTAATTTCTTTATAATTTTATAACTCTATATCCATTTAATATGAAGTATAAAATGCAGTCAAATCGTATAGAGAATAAAATATTCTTTAATATTTATAATAATATTAAATGTGAAAAAATGTTGTTTATCATTGTTTTTTCAAGAAAAACTGTTAAAATCAACAAATTAGGGTACTTCCGGTTGACCAATTATAACCAAAATCTAATCAGTTCTTCATATGGATGTAACGAAGAAAAATACGGAAGAATGATAAAGTATAAAATGTAATCAAATCGTATAGAGAATAAAATATTCTTTAATATTTATAATAACATTAAACGTGGAAAAATAATATTTAACAGCGTTTTTTCAAGAAAATCTTAAAATGGGAGTACTTCCGGTTGACCAAAATCTAATAATCTTTTCGCATGGATCTAAAGAAAAAGAACGCGAAAGAATAATAATTTTTTGAATTGCAGTATTGCATACGTACATACATATATACATACATATATACATACATATATACATACAGACATTATCGTAAAAATAGTAAAATCTTACTCCAGGGACTCTAAAACGTACTTATTCATCAAAAATTCACCACCGATTTTTTGACCAGACAATACCTTCCTTACCGAAAAATATCACTTATTTCTACCGATTTTATTTGACAGCTGACAACAGATAATTTTTTCGCTACTGTGAAGCAGGTGTACTTGTTCATTCTGATCAATCAGAGGGCAGAATATATGTTCACTATCTATTTTCATTTCTGATTTAAAAAAGAAAATTGTTTGGTTAATATATTATTAAAACATCGATTAATACATTCTATTCTGTGTTACGTATTTAACAATGTGTAGAACTTTTTTCCTGTGAAATTATTGTAGTATCAGTATCCTATATCTGATTGTGGTTTCCAATTACTAATATGTACTTTTTTCCGTTTCTTTTACTTTCTGATGTAATAATAAAATATGTTAAACATGCGAATTGCGGTTCTTTGAACTGATAAAAAAACATTATGAGTCAATGTATTGTTTGTATTATGTAATGAAATATAACATAAGCAAAAATAAAGCTGATGCAAGCAGAGACAACTTTTGGATGGGGAACCATCACAATGGTCCATGCACGATATTTTTTCTTTGCTTTGAATCGAAAGAAAAACATTCTCTTCATATTTTTATTTTCTTTTATATTAATCTTTATTAATGAGAAAATTAAAGACCTCTGGGCATAAACAACCATAATCCAAATAATGTAAATATTTACATGCAGCGATATATACTTTCAAGGACGCCAAACAGATTGGTAAAACTGTTTCTTGTAAAAAGTATCTTTGTCACAAGTTATTACATTTAAAATTTAGTTTCTACAAAAATGTTCTATAAAAATGTTTAATTATAGGTGTAGTATCAATGTTCATTTTTTTAATTTCTTAACATCCAGTAAATAATATTTTAATATTTAAACAAGATTTTCAGTTAAATTAATTTGCAGAAATCTATAAAAGTAAGAAAGCTAGAAGAGTATATTAAAACTTAAGTTACAGAAGGCAACGTTTTCGTTCACGAGCGCGCAGCGGTGAGTGGGCGAACTAACGAGTGCTTGAATTGTCTTCTGTAATGTATGTTTTATACTATTATCTCTGTGAGGCTGTCTTTTATATTATTTCTTTATAAAAATATTTGACAATTTCCATTATGGGAAATTTTTGATAGAAATATTAGGTTGGTGTTAGTGATTTTTGTACAAATTACCTACAGAAAGTTTCTTAGAATTGATTCTATAATTGCAGTAAAATTATAACACAATCATACTGTCAATTGCACTTGACATTGACATCTGTCAGAATTTTTTAAATTATATTAGTTGTTTCCAGTGTTATTGCATAGCTGGCTGCTTTATGAAATTTACTATCTTTATAATTTTTTAACTCAATATCCATTGAATATGAAGTATAAAATGTAATCAAATCGTATAGAGAATAAAATATTCATTAATATTTATAATAACATTAAATGTGAAAAAATGATATTTAACAGCGTTTTATCAAGAAAAACTGTTAAAATCTTCAAATAAGGGTACTTCCGGTCGACCAATTATAACCAAAATCTAATCATCTCATCATATGGATGTAACGAAAAGAATGCGAAATCGTATTCTAGGGACTATAAAACGTGCATTCCCATCGTTTATTTTACATTTATAGTAACAGCCACAAGCGCCACAAATTGGTGACCCTTGACGATTTGGTCCTTTACGAATTTTGTTGAATACGTCCCTGCACCTTGCACGCACTTAAGCAAGAAAGAGACCACCCAAGAATGCTGCAAGAGTGACAAAGACACCACTATATGCGTGTTCCATCCACGAGCTAACCTAAATGAAGTTTTAACTTGGACACATTAATAGGAAAGTAAATAATTCTTATAAACGTCTTATGAAATTCTCTTCTTAAATTTGGCTTAGGATTAGTCCGTGACAAATGGGCCTTCCAGTATAATATCTGGACGGGGATGGAAGATTTATGGATGGGAAAAGTACCAGAGAATTCTGGGAAAATCAACAGGAACCGATGGAGAATCTATAAACATCTTTACACAAGAAAGGAATGCAAAAAATTCCACAACAACATAGGGAATTTTAAAAGTGTTTGACAATAACAGTGCTGTTCTTTTTACATGATATTTCAGTTCCTTTTAGCTCACCTCAGTTGCCTAATTAATTTTGACCGTTTTTACCTTTCGTCATACCTTTAGGTAAGGAAGGTATTGTTTTTGGTCAAAAAATTTTATGCTGAGTTTTTAATGAATAAGTACGTTTTAGAGTTCCTAGAATACAATTTTACTATTTTTGCGATGATGTCTGTATGTCTGTGTACAAATTTACTATTATCCAATGTACACCTGCTCAAATTATCTTACATATGCAATAATTATCATAGGGCAGGCAACACTGCATTTACATGAGTCAATCCTTATTCTTTTTAGGGAATATAAATTTATTTGAAATAATTGTAGTTAATTTTCTTATCATAACGGTAGCACTACTGACAATGTCCATGTTTACATTGAATTTAAAATCGATCAAATGTCGATCCTGTCCCTGTCACTTGATTGTCAGAAGATTGTCAACTCATCTCATCCAGGCACAAGTGAATTGAATTAATATAAATGATTGCAAATATCAAAGTAGTTAGGTATTATTGTTTGTAAAAAATATATTGAACTGTCAATTTGCTGTCAATAAAATATATAAATAAAATAAATCGTTCTATACCTTGTTCCATTTAAGCCATTCAGTATTGTAAAGAATAGGGCATAGTTTTGAACTCTCTGATTGGCTGAAATTAGAGACAAGAGATACGTTTACCCAATGTAATTTCGGCTACTTAACATTGGCGCTGATATCAGCGCCATCTGCTGAATGGCTTAAATGGAACAGAGCATAGTTTCTTCTGAGTTTAGTATTTTATGAGTTGGGTCTTGCGCTACAGAATTACTGCAGTGCCCAATTACTGGATAAGCCGACTAGGCTGCAGCCTGGGGCTCACAGATTTTGTTATTATAGTTTTTGGGGTGCTTTCATTTGGTTAGAGCTAAGACGTCCTAAACCAGGCCCTGAATATTATTGGTTTGTCTTAATAAATATTACACAATAATTCATCTGCAATCATGCCAAAAGCTTTAACAAAGCAATCGTAGAAACAAATAACGAATGTCGTGAACTACTTCGAACGGGAACTGTCCAACGATGTTAAAAGCCGTTCGAGAGGTAATTATTTTCAAACATTTCTTTTCTTATCAAACTTTAATTGAATTATGTATTTTTAGAGAGTAGCAGATGTCATACAAATAAGCAGATCTGCTGTGAGCAAGATTTCGGGAAAAGTTAGAAGAGGCGAACCTCTAACATCACCGAAAAAGCCCAAATTGATAGTTTTACAGAAACTGCAATTAAATCCAAATATATGTAATAAATAAATAAAAATAAATATATAAAAGAAAATGATTATTTTAAAAAATAATTTAGTTTTGTTATTAATTATTTTAATTACTTACATGCATGTATTGTATACAGTAAGTTATGCAATACGCATTGCATTTTCTAGAATAAATTAGTACCCCAAGTAAACGTAGTAATAAGTGACGTCATTATCTAGGAATATTTATTGATGACGCGCGTCTTCTGCTTATTCATTTTTCAGTATACTTTAGTGCCGGTTTGTGTACTTTTAATGATTTTTGTGCACCTTCGTGACGATTTCCAACGATTTTTAAAAATTTATATAATACCTTTTCTTAAATATTTTCTTATGAGTCTATACATAATGACGTAAATATTTGATATATATATATATATATATATATATATATATATATATATATATATATATATATATATATATATACGAGGTGTGTTCAAAAACTATCGCGAATTTTGAATTTTCGCGGGTTACGTATATTCGAATTTCGATCTTTTTGTGGCTTTATGTTGGTACTCATGTCTCTCACTTATGTCGACAAGCTCGGCCATTTTGAATGTTCACTTAATTGTTGACAGCTGCTTTGCTTGCACGTGTTTTGGATCGTCTTCGATTTTTACCTATTCAAAAAAATGGAACAAAGAACCTGTATCAAATTTTGTGTGAAAAACGAAATTAAGTGCGCGGATGCATTCCGAATGTTGACTGTGGCATACGGAGAAGCTACCTTGGACCAAAGCAACGTTTATCGGTGGTACAAAATGTTCTCAGAAGGCCGAGAAGATGTGAACGACGAAAAGCGTGCCGGACGCCCGAGCACTTCAACAACAGACGAAAAAATTAATGAAGTGGAGAAAATGATATTGGCCAATCGTCGAATCACCGTTAGAGAAGTTGCTGAGGACCTAAACATATCGATTGGCTCGTGCCATTCGATTTTTATCAATGATTTGGGCATGAGACGGGTCGCCGCGAAATTTGTACCAAAATTGCTCAATTGCGACCAAAAACAGCATCGCATGAACATTGCTAATGAGATGTTGGACTCTGTCCGCGACGACCCAAATTTGCTCCAGAGGGTCATAACTGGTGACGAATCGTGGGTTTATGGTTATGACGTGGAAACCAAAGTTCAATCATCTCAATGGAAGCTGCCGCACGAACCAAGACCGTAAAAAGCGCGCCAAGTTCGGTCGAATGTGAAAGTTTTGCTGACAGTTTTCTTCGATTGCAGGGGCGTGGTGCATCATGAGTTCTTGCCACAGGGTAGAACGGTCAATAAGGAATATTACCTGCAAGTTATGCGCAATTTGCGCGAAGCAATCCGCCAGAAACGCCCGGATTTGTGGAAGAACAAAAATTGGCTTTTGCACCACGATAACGCCCCTGCTCACACATCGTTGCTTGTGCGCGACTTTTTAGCCAAAAACAACACACTAATGATGCCGCAGCCACCGTATTCCCCAGATCTGGCCCCCTGTGACTTTTTCTTGTTCCCTAAACTGAAGAGGCCCATGAAAGGACGACGTTACGCTACGCTTGACGAGATAAAGACGGCATCGAAGGAGGAGCTGAACAAGATAAAAAAAAATGATTTTTTGAAGTGCTTTGAAGATTGGAAAAACCGTTGGCACAAGTGTATAATATCTCATGGGGATTACTTTGAAGGGGACAAAATAGATATTCATGAATAAATAAATAATTTTTGAAAAAACACAAAATTCGCGATATTTTTTGAACACACCTCGTATAATACTCGTTCAACGAGAGATTGTTCCCGATCACGAACCAAATTTGCATTATAATTTCATTCTTACTATTATTATGTTCCGTATTCTATTATATTTACAGAACCTTAATAAATCTAAAAATAATAACAATACAACTCTGGTATGACTTCCCCCGTCCAAATTTTATAGTTGCTGTGCGACATAGGTACGCTCTCTCGATGAACAAAGTATAGATTTTGCTGGAAGTAATGAGGAATTTTGTTTGTTGATCTATAACAATTGTAAGTAATTAATTAATTAATTATTGTCACCTACTCTAGTTTCGCATATCTTTCTCAAACAATAACAAATATTGAAAACAGGAAATAGTCTTTATTCTAATGAAATTTTTCATTTGCTCTGAAATATGGGAGATGATAACAGTTCAAAGACTTCTTATTGTCGATACGGACTCGTATACAAATACTACCACTACACAAACACGGATAAGAATTAAATGTTTCGTTTCATTTACTAAATAAACATTTAAAGAGAAAACAGCCTGATGGAATTCTCAATGATGTTTGTTGGACTTTCAACAAGAAAGGAAAATATTACCAAAACACCATAAAAATTCCGTATTAAACAATATACATATAATAAATATTTATTATAATTAATCTTTATTATCTAAAGAGTTTATAAACCGAGTCACCTACTATACTTTTTCACGACTACAAACAATTAAGACAACAGAAATATACAAGTTCCAGCATGTAGATAAACCAAACATAACTTGCAAGACGCATGCGCAGTGTAGCTTATGAAAGTTTGAATATGCACCTGCTTATCACTCATATTGTTTATTTTCCTTCGCCCTGCGGGCCTCGGCAAATAAATTCTGCATTTGTGATAAAAGGCAAAACTTCAGTATGGTATGACTTAGCGAATGAAAGTTAACGTTTAAATTATTTTATAGATGTGGTTTCTTTTGAAACCCTAGCGAAGAATAGAATTGTACGAAATATTCAGGTATGAAATTTTTGCATGAACCCATTTAAATACTGGACTAGGAAAGCACAGAAATACATTAGTATATCTGGCTGAAAATAGATAGCCGACTAGGGTAACTAAATATCAAAACAGGGGCGCGTTTAACATATTTTAAACATTTTTCGTTTATGTTGATTATAACAAAATATTTTTATCTTTAAACTATTTAGTTTGGCAATTATATGAAATAGGATTATTTTTAATTTCCCCTAACAGTAATTCCGACTCGAGGGTTGCTTACACCTGAGACGAACGAACTAGAATTTGCGGTATTAATTTTTTTAAATATATCCCTGAATCATTTTAAATGTCTCCCGGTATTGAGTACAATTCTAATCTTTTGTAATGGAATACATAAGGGTCAGTTTCCTTTCAAATCAAATATAGAGAAATGTTTTTTAAAAAAACGCATCTATTAAATAATTTATACGTGAACTTTCATTGCCGATGTTGACGAGTTTCCAGCAACTTGTTGCTATGTTGAGGGAAACATGTTGACAACACCAATATCAACTTGTATTCCGGCGATTATTGGCTGGGCCTCGATTTTGTAATTTTAATTTCTGTCGGATTTAAATTCTGTCAGAATTAGGATTTCCACACTGCGAATTCTACCGTTTTAGATCAGTAGAATGAAATATATCCGGGGAAAGAATTGGGGAAATCTCAATTCTTTCAGATTTCAAATTCTACTGGTCTGGAGCAGTAGAATTCGTAATGGGGAAAACCCAATTCCAACAAAATTTGAAATCAGACAGAATTTAAAGTTACAAAATCGAGGCCGTGGTCTGTACTTTAGTGGCTGCTAGCTTCACGCCGTGTCCAAAACGATCGAAACCACAGTTTGTCAAGTTGTGTTTAAGCTGATGTTGTTTAGCGCCATCCAGAAATTCTTGTAAATATTATTGAATATTAATTTATCGAAGAGTCTATTATAAATGTAAAGTAAATATATATTTAATGACAAGAATTTGAGATTAAATATTTATAAATCTTCTTTATGTAAACATCTAACATGTTGACAAATATCATACGAGCAAACAATATTCATACCTAATATGATTTTGCATTTTTAAAATTTGAATTAATTAAATAGCGTGACAAAATTATTTGCATTCCTTTTTTAAGACGTTGCTATGGGAAACCTGTTTGATATATAATTACCTAACGCTTCTTAAATGATTTATTTGTTGAAAAATTATATGTTATAAGTATTTATTTTAAGATTTGTGAATTACGCAAAATGTGCCAACTTTGTAAGTGTTTTTAACTTGACAAATATTTAATAATATAAATGTAAAATAAATTAACTGGCATATTCATGTGTCGTGAAAATTAAAGGTTATCTCGTACAATTTTATGACCAATCCTAATCAAATTACAAAATAATTACGAAAAGAGATCGATTAAACGTTTATATGCTAGCCGTATAACCTTTTGACTTATTCGAGTAAAATTCCATGCAATATTATATTTTTAAATTAATGGCAATGTTATCACAAAAAAAGTGATGAGTTTTTTAGTTGATGGAAATATTTATGTTTACATTTATATCATTTGGTAATCATATTATTTTATTAATATTTTAGTACAAGTTCAGCAATTTTCAACAAGACAAAATTTCATTCATACTATTTTTTTTTCACTGCTAGCATATAAATACAGGATGTAATCATGCTTCGGGGAAAAAAATGAAAGGGCATATAGTAGTGACCAAAATGAGAAAAAAAGGCTTAATCAACATGGGTCCGATCGTCAATAGTTTCCGAGTTATAAGGCAGTGAAAAAATCTGATGTGGCCAACACCAAACCTCCCGCTATTTAATTTTTATTAATTTAAATTTATATATATATATATATATATATATATATATATACGCAGCCCCCCCTTTAACTTTTTTATTATAAGTTATAGAAAAAAATGGCTCATATAAAAGTTTTATTATTTTACATATACTATTTGATGGCAGATGTAGATATTTTTTATAAAGTCAGGTTTACAAGATACGACTATCAACTTTTATTTTTCAAATGGCAACCTATAATTATTTTAATAAAATAGAAACCGCCATTTTTTTCTCTTTTCAACGATGTATTTTTTTTATTAATGTATTTGAAAAATTTCGAGAAAAATGAGATAATTTAGAAACATTAGAAACAATTTTTAAACAAATATTATAGGTGGCTATGTGAAATTATAACAGAAACATGTCAATTACACGTGACACTGACATCTGTCAATCAGCATTTTCTTAATATAGTAACGGTTTCCATGGTTATAGCATAGCTAGCTGCTTTATGAAATTTAATTTCTTTATAATTTTGAACTTTATATCCATTGAATATGAAGTATAAAATGTTATCAAATCGTATAGAGAATAAAATATTCTTTAATATTTATAATAACAATAAATATAGAAAAATGATATTTAACGGTGTTTTTTCAAGAAAATCTTAAAATGAGGGTACTTTCGGCTGACCAATTATAACCAAAATGTAATCATCTCTTCACATGTATGTAAAGAAAATGAATACGAAAGAATTAAAAAAAATTAAATTGTGGTTTTTGAGTTATCGGATCCGTAAAATCGTCACACACACACACACACACACACACACACACACACACACACACACACACACACACACACACACACACACACACACATACATACATAAATACATACATACATACTTACATACATATATACAGACATCGTAAAAATAGTGAAATCTTATTCCAAAGACTCTAAAACGTGCTTATTCATCAAAAACTCACCACCGAATTTTTTGACCAAAGACAATACCTTCCTTATCTAAAGGTGACGGAAGGTAATAATAGGACATTTGTTATACAAGTTATGTTTTATTATACAGTATGTTTAAAAAAAAAAATAACTTGGAGCAGACTGAACAATTCAATTCAAAAGTCAAGTTGTCAAAATTGATCTTGAAATGTAATTTTGCTTGAAATTATTGTAACAGGCAGCAAAAGAATTTGTTATATTATTTCTAAATTTTATTTTTAATCTATCTCGTTTTCTATCACTAATTCAAAGTATTTAAATAAAATCTATTAGAACAACACGTGTGTCGCAATCTAATCATTCAAATATTATCTTCATCTTAACAATAGAAACTATTTTATTTGCTTCATTTGAAGATGTTTATCAAGAAAAAAATGATTTTGAAAAGTAGTTCAAGCTCTTGAAGTTTGTTCAAGTACTTTATCATTATTTACCGATTTATATTGAAAAATATTTTCAAGAAAATTAGGTAACTTATTTGTGCATATGATTTATGAAAAGATTTGACACTCAAGTCATAAAGATTAGGAAATCTTGAACAACAAGATTATAATTCTTTAATGAAAATGTGTCACTTGTTATTTATATTATGCATATTATTGCGATTTTCATATTTTTAAATATATTATTATATTAGAAAAAGAGAAAAACAAAACAATTAATATTTATAATCAATAAAAAAATGTATTAAAAAAGTAAATAGCAATGACTATCACATAATAACAATTATTTATTTTAAAAAAATATTGTAGCACCTAGCAACAAAAAAATATTATCAATATTTATAATAATAAATACTTATGAAAAGTATTGATGATTTATTGGTATATTGATGACATATTGGTTTCATTTTTATTTTTACTCTACAGGGTGTTCATTTTGTCCACTATTGCTATCTCCAAAACTATAAATGAACTATAAGAGCTACGATGTCGGTGAAATTTAGTGCTGTGAGGATTCGGCACAAATTGGATCCGAGAACCCGGATTTCAAAGTATCCGGATCCTCGGATATCCGATGTTTGGATATTGAAGCGGATATCCGAATTTAATTCGAATTTGGACCCTGATCTGAACTTGGATCCGGATCTGGACTTGGATTCCGATCCGGTTTCGACGTTTTGTCTACAGATCCGGATCTGAACTTGGATGCGGATCCGGATGCGATGTTTTGTTTACGGATCCCGATCCAAATTTTAATTCTGGATCCGATCAATTTGAAAAACAGTGGCCGTAGGTTCGTTGCAGATAGCGAAATAATTAAAGCAGTTCAAACTCAAAATAAGCCAAAACATTGGCACTGTCAACGTGACATTGTTCTTGTCAAAATGACATGCGCACACAAATCAGCTGATTCCAAGCACGTCAAGGTCGCTCGAGTCACGTGTCTGCTCGCGCCCTATAATTATATTAATTTTATTTTTATATGGCTATAATAATTTTGCTATGGGTGATACAAATGAATTAGAAAAACAATAACTTTGAGACAATAAATGAGAAACACAAAAATTAACATTTTCATTCTGCTCAATACTCCATTTTCGGTCACAGAACTCTAAAATATTCACTTATATCGTCCATGGCACACTTATTCTAGCTATAATGAAATAAAATTGTCTAGTAAAATAGATTTTGTTTTCTCATTTAGCTCTTAAGGTGCATTCACAAATGAAAATTAGGTTTATGGTTTTTGTTTAGGTTTAAGTAAGTCATTCATAAATGTAAGTTTAAATTACCTGAAAATTAGTTTTGATATGTACAGGCATCTGTGTAAATGCTTCAAAAACAAGATTAAAATATCGGTAGAGCAGTACTCAACAAGACACCTGTGTGCCGTGAAACTGTCATTCGCCTGGCATTATTGGTTATATTTCAGCAATTAACTTATGAAAGTCTCCATGTTCTTCTCGCATTTGTTTAAAAAGACGAATGCACCAAGTGGATACTAAATAAAGATAGGGCTATATATCTATATCATTTTAGACTCGTTCTCATTGGTGAAGTTTGTGACGTCAAACTAAATCATAAACCTAAAGTTTGGACCTTGTAATGTTTAGCTTTATGATTTGGATTTAGAAACCCTAAATTCTGAAGTGTGAATGGAGTCATTACATAATATGCGGCCAAAGTCTTTATATCTAAAGTATAAACCGTATATCTAAACCTAATTTTCATTTGGGGAATGCACCTTTAAAGTTATCAAGATAGCAATAGTGGACAAAAAAATGAACACCCTGTATATTTAATAAAATAAACTAATTAATGCCATGTTTAAATTGTTTGAAAACGACTGCAAATTGTTTTCTGCATAGTGACAAAATACTTATCATCTTGTTGACCCTTGATTATGACGTATAACGTAATATAAGATACAAGATTACAGAAGTAAGAATGGTTTATGATAATTTGAGAGAATAGGCAAATATACGATAACATTATCATAGAAGAAAACATAAAATTTATGAGAAAGTACATAGAAAGATTTACATTTGATTAAGATAATTTTCGATCTTAAATATTTATAATTGCTAGTTTACATGACTTATGCCCACAAATTATAATAATTATATTGTAATAAAATGTTGATATGTGTTTAATTTATAGTGATATTTTTGAAACAGTTTTTTTCCACCGATAAAGAAAGTCGGTTTCTATACAACAATAAGAACAATTTTAAAAGGCACAAAAGTCACTTTTGTGGAGCACTCTCCACGAGACCTTTGAAGGCCTGTGAGATTATCGAAATCTGTAAATAGAAGCCATTATGTTATACAAACAAATTTAAAACGTACGCAAAAACTGAATTTAGTATTCAAGTATTCCGCCATTTAAAATTGAATTACAACGCCTTTATTAATACGAGGGCAGTTTACAAAGAAATCTACCTAGCTATGAAACAAAAGACGAACGTTAACAATTTTATGTTGTCAGATTTGTGTGACATTTTTAAGTTCATACAGTAAGTTGCGTTCAAATCGTATAATTTATTACGTGTAGAATTTTGGGTTAAAAAATGAGTGAAACTAAATTGGAGCATCGGAGTGTGGTAAAATCCTTAACAAAAAATCTGATGTGGCCAGCACATTACCTTCTGTCAGTTCTATGTATTTTGTACAAATTTCATACAGAAAGTTCTTTGCAAAAGATTCTATTTCTTGTACATTACCTTCCGCTGTTGGATGTATTTTATACAAATTCCATACAGAAAGTTTCTAGCAAAAGGTCCTATATTTCCAGTAAAATTATAAGACAAACACATTTATGTCAATTGCACTTGACAAAATTTTCTTAATGTAGCAGCTGTTTACAAAGTTTAGCATAGCTGGCTAATTTATGAAATTTAATTTTTTAACTGTATATCAATTTAATATGAAGTATAAAATGCAGTAAAATCGTATAGATAATAAAATATTATTTGATATTTATAATAACATTAAATGTGAAAAAATAATATTTAACATCGTTTTTTCAAGAAAAACTGTTAAAATCTTCAAATGAGGGTACTTCCGGTGGACCAATTGTAATCAAAATCTAATTAGCTTTTCATATGAATGTAATGAAGGAGAATACGAAAGAATTATAATTTCTGGAATTGTAGTATTAGAGTTACCGCAGGCGAAAATTTTG
The DNA here is from genome assembly GCA_963082715.1 of Harpalus rubripes. Classification (NCBI taxonomy): domain Eukaryota; kingdom Metazoa; phylum Arthropoda; class Insecta; order Coleoptera; family Carabidae; genus Harpalus; species Harpalus rubripes. Next base: position 5,646,415 of record OY720453.1, on the reverse strand, counting down.
TCACACACAGATACACACACATAGATACACACATACAAACATCATCGTAAAAATAGTAAAATCGTATTCTAGGGATCCTAAAACGTGCTTACTCATTAAAAACTCACCACCGAATTTTTTGACCAAAGACAATACCTTCCTTACTTAAAGGTGACGAAAGGTAAAAAAGGCAATTGTCCCAAAATTATTCATGAGTGAATGGTGGCCGTGGCCAAAATCTGGGTCGACTACTTGAAGCACGAAGTGCAGAAAATAATAAGTTGAAAAATTGGTGCTTACAGATCCACTGTTGAAGGTTTCTGTTATTGCCAAGGAACTTTCTTTAACTATAACCAATGTTTGGAAAATTTTGCATGATGATTTGGGCATGAGGAAAGTGTCTTAGTGGATACCCAGACTGGTTCACAAAGCGCGTAAAGTTGTAGACATTATCAGGGACTGCTGTGTTGCGCCATCCACCTTATAGCCCCGATTTAGCACCTAGAGACTTCCTTTTATTTAAAAATATGAAAAATCTTAGAGGAAGAAGAGTCGAATCAGACGAGGAGTCAATGTATGCCGTTGACTTTAGGACCATACGTTATATCGCCATTTGTGTAATTTCTCTAATTTGTTGAAAATGTAAGCGGGGCGAACTTATATAGGTTTTGGGCTCGTATTTATTTATTTATTTATTTATACAATAATGAATGAAAAAATGTAAGTGTATTTAATGTAAGTTGTGCACTTTCCAAATAAGCAACTGCTATGTTATTATTTTATTTTCATTTTTATTTCGTCATATTTTCCTCTGGTTCGTATAGGTGTAAACAAATTATTCTACAAGTAATATTTATTAATCTCGCGTTCTCATTTCAATAAATCTAACAATACTTTGTGGGTTACGTTCATTCATACTGTTGATGAATAGCCACTCCGTTCTTAGCTATCGGCCCACACAATTCATTCATCTTTCATTCAGAAGAGAAACTTACTACTAACACATATCGGTAATGTTTAACCTTCACCGAACTGTCATTTATTATGCCTGAATTTTATTATGTAATTAGTTTAGATAAAATAAAAATTTAGTAGATAGATAGCGACAAATAGTTTCATAATACATAAGATAAATTTGTTGACGAAAATACTGAAATACATTTATTTTAAACTAAATAAATATGTCATCACTGTTTAATAACATTGATGGGTGGGGTTTCGGAAAATGGTAATGATGAAATATTACTGTTCTGTAAAAGGCGTTTGTCTGATAGTCTGACGTCATTTCATGGGTAATGCAACTATTCTGTATTTGTTTTAAGTTTGCAGTGATGCGAAGATAGCAGCAGTTTGATCTTGTTTTCTGATTGGATAATACCCCGATATTATCCTATCAAAAAACAAGATCAAACTGCTCCTATTTTCAAACCACTGCAATCTTAAACCAGATGCAGATGCAGATAATAATAATAATAATAATAATAATAATAATAATAATAATAATAATAATAATATATGCTTTATTGAGGTAATCTCAATGGCGAGGTTCAGCCAAGGCTGATCTTCCACCTAACCAGTACAAAAAATACATGTAAAATACAAAAGAAATACATATGAAATAGAAAAAACGTACATTACAAGTTATACTAGTAACCAAATAAAAAAATAGTAAACATAGTAATAATACCAAAAATAATTAATAATAATAATAAGAATAAGAAGTCAGGCAATTTTGATAATGAGAGTGAGTACACAGATTAATATACCGAAAAATGTTTTTTTATATGACATTTGAAACAACTACATGATAGAGATTTTAAATTGTTTGGAATATTATTATACAGAGTAGGAGCTAAATATGAAAAAGATCCTTTATATTTAATTTTGTTGAAGGATGGCACAACATATATATCATTTTCACGTAAACGAAAAGTGGCGCATAGCGATTTCAACGTTATTTTTTTACTTCTGCTATATCTCTTTACCTATTCATTTTAGTGCAAAAAAGGTAAGAATATAAGTTGTTCAGAAATTAAAAAGGCATCATATAAAGGCAAATTACTTACATAATCATTCATATTTCACGAGATATTAATTAAATAAAAATTAATGTTTTTTTTAGAAAAATATGACAAACTAACGCCTACTTTTATTTATATAAATAAAAAACTGTTTTCCTATTGGCTATGAATGACGTATTGTATGTGCTCCGACGTCACAGGAGTAGGGAGTTGTTTTTCTTGACTATTTCTGGCGCCAATCTTTTTATTTAATTATTTACGAGAATAATAAATTATTGTTATTTTATATATTACTATGAAAAATATTGCATAAACTTTCATTTAAATTCTTTTTAAAAAATCTGATGTGGCCAGCACATAACTTCTCGCCAGATATTTTACCTGGTTGTACGCATAAAACGAAAAATATTTTTAAATACAAATACATATATTCATGTTTCATTACAAAATAATTATTTTAATATAAATTATGTACAATACGTACATTTTCTTTATATTCAATATCCTGAATTTTTTTTCTACTTTCCTTTTCTTTTTCTTTTATTCGTCATTTTTTCACAAATTCCTTTTATATTCTTTTTTAGCTATATTCTTTTGCGTTGTTGACTTTTTATTTATTTTCATAATCTTCATAATGATGTACAAATATTTTTGACAGTAGCAGACAAATATTTTTGACAGTGACATTTATGTGTGAATTACAAACTTTTGAATTTCTTGATCTGAGAATTTTTACATCAAATTATTTTATATGCATTTCTTTATCTCTAAATCTATAGAAGATATAACAATGAATTTACATTTACCGAATAAAGAATTTAACGTTCTTTAATATAAGTATTTACATAAATTTTCGATAAATAATATTTAGATGATTTTTTTCTTGGAACTAGTACTTCCGGTTGTCCAATTGTTACCAAATCTTAATCAACTCTTCCCATTATTATTAGATTGAGGAATCCCTAGTTAAAAATGTCTTAAGTCTTATAGAATTTGAGAAATCGTGGATCGAACATCCACGCACACATCCACACACATACACACACACACACACACACACACACACACACACACAAATACGGGCATCATCGTAAAAATGTTATAATCGGATTCTAGGGACCTTAAAACGTGCTTATTCACTAAAATCTGGATATGCGATTTTTAGCATGAATCCAATACCTCTCTTAGCGAGAGGTAAAAATGTGAAACCGGCTCATTAATATTTTTAAAATTTTTTTAACTATACTCATTAATTTACATATTTTTTTCTAAGATAGTTTAAATTTGACTATGGTATAATTAATACACCATAGGTTTAAGTTTTATTTTTCGACGATTACAAATACAAAGATATTTCGAATGTGAATTACATTCATCATCAGTTCAGAATACTTGGTTAATTACATAGTTATATTTTAAGATACATTTTGATATTTAAATTGAAAGAGTTATAAAAATAATACAACGTAATTACATTTAAAGATGTTGAAGATATCGGTATATCTGTACCGTGAGGGTTGTTTACCAGGCGTCAACTCACTGGCATTCAAAATCTAAAAAACCTATCATGAAAAGAGCACCATCAAAATAAAAACATACAAGGTTAATTTGTTCGAACTTTGTAATATTATCCAAATATTTATATTTAAAATATTTTTATTTGTTTATTTTCATCTGTCAATACGTTAAACATTCATAAGATTTAGGAGTTGTATAACAAACAACAAGAACAACTCACGTGTGTTGTTTATTGCCATATTTTTGTTGTGAGAGTGTTGTATGGTCATTCTGCGTTGTTGATCGCCGCGAAATTCCTATGTAAGTTGTTGAGGGAATCCCATAACACGTGGTAAAGGATATAGTGCCGGAGACTTCAACACTGCGTCAGGCGAAGAACCTGATATTCCATATTTGATTCAAGAATTTTTAAAAATATGTTACACTACATTTTTGCAATGTACCACTACTAAGCATCAATTTACTTATCAATACAGTTTACTTCTTTGAGGAGAAAGTTTCCGTAATTTATATACTTAAATTATTGTATGGATTAACCGAAAGTATTTTAAGTTTTAAGATTAGAATATTTGGTAAAATAAATTTCAGATTTTGTTGCACTTAAAAGTATATGATTATTATTATTATATCTTTTGCGTATTGCATATTGTACGCTATGACATCATTTATGATCTACTTTTTGCTCAGATAATTATTTCGATGACATAATTTTTGTTTAAGTAAAAGTTTTAGTGCGTCATATATGACGTTAGTATAATACAGATGTCCATTTCACATTTCGTTTCGATACAAAATTTAATGTGGATTGTGTCTAGCTTTAATTGCATTGCCCTGATTTAACACCCCTGGACCTGGACTTTTTTGTATGGGGTGCCAATAATCAAAAAATCTGATGTGGCCAGCACATAACCTCTCGCCAGATATTGTACTTGGTTATACGCGTAAAACAAAAAATATTTTTAAATACAAATACATACATATATTCATGTCTCTCTACAAAATAATTCTCACATATATTTGCAAAATCTATGCGATATTTTAATATAAATTATGTACAATAAGTACGTTCTATCGGTGTCAAAAATATTCCTACTAGAATAAGAATATTCTTAAAGCAATAGAACGCTTAGTAGCAAATAACTGTCAAGTAAAAAAATAAATACAATAGAACAGTGACAGTGGCTATGTGTTATTGTTAGTTAACAACTAAAGATAACTTTGTATGTTTATTTTGGATCTTCGAAATGTTGTTATGCAAATATTACAGAAATTATAATTATATAAAAATATATTAATTAATAAAAACGTAAAGGAGATATTTTTCTTGAGCACAGTCTACTCTAAACATTCACAAATGTAACAGAAATGTACGCGCGACAGTCGGCTAGTAAAATTTTGTATTTGTCTCCACTCTATATATCTTCCTACCAACGCTTCCAACTCTGAAGTTGGAATGATTCGTAGGAATATTTCGATTTTTTCGACACAAAAGAACGACCATGAAGAAGTAGGAAGATTTCTAACACCAATAGAACGTGCCTAATACATACATTTTCTTTATATTCAATATCCTGAAATTTTCTTTTACTACTGTCCTTTTCTTTTTCTTTATATTCGACATTTTTTCGCAAATTCCTTTTATATTCTTTTTTACGTATATTCTTTTGCGTTGTTTTATTTTCATAATCTTCATAATAATGTACAAATATTTTTGAAAGTGGCATACAAATATTTTTGACAGTGACATTTATGTGTCAATTACAAACATTTGAATTTCTTGCCTTGAAGTAGTTTGATCTGAGAATTTTTACATCAAATTATTTTATATGCATTTCTTTATCTCTAAATCTATAGAAGATATAATAATGAATTTATATTTATCGAATAATAAATTTAACGTTCTTTAATATAAGTATTTACATAAACTACTACTTCCGGTTGTCCAATTGTTACCAAAACTTAATCAACTCTTCCCATTATCGTTAGATTGAGGAATCCGTAGTTAAAAATGTCTTAAGTCTTATAGTATTTGAGAAATCGTGGATCCAACATCAACACACACACATACGCGCGCGCGCGCGCGCGCGGACATCATCGTAAAAATGTTATAATCGGATTCTAGGGACCTTAAAACGTGCTTATTCACTAAAATCTGAATATGCGATTTTTAGCATGAATTCAATACCTCTCTTAGCGAGAGATAAAAACGATGTATTTGTATTGCGAAGAAAAATTGTTGACGCATGTGTATCAATAACACCAGAACAATATCGCGCAGCAACTGCAAGATTAACGAATTGATGCTAAACTTGTTGGGTGTTCAAGGTCATCATTCTGAACAATTTGAATTGAAATTTGTGAATATTTTGTTAAAACTAGAAATTCTTGTTAGAATACAGTAACGAATGCAAATGTCTTCAAAATGAAGCATCTGTGAGAATTTGCTTATATGAACTGCTGTCTTCTTCAAGGAAAAACATAAATAAATAATAATAAAACAATAGCATCAAGTAAGAAAGGTGAAATTTTATAACATATTTATGACCAGTTTTTCAATGTCTGGTTAAAATTTAAACTAAGATTAAATAAACAAATGACAGTTAATTTAATCATGGTTAAAATGTTAACTAAAGATTGAAAACGATTGTGAAAAATTGTCAGCTATCGGAATTTGAACCCGAGACCTCGTTCGAGACACCTATCTTGCCGGGATAGTGCTCTACCAAGTAAGCTATTTGCTGTTCTCCTCTCGATGGCTGAAGAATCTTTTCACTTTTAAAGTCGTATAACTGCTGAGGATTTATTAATCTTCACATAAGATGTGGGGTTGCCAAGCTACCACTAATCATCATTTTATTATATCTTCGGTGGCTCAATGTTTAGAGCAACGCGTCATAAGTCAAGAGTGCGCTCGGGGCTCTGGGTTCAACTCCCTCTAAGGCATGGATGTGTGTGAATGTGAACCCACTCTGTAATTGGGATTTAATCCTGTTGAGGGGTTTAAAAAAAGGTAGTTACTTGGATTGGATTAGACTATATTTTAAGAAATAAACTGTCAAAATTAGAGTAAAATTCGCTATTCCAGAAAAACTTAATCTTTTTTGTGACTCGGGCTGTAAATGGCGGGAGGCACCAGATTTTTTATCTAGACTTAATTGCATTTGAACGGTAATGTCTGTCAGGATTCTGCATCTTATAGTATGTGACTATATGTGGGACACTTCTCTTTATCTATTCTTGCTCCGATCTTGTCACTATCTGGGATGGTTGTGTGATTTTGGTCTTGCAGCAGCATTTCGTTTACTGTTTGTTGCTGCAGTGTTAGAACTAACTGTAATTTAAGTGCTAGTGAACTCAGTTCGTCTCGTGCTACATTACGAAAATTTACTGCTGATTACTGCCTAAGCTTCACTAACGAACATATTGACAACTGACGATGATTTGTTTAGGTCGTTATGGCTTCTTACAGCCTTTATAAGAAGGTGATGTGACCTATACCTGAACCCTTTGATTTACAAACAATACCGAATATAGATTTGCATAGATGTTTTACTATAATTTTATGTACGAAACATTGCCTTCATAATGTATAATAAATTTGTGAGAAGCGCCAACGAAATTAAATTAAAAAAACAAAAATAATCTGCTTATCGTTTCTAATTAGTCATGCCAGACCTACCACAACATCTATAACTGTCTTTTTCCTTACCGCAGTCTGTCTGTCTTCTTCCACGATTCTAACGTGCTTACGGCATATATCCCTTCTCCAAAACATTAAATTGCGAATAACATTATTATTTCAAATTAATGTTTAGTTTTTATTCTTATAATGAGAAGCTATATTAGTTAGTTTTTAAATTTTATGACATATATTGAAATTTTTGGGTGTTACAAGTAAGATATACAACAATCTGTAGGAGCCCCAAAATGAAAACAATTAAGAAAAATGATTTTTGAAAAGGTATGTTAAATAAATTTGAAAACTTGTCCAGTCAGAATTAAACTTCGACGTATAGAAGAAAACGAACCACTAGCTCTATATTACATATGAGTGTTAAAGGTTAAACTATGTTAATTTTCATAAACTACACTATCGTCCATGCAAATTTTTCCTAAAACTTATGCGACACGTGTTATTCTTTAATACATTTGTTTTTTGACAAGTAATGCTATTCATAACTTGTTAAGATATACACGGTGTCTCAATAAGCTTGCTCACTATTAGTAACTTTTTTATTTGAAGAGATACGAATTTGCTTAAATGAGCAAAACTGTGCCACTTTGAATTAAAAAACTATTACTTCTCAAAATATGGGACCTAACTTTTTAATTTTAAATAGGAACATATATTTTTTATTTCCTTGTTTGCTAAAGAATTTAATTCTGAATTCAACGATATAATCATTTCATAATATTAAATAACGAATTTTTTGAGAAAACACCTTAATAAAGTTTATATTGATTTGATTTAAATATGACTATAATAAGATGTCTGTGGCTGTGTGTATGTATGTGTGAATCCTCCTTTCTAACTCAAATAATATCATTCAGAAAATTTTGAAACCTTGTATTTCGATCTTTTTCTGTAATGGAAAGAGCCCATTAGATTTTGGTGTAAATCGGATAACCAGAAATAGCACTTTACTAGAAGCTCAAAATAGATTTTCTTCGAAAAATAACTTTAAATGTTATTTTTTCAAGATTAATGTCATTATAAAAATTAAAGATTATTAAATTTTCTACAGATTTGCATTAATACTTTTTCTATATATTTTATGGATAAATTTATAAAATTATCTATAATTTAAATCCCGGAGCCTACGCTTTAAACAAACAAAACTTTTTGGTTGCGCAGTTATTCCAATGTATGTAACTGACAGATATATGTCACTGTGAAAGAACTAAGCATTTCAAATAAATAATAGCTGTATTCTTTTTGACCCAATTGTATCTCAGCTCAGCACATAACTGAGTTGAGCTGAAGTGAGTTGTGATTTTACAAAAAGAACACGTTTTATTCCATTTTATCATTTCTTTCTTTACCGATAGCATTTGCTGTAACAGCTGTCAAATTTATTGAGATTTTTCTGATCTATGATACTGTTATACTGTTTATAAACGAAAAATGGATAATGTTGAAAATATATTACTTGTAAGTATATCTGTATTTGGGAATATAAATTTTGTTGAATTATATAACCTTAAAATGCAAACTGAATGTTTTAAATCATTTTGAGTTTTGTAAACTGGTAGTGTAGAATCGGAAATGGGGGAAGTGAGTTTACTCAGAACAACTCAAATCAGTTGTGTCAGAAAGAACAACGATTTGCTGAGTTTATCAGAAGTGATCTGACATGAGCTGAAATTTTTTTCAAAAAGAATACAGCTAATAGTAACGTTTTAAAAAGAAAAAATTATATAGAACAATAGGAAAGAAAATCAATACAGTTTCCAGCATATGTACATATGTAGGTATGTATTTAGATTAATAAAAATTAATGATTCGCAAAAAAGTTTAAGCTAATTCTCATTTTTGGATTAGTGAATTCTATTCTATCCCGGTATTTAAAATTTAATCTTCATTTTATTATCAAAAAAGGTAGTTACTTGGATTAGATTAGACTATATTTTAAGAAATAAACTGCCAAAATTAGAATAAAATTCGCTAATTCGCTAATAGTGAGCAAGCTTATTGAGACACCCTGTATAACTGTTGAGTTACAATTCATAATTCACTATATCACTACAATCACAAACAATATATTTATTTTGTGATTGGTGAATAATTGTGAACTATAATTATAATAATTGGCGAAATTACAAAAAAATGTAGGAATTCAATAAATAACCTCGGAAATGCATTTTTTGTTAATAGGAGATCATTGATATACTATATGCTATGTTTGTGAGTATATGTAAGTATGCACTATAATAATTAACATAATTAATACAATAAAATAAATGTATAGAATATCTTAGAAGGTTAACTGGCATTCATATGTCAAATGTAATACATAGACACAAATATTTATCGAAACAATATTTTAAATGTCTTTATTACAGTTACAATTTAAAATATTTAACAATATGCCAATGAGTTAACAATTACAAATGTCATTTTCCGTATTCAATGCCAGTTTGAAAATATTACAATCACTATTGATAAAGCTTTTAATTTAATTAATATACAATGTTAATTAAAACACTGTTCAATAACACAAAATTAGTTCTAACTAAAATAATCTGGTAACTGAAACAATCAGAAATTCCACGTTAATGTAAAAATGATTATCATTTGATTTATATCAATCGCAATCTTTGAGAGGGTGATAAGAAATCGTCTTGACTACAATGACAAAATAAATTGCAACGAAATTAGGTTGAAATACTTCAAGTAAAGGTTATAGTAATTAAAATTTTTTGCCATAAAAATGATTGTATTAAAAACTTTTCGTTTGAAAAATAGAGTGGGTATATTTAAAAAAAAAAAACATGTTAAAATTATAATACTAATTAAATGTGAGTAAAATACGAATTATGTATAGATTTATGCATAACACAAATTACCAAATTTGTATTGTGTATTTGAATGAATAATATGTAAATTACAGATGGGAAGTCCAGATTTTAATCTGGTTTAAAGTAGGTACTTCCTATAATTATATGTAAAAAAATTATTGGCTAGGTAATGAATTCTTTTTTTTTGTAAACTAGTTTACGATGTTGTAATAGATATAGTTATTTTAAGCACTAAGGGGGGTAAGTGGAGTTTACTACTAGTGGATACTAAACAATTTTTAAACAGTTGATAGAATAAAATTAAAAAATATTGTCAAAATTGTCTCTACGTGTTTGTTTTACTAAAGGCAACTATGATTTTTATTTATTCCGGTTTTCGTTTCAGTAATGTAACGTTTTTATTTATTTGGGTGTAAATATTAGACAATAATTAAAAACTAATTAAGACTAAGACTATAACTAGATAACACTAACACTATTTATTTAACCAATTAACACTACTATTTATTTCCACGATTTTATAAATTATTTATTTCACTACGCGTTCCAATCTTAGACTGCCGGTCTGTTGCAGACTCTTGTAGACTGTTTACACGATATTTATAACACTATATTTATATCAGTATATACTTATAACGTTCAACTGTCCGCCTACCGACCTCCACAGCGTCTATATACTCAACTTACTCAACAGCGTCTGTATATTCATCTGCTCGGACAGAAGTCACTTCTTTCACAACACTATCTGTCTATTTATGTAACTCCCTGTCTAACCTCCACAGCCTCAGTATCACCGACTGTACGTATGCCACAATTCTTCAACACCACTGCCAAGTATTAGCTTCCACTTATCGTTACTGTCCCCATGTACCTAGCTTCTCAATACTCTTCAACACTACCGAGTATTCTCTTTAACAGCTATCCCGGTATACCAGTAACTTTCCGACTCGCCGTTACTGTTCTTGCACACTATAGCTTCCCAATACTCGTCATTTACATCCACAGCTATGCCAATATACCAGTAACTTCCCGAGTACCTACTCGTCACCAACTGCATACGCTCACTACGATACTGCTGTGCTTCTCACTAACACTTTACTCTCTAACACTCCATGTCAATGTCTCTGTTTGTAACTGACTGTGTCTCTCGAGCATAGCTACGCCCCTTATATACAGCTGCCATTATTTTCTAGAAAAGCTCAAGTCGAATTTTAACTGGGACGCCCCCTAAAATGGTTCCAAATAAATAAATATAAATTGTGCTGGTAATTATTTTGTTTAATATTAAAATGCCCTTGACTTTCTCTATTTAAATAATATTGGGATATTTTGGAACTTTATTTTTCCCTAGACAACAGGAGGTTTCAAAAATCAATGTTAGAATATACACATTATCTCCCAAAAGCACAAAAAAGCTATCTAAAATTATCTTAAGGATATTGATTGGGACTTTAAATTTTGTGTACATATTTCGGGTCACTCTAGTATACACTCCAATATTAAGTGGATTTTTTAAACCTCTTATTGCCTTTGACAAAAATAAAGTTCCAAAATGTGTCAAACCCCAATGTTATTTAAATAGGGGAAAATCAAGTGCATTTAGGTACGGTAAAATATTTTTATTAAGCGGAATCATTGCCTGCCCATTTTTTTATTTATTTGGAATCACATAGGGAGCGGCCCGAATAAAATTCGACTTGACTCCTTTTAAGGTCCGCCCTAATGTATATATTAAAAAAAATCGCGAAAAGTAAATACATAAAAATTATATATGTATAAATTTCCTCTATATCGCCCTCCCCTAGACCAAAATCCCAAAAAACGGTGTTTTTCCGGTTTCCGGTTTTCGGATCAGTTCCGGTTCGAAGCCTTGATTTATTCTAATGATTTTGCTAAGGCAATGTGCAAATTGTTTATTAATTTTCTGCCTTTTTGTACCATTTACTGCCTTTGTTATTTTTTATTTTAGCAACTAATGGCTCCATTCTGAACAAATCTGTAAGTCTTACAGATTTGTAAATCTATAAATAATGAACAAAATCACAACGAAAGCTGCCACTTTTATGGGTAATTTTATATTAATCAACAAAAATAGATGCGGTTTTGTCAGGTTTTTACAGATTTACAGATCTGTAAAACTTACAAATTTGTTCAGAAATAAAACCTACTATGCCTTGGAAACTATATCGGTAAACATTAAAAAAGCCGATCGTACAATAATTATATTCATAAGAATATTATTGAACTTTTTTATTTTTTTGGCATTTATAAAAACCTTGACTATCAGATCATATATAGGATATTATCATGAACAAAGTTGTCACAAATAAGACCATGGATAACGAGGTATAATAATAAACAAATAAAATGGTCATAAAATATTTGAGTTTTTTTTTATTTTCCATGGAAACATTGAATAATAATTGGTTCAAGATTAAATATTTCATAAATTACTAAAAAAAACTAGTGATACGATTCACCAAAAAATAAAAAAATAATGGTATTTTAATGTTTTTTCCGTAAGAGATTGAATATAAAAACAAAAAGCAAAATATGGATAAAAAATCTGATGTGGCCAGCACATTACCTTCCGTCAGTTATATGACGTATTTACGAAAATTCTACCGGCGAACTGTTACCAGTAAACAGCTTTTTATCAGGTTATAGCTACCGGAATCGATATTTTAAGAACGCAACTGGTAAACAGGGTAGATCCATAACCTATGAAAAAATCTGAAAATTTAAAACAGGTTGGAAATTTGACGTATAGTTAACAAACTGAGCAGAGCCCTACTTTGAACACATTTCCACTTTTAACGCGCGCGCTTCGCTTTGCATCACTTCCTTTTTTTGAGATTAGTTTCTTCATGGATCCGGTAGATATTGAACAATTTTCGAACACGGTAACATTTTACCACTCATGCTTTCGAACACAGTCGGTAGATGCGGTATCTACCGGTAGAATTTTCGTAAATGCGTATATATTTTCTATAAAATCCATACAGAAAGTTCCTTGCAAAAGATTCTAAATTTCTTGTATGTACATTACCTTTCGACAGTTGTATGTATTTTATACTAATTCCAAACAAATAATTTCGAGCAAAATGATCCTAACACAAATATACTACGAATATGTCAATTGCACTTGACACTGACATCTTTCAATCAGAATTTTCTTAATATAGTATCTGTTTCTAGCATAGCTGGCTAATTTATGAAGTTTAATTATTTCTTTATAATTTTATAACTCTATATCCATTTAATATGAAGTATAAAATGCAGTCAAATCGAATAGGGAATACAATGTTCTTTAATATTTATAATAACATTAAATGTGAAAAAATGATATTTAACATCGTTTTTTCAAGAAAAACTGTTAAAATCTTCAAATGAGAGCACTTTCGGTTGACCAATTATAACCAAAATCTAATCAGCTCTTCATATGGATGCAACGAATAGGAATACGAAAGAATTATAATTTTTGGAATTGTAGTATTAGAGTTATCGCAGACGAAAATTTTGTTACATACACACACACACACGGACACACATACATACACACACACACACACACACACACACACACACACACACACACACACACACACACACACACACACACATACAGACATCATCGTAAAAATAGTAAAATCGTATTCTAGGGACCTTAAAACGTGCTTATTCATTAAAAACTCACCACCGAATTTTTTGACCAAAGACAATACCTTCCTTACCTAAAGGTGACGGAAGGTAAAAATTACAAAAATACGTCTATGTTTTCCTTGTAAACCTTTAGTGGATCGATCGATTAATCGTGATCAACAGATATTTGACAGCATACGATTTGAAAGCTTATATAATTTGACAGTTTGTTTTACGTTTTGATAGTTTAAGGCGTTTTTTATTCACGTAACCGAGTTACATATGAGGCGATTTCGGGCGACATACCCGTTCACTTCTTCGGATTACTTACGGTTAGTTACGGTGTGATATGGTTAATGGTGGCGCCAAAAATCGTTGGTTCACTTGTTGACACCGTGCTTGGTGGTTATGTATATTCTGCGCCAATTAAAACTGTCAAAAATAGTGTCTGACAATTAAAATGCATTAACGGAGAAAGATAGTTTTTTCCATATTTGTCCAAAAAAGAGTCAACGAAAATAATGTCACCCTGTTTGACATAAGCCCACGACTCCGACTGTTTTGACTTTTGACATTTCAAAAAAAGACAAAAGACATGATAAAAAGAGATAGAAATAGTGAACAGAGAGCTGACCCGACTCGCAAACCCGTTCAGTTGTGAGCACTGATCCAAGCATACCGGGTATGTTGTTCCTAGCGCCCGAATGTGTGAACGTACCTGAACGCAACATGCCGCAAGTGAACGGTTGTCACCCGAAATCGCCTATGGTTAACCGCACGTAGCCGGTGTGAATAAAAAATGCCAGGTTACTACAGACCTTTCCGTCAAATTAATTATTTGACATTTGTCGAATATCTATTTTGTTCTTAGTGTGATACATTTAATTTAAAACGTATTGGTCTAATACAAAGTAAGTTGACATGCATTTCATTTTTACTTTTACTGAAAGTTGCCTTACTACCAAATTGTCAGCGTTTTGACAGCTAGAAAAGAAGAGCAATAGTAACCTGGCATGTAACCGCAAACCATACCGCGGTTACATGTTTGACGTAACCGCAAGTAACCGGTACGCTGAATAAACTGCGGTTACCATGTAACCGAAAGTAACCGGTCTGAATAAAAAACGCCTTATATGATTTGATAGCAGAATAACACACCCAGGAATGGGTAATATGCCGTAATGATATATTTATTTATTTATAAGTTCCTAAGCGGTTTTAGAATCTAAAGCCTGTTTTAAATTTGTCAATTTTTGCGTCAAGTTTAACAACTTTATCAAGTTCTAGAAATTGACAGAAAAATAAATACACTTCCATTTTACCGTAATTTACAAAAGATTATATTACCTATATTTAGGTGTAACAATATACCTAAGTACTGTTTATTTGCAGATTTCAGCGTTACTGCAAAGCTGTCGTGGAGAGAGAACTATATGGATCACTTTTCCCTAGGCGTCCATCCAACTAGCTAGTAATCATACTTATCTCAGCTTTACTTTAGTAATCTTACGTGAATCCATATTTTAAATTTCAAGGCAATATGAAAAGGTTGAATCAAGTTTTCATTTAATATAAAAAAAAGATTGTTGCAGTTTTTATGGGTAATCAAAAAGAGCATTCTTGAATGATTTAACTCTTATATTATCTGCAAGGTTAAAGCTAAAAACCATCATCAATTCATTTCATTCAGCTGAAGACATTTTCAATAACTTCAATTTTATATTTTTTTTGTACGATCGACAAAAAAGTAGGCTTTTCGAACGTAATTTGGTTTGATTACAGAAAGTAAATAATTGCGGACCAAAGCTCTTCTTACAAACTGCTGGAAATAAGTAAAGAGCTACTTTCAAATCTTGGCAAACAAATAACTATTTTAGTTTTATCCAATAGTTGAATTCTTTTTGAAATATTTTTGCTCAGCTCAGAAGTGAGTTGATATGAACAGGGCTGATTTTTTTTAAAAAGAATAACGTTTCACATATTTTCATTCACAAATGAAAATTAGGTTTAAGGTTTTTGTTTAGGTTTAAGTAAGTCATTCATAAATGTAAATTTAAATTAGCTGAAAATTAGTTTTGATATGTACAGACATGTGTAAATGCTTAAAAAACAAGATTAAAATATCGGTAGAGCAGTACTCAACAAGACACCTGCGCGCCGTGAAACTGTCATTATTGGTTATATTTCAGCAATCACGTTATGACAGTCTCCATGTCATTCTCGCATTTGTTTAAAGAGCCGAATCCACCAAGTGGATACGAAATAAAGATTGGTATATATATCATTTCAAACTCGTTCTCATTGATGAAGTTTGTGACGTCAAACTAAATCATAAACCTAAAGATTAGACCTTGCAATGTTTAGCTTTATGATTTGGATTAAATTCTGAAATGTGAATGGAGTCATAATATGCGGTCAAAGTCTTCAAATCTAAAGTATAAACCATAAATCTAAACCCAATTTTCATTTGTGAATGCACCTGTAGAAAGCGTAATTCTAATTCATTACCATATATGACATTATTTTTTCAAGCACAAACTTTCATAATACATTTACAACCTTAAAATTTACATTTTTTCTCACAAAATTACTTCTACTGAACTAAATGGCTTAGATCATTTTGAGTTTATTTCGCGGGTAATGCAATATCGGTAAGGGGGATGAGGGAACACTCACTCGTTATCTCAAAAAGAACAATTTTCTGAGTTTATATGAAATGAGCTGAAATGAATTGAAATTTTCCCCAAATACACAAATTGTTGAGATCGGAAATAGTAAAATCGGATTTTAGGGATCCTAAAACTTGCTTATTCATCAAAAACTCACCACCGAATTTTGGAAACATCCATTATATTAAAGGCATTTTTTATTCATGTAACCGGGTTACATATGGTTAACCGCACGTAACCAGTTTACTACAGATGTTTCCGTCAAATGAATTATTTGACATATGTCGAATATTTATCTCGTTCATAGTGTGATACATTTAATTTAAAGCGTATTGATCTAATACAAAATAAGTTGACATAAAATGTCACAGATTCTATTTTTACTTTTACTGGAAGTTGCCTAACTGCTAAAATGTCAGCGTTTTGACACTTAGAAAAGGATAGCAATAGTAATCTAACCAGCATACCGCGGTTACATGTTTGACGTAACCGCAAGTAACCGGTATGCTGAATAAAATGCGGTTACCATAACCGGAGGTAACCGGTCTGAATAAAAAACGCCTTAAAAAAATTCTGATTGACAGATGTCAGTCTCAAGTGCAATTGACATAGTATGTTTATGTGGAAATATAGAAACTTTTTGTATAGAATTTGTGCAAAATACATATAACTGACAACGTAAGTTACTGGAAATATGAAATCTTTTGCAAGAAACTTTCTGCGTGGAATTTGTACAAAATATATAAAACTGACGGAACCAGAATTGGTTCTTTCCTTTTTACGCTAAATGCGCCCCTGTAAAATTTTGCGCCACAAGCCCGGGATTCATGGGCATGGGCAAGTGTGGACCATCGCATTACAAGACAGAGGAAAGTATCATATACCTAAAACTTTCTAAGGAGCAATTGGTTTGTTCTTTAATGACTTCCAAATGCAGGGCAGGATTATGACTTTTTCCGCCCATATGCAACTATATTATGAAACGCCCCCCCCCCCACAAAACTTTTAAAATGCTATTAAATTTTTTATATATACTACAATATAAACTATTATTCACGAGAGATGACTATTCAAGGTCATTTGTGAGCCGTCTGATATAATATTACTTGCAGATAACTTCATTGCATTTCGTATGCATAGGCGTGGAACATGAAATATTTATAGACACATTTTAACTGAAAAAATAAGAGTAATTCATTTGAAAATTGTTTCTTTCTAAATAATGCCTTTCTGAAAGATTTATGTTCTTCACTTATGTTTTTGCAAACTACAAAAACATTGACTTAACTTGTAAGCCAAGGAATAATAATTTGATTTAAACGTCAACGCCACTGGGTAAATATTAGCACAGAGGGCAGTGTAGTAGGTAATTAGGTATCTGTAATTCTACGACATACGTCATTATTATGTATAGTGTATTAGAAAGTAATGCCACTATTTACGTATATCTGTCACACCACATAAATTATATAGACATAGGTCAAATAATCTTTCTCTTTCTAATATAAAATGTTGCTAAGCTACTGCTATAAAGTGATGTGTATTCTTTCTTCGAACAAATAACCTTGAATATTCATCTTTCGTGAATAATAGTATAATATAAAAATCTGATGTGGCCAACACAATACCTCCCGCCATCTAATTTTTATTAATTTAAATATACATACATATTTAGTTATTCTGGAAACTGTATTAAGATCCATTCCATATAAGCATTTACTATTTTCTTTTGAAAACGTTACTATTATTAATTTGATATGATTAGTTCTTTGACAGTGACATTTATCTGTCAGTTACATACATTTGTGGTATAAACTGTGTAACCATGCAAGGAGTTGTGCTTGTTTAAAGAGTAGGCTCCGGGATTTAAATTATAGATAATTTTATAAATATATGCATAAGATATATAGAAAAAATATTTATGCAAATCTGTAGAAAATTTAATAATCTTTAATTTTTATAATACAAATCTCGAATAAATCACATTTGAAGGTATTTTTCGAAGAACTATTTTGAGCTTCAAGTAAAGTGCCATTTCCGATTATCCGATTTACACCAAAATTTGATGAGTTCTTTCCATATTAGAACAAGGTCGAAATACAAGGTTTCAAAATTTTCCGAATAATAATATCTGTTATCTGATTTACACCAAAATCTATTGGCTTCTTCCCATAAGAGAATAAGGTAGAAATACAAATTTTCATAATGATAGTATTTGAGTTAGAGTGGAGGATCCACACATACACACACACACACACACACACACACACACACACACACACACACACACACACGTACACACGCGCACACGCATACACGCACGCACGCAAATGAGGGTTACCTTAAACATTTGTGTGAATCGTTAATTTTTATTAATCTAAATACATACCTACACTTTTATAAATTTATCCATAAAATATATAGAAAAAGTATTAATTCAAATCTATAGAACATTTAATAATCTTTAATTTTTATAACATTAATCTCGAAAAAATAACACTTAAAGAATTTTTCGAAGTAAAACTATTTTGAGCTTCTAGTAAAGTGCCATTTCCGGTTATCCGATTTTCACGAAAATCTGATGGGCTCTATCCATTACAGAAAAAGTTCGAAATACAAAGTTTAAAATTTTTCTGAATAATAGTATTTGAGTTCGAGTAGAGGATCCATACACACATACACACAGACATCATCGTGAAAATGTGAAAATTGGATTCTAGGGACCTTAAAACGTGGTCATTTACCAAAATCTCGATATGCGATTTTTAGCACGATCCCTATATCTCCCTTACCAAGGTTAGCGGGAGGTAAAAAGCAATATATATTTAGCACAAAGAAACAAAAAAAAAATTAAATGTTGCACTCTTAAGCATATGATTGGTGTATTCTGCGTATAGAGAAAGTAATATGGTCTATTTTATCGAAACGGCATAGTTGTCAAATAAAATATTTTCAGCATCAGTCTATTTGTCTATTTACAACAAAATATCGGTTCTCGATTGCAACACCTTCCTAAAACAACGGCCAAATCACATATTCGATTCAAATCTACTAGACAGAAAAGAATAAATGACAATATTTTTCTATATATTTTTTTTGTTGACTATTTCACTCATAAATATATAAACCAATCCAAATTCAGGATTTTACCTAGTTACCAAGTTTCATTTCGACAAAATACCTTCACAAAAGTTTTTTCGCACCCTTTAAGCCAATAAGATGTCGTATTTTTACAAGTAAGTGAGTTTTGATAAGCGAAAATTTTTTGACATTTAGAAACATATTGTTTACATACCTGTCAAAGTCTGTATATTTTCAGTGTTATCAGTTTTTATTAAAAACGAGTCGATTTGGACAGGAGTATATTTAAAACGTTGAAAAAGCAAACTGAAACATAATACCTCGAAACACAATAAATATTTACAAGATTTTTGTCAAGAAAAAAATTATATAAATGATTACCTGATTTTTATTTTGGAAATAGTCATCCGAATACCATTCGTGGTTAAATTTTATCCTGGAAAAATTTTCCGATTGCTTTACTCGAGCCTGTTGCCAATTTATTTCGTGACATTGATCAAAAATTACTCGTTTGACAACTCGTAATTTTTTTGTCAATGCCACTCAATAAATTGCTACGCAACCAGCTCTCGTAACAATCTGAAAATTTTTCCGGCAAATATTTACCACTTATGATATTATATATGATAATTTTCAATAATGCAAATTTGTTGATTTATTCGTCGGCGGCGCCCCCCAAGTCGTCGGCGCCCCCCAAGTCGTCGGCGCCCCCCAAGTCGTCGGCGCCCCTAGGCAACTACCTATATTGCCTTATGGATGATCCGGCCCTGTCCAAATGTCGTTCCATACTACTATAAACAAACATTTATTTCATCATTTTCTCCAATGTTTTTGCCACGAATCTCAAGGCCACTGCCAAAACCTAACCAGAATCCCATCAAAAACGCCACCACCATTTCATCTCGTTTCCAACTTTTCGGAATGACTTATCTCCCCTAGTTGTCTCCTCTCCTCCCGCGGCTACAGTTTCCCGCCTGCGTCAGCGTGATTATCAGGGTTTTCGGTGTATTTTTCTTGGGAGACGGCGGTAGCCTTATGGTGGGAGTCGATAGCAATAACTTCGTCTGGTTGTCGAAGCGGTTCAGTTCACAGCGCCCAGCCAACGTTAGCGCATGACTGCGAGTTTCAGAGCGCGCGCGAATAGACTTAAGTCAATTTGAATTAGTTTTAAAGTTATAGACTTTTTGTTGTTGTTTGTGGGTGACAGTGATAGTTTATTAGACGGTAAGCTATATGGTTTTTTTTTTGGTATTTTGGTTGTTTCGAATCATAGCGACTGCGATTTTTAACGAAATTGCAAATATTGTTGCATTTGTTTTGTGTTTTCAAATGAAACAATTCAAAAAATATTATTTATTTTGATTCAGATTTGTTTTGATTAAAGGCAGTAGGAATTTTTATCGAAATATTTTTGTAGGTAATTGTAAATATTGTTTCTTGAAGTTACAAATGTAATTTGTTCAAGAAAATGAATACTTAATATATAAAAAACAACATTACTATAGTTGATATTTAAAGAAAAACTTATTTTGGTTGTTCAAAAAAAGTGTGACAGGAATTTATAACGAAATTTCTTTTAAAGTTACAAACACTGTTTCAACTATTGCACCATACACAATAGCTGTTTATGATTTAAGTGTAAAAAGTGACATTTCGAACAAAATAAAATCAGTTTTATGGGTCGATTCTGTTCACATCTGTAAATCTTACAGATCTGTAAACTTGTAAATAATGAACAAAATCGCAACGAAAACTGCACTCTTATGTATAATTTTATATTAATCAACAAAAATAGATGCGCTTTTGTCAGGTTTTTACAGATTTACAGATCTGTAAGACTTACAGATGTGAACAGGATCGACCCATTAACTTTAACACGTATATCATATTTTTACCTCCTGCTACCCTTGGTAAGGGAGATATAGGGATCGTGCTAAAAATCGCATATCGAGATTTTAGTAAATGGCAACGTTTTAAGGTCTCTAGACTCCAATTTTAACATTTTCACGATGATGTTTGTGTGTATGTATGCGTGGACCCTCCACTCTAACTCAAATACTATCATTCAGAAAATTTTGAAACCTTGTATTTCGAACTTTTTCTGTAATGGAAAGAGCCCATTAGATTTTGGTGTAAATCGGATAACCGGAAATGGCACTTTACTGGAAGCTCTTTAAATGTTATTTTTTCGAGAGTAATGTTATTATAAAAATTAAAGATTATTAAATTTTCTACAGATTTGCATTAATACTTTTACTATATATTTTATGGATATATTTATAAAATTATCTATAATTTAAATCCCTAAGCTTACGCTTTAAACAAACAAAACTCCTTGGTTGCGCAGTTAATCAAATGTATGTAACTGACAGATAAATGTCACTGTCAAAGAACTAATCATTTCAAATTAATAATAGTAACGTTTTAAAAAGAAAATAGTAAATAGAACTATAGTTATATGGAATGGATCTTAATACAGTTTTCGCAATAACTAAATATGTATGTATATTTAAATTAATAAAAATTAAATAGCGGGAGGTTTGGTGTTGGCCACATCAGATTTTTTCATTTAAATTTTGAATTTCTAATAATTTCTTGACACATGTCAAAAATATCGATTTGTTGTGACATTCGTCATTACCAAGGAAACTAATTTACTTTTAATACTGGTGTCATAATAGTTATTTATGATATAAGTGTTAAAAGTGACAATTTATTTTGTGAGAAGGAAGTTTGGAACACGACAAACACTATTTTTTAATTTCAATTTATATTTCTAATAATTTTTTGACATTCACTTTTAACACTAGTTTCAAAAGTAACAATGATCTGTCACTTTTAACACCAGTGTCACAAAATGACATTTTTAACGCTAAAAACAAACATTAAAAAGCCCACTTTTAATAGATTTGTAGAAAAAATTACATTTTAGCCCTAAAAACAAACATTAAAAAGTCTACTTTTAATAGATTTGTAGAAAAAATATATTGTAAATTATTGTTTATGTCATAAACAACAATAATACTAATTACTATTGTGCCTGAGTGGTCCAAAAATCTCAAAAATATAATCTAAAGTTATAACAAAGTTTTTTAACACCATTATTTATTACCAAATTGATGAATAAGTATTCATAGACAACTTCAGTGAAAAAATGTTACGTCTTGCTGTCAATATCTAAATTTGAGATAACTCAATTTTTTATTTGGCTAGTACAACATAGTTATCACTATCACTGTTGTCTTGGTCGAATGAGAGTACGATATCAAAATAAATATAAAAATCTGATGTGGCCAGCACATTACCTTCCGTCAGTTCTATGTATTTTGTACAAATTTCATACGGAAAGTTCCTTGCTAAATATTCTATTTCTTGTACATTACCTTCCGGCAGCTGCATGTATTTTATGCAAATTTCATACAGAAAATTTATGTCTTAAATTATTATTTTGTGACGTTTTCTATATACAGTGTAATGTATCTGCAGAAATAAAAGATTTATTATTATTATTTCTTGTACATTACCTTAAAGCAGTTGTATGTATTTTATACAAATTTCATACAGAAAGCAAGAGATCCTATATTTTCAATAAAATTATAAGACAAACACACTATGTCAATTTCACTTGACACTGACATCTTTCAATCAAAATTTTATTAATATAGTAGCTGTTTTCATAGCTATGGCTACTTTATGAAATTTAATTTCTTTACAATTTTTTAACTCTTTATCCATTTAATATTAAGTATAAAATGCAGTCAAATCGTATAGAGAATAAAATATTCTTTAATATTTATAATAACAGTAAATGTGAAACAATGATATTTAACATAGTTTTTTCAAGAAAAACTGTTAAAATCTTCAAATGATGGTACTTCCGGTTGACCAATTGTAACCAAAATCTAATCAGCTCTTCATATGGATGTAACGTAGAAGTATACGAAAAAATTATAATTTTTGAAACTGTAGTATTAGAGTTATCGCAGACGAAAATTTTGTTACACACACACACACACACACACACATCCACACACACACACATCCACACACACACACACACATACAGACATCATCGTAAAAATAGTAAATTCGTATTCTAGGGACCCTAAAACGTGCTTATTGATTAAAAACTCATCATCGAATTTTTTGTCCAAAGACAATACCTTCCTTACCTAAAGGTGACGGAAGGTAAAAATGGAAACAAATTACTGATTATGCCAAACAGCAATACATTTTTTTATGATTCGAGATATGTCAAAATTATAAATTTTCTAATTAATAAATTTATTGGTTAAATACGATTAAAATATATTGAATACTAGTGTTTAATATCATTCTTGAGTAAATGGCTGTATTACACTTAACGATAAATCGACCGATTTATTGATCGACTGCGACCTTCAATTTATCGGTACGTGTAAAAAAGAAAAATCGATCGATTTATTTACGAAAGTAAATTGATCAATAAATTGATGAAATAGAACGAGTTCTATTTTCCGTGATTTTCCGTCGATTTTTTAGGGAATATTTGGTTACTTTTCTAGTGTCAACTCTATAGTATTTGACATTTCAAACTATATTTAATGTATGCTTGATTCCAAGGTTATAATTATGTATATTCCCTAGTTTTACTTATTTTTAACAAGTACGCTCCAAGAAAGACTACATTCCAAAATACTACAAGAAAACTGAAGCGCTGCTAGGTTAAATTCTAACCTCACAAATATATATGTAAGAAAATCTGATGTGGCCAGCACATTACCTCCCGTCAGTTCTATGTATTTTGTACAAATGCCACACAAAAAGTTTTTTTGCAAATGATTCCATATTTCCAGTACATTACCTTCAGTCAGTTCTATGTATTTTGTACAAATTCCATACAGAAACTTTCTTGTAAGATTCTATTTATTTCCAGGAAAATTATAACTCAAACATTATGTAAATTGCACTTTGACACTGACATTTGTCAATCAGAATTTTCTTAATGTAGTAGATGTTTCCATGTTTATAGCACAGCTGTCTGCTTTGTGAAATTTAATTTCTTTATAATATTTTAACTCTATATCCATTGAATATGAAGTATAAAATGTAATCAACATTAAATGTGAAAAAGTGACACTTAACAACATTTTTTCAAGAAAAACTGTTAAAATCTTCAAATTAGAGTATCCGGTCGACCAATTATAACCAAAATATAATCAGCTCTTTATATGGATCTAAAGAAAAGGAATACGCAAAAATTATAATTTTTGGAAAGGTGGTATTGGAGTTATGCGATCCGAAAAAATCGTCACACACACATGCATACATAAATCCATACATACATACAGACATCAATCGTAAAAATAGTAAAATAGTATTGTAGGGACCCTAAAACGTGCTTATTCATTAAAAACTCATACCTTTCTTACCTAAAGGTGACGGAAGGTAATAAATTGATTCATTTATCCGTCAATAAATTGAACGATTTATTGTTAAGTGTAAAATCGCTATAACACTATAATTAAGCTCTAGTTTGTTTGAATAAAATGCAAGTAAAATTTGTCGAAAAAAATCGATCAGATATTTCCATCTTTGGTTAAACTGTCTGTTAATTTTACTGTCAGTTAATAAATGTGTAATATTTACAACATATAATATCGATGTTATATTTTCTTTTAACTGACAGGTATGTTAACAAATAGTTTAACCAACATGAATAGCCGTACCTCTTTTAAGTATTTATATAATTGTTATATTTACGTATTATTAAGTAACATAGAAATAAATTCGACATATATAAACACCATAATAAATTATCAGTTATTATCTTTTAAACTGCTGTTTATTTACGTTTTTATTTGCGTATGTCAAAATTATTACGTTCTCTTTTCGTTTTAGTCAAAATAATCACTTTGTTCGAAACTATGAAACTAAAAGGCAGAATATCTTTCTTATCATTTCCAACCACTTCCTGTTGGAATTTGAAATATAACTGGTCGAAACGAAAAAACACACATTGTATATGTCCTTCTATTCCTTGTTCCACGTGTGTATACGTTTACAAGCCGGTAGATAGATATCGATTCTTTATCGATCGGATAGCGTAGATCAGCCCACTACAGTGACGTGTGTGATTCTATTAACATTGAAATACCTTGCCACTACCTTTACTTTCGATTTCAAGTTTATTCGCTAGAAAGTTACATTTATTTACATTTCATAACTCGATAAATTTTTAACATTTTGCGGGATGTTTGGAGCTATAAATAGATCTTAGGGTGGTCATAAAGTTTCGATACGCTGTAAGATTTGTGCAGAAGTATAGAATATAGTAATTATCTATTTAGACATATTTCACTACATGTCAGATAGTAATAGATAATATACGAGCCCCTATCGTCGTTGGAGTTCGTATGCCTATCAAAATTAATGATATATGTTCTTCATACTATTGCTACAAGTGTTAATGCTTTTGCAGAACATAAAATGATTTTATTATCTCTGCACAAAATAGAAAAGAAATGTTTATTTGTTTGTAAACATTTAAAATTAGCTGGAGTAATAAATCAGTCTGTCAAAGATATTTTAATGGTATATTTTTGTTAAAGGGACAATATGGTATGACTAGCGAATGAAAGTTGACGTTTAGATTATTTAATAGATGTGGTTTCTGATGAAAACATTTCCCTATATTTGATTTGAAAGGAAACTGACCCTTATGTATTCCGTTGCAGAAGATTAGAATTGTACTCAATACCAGGAGCAACAGAATTCAGGGATGTATTTAAAAAATTTAATACCGTAAATTCTAGTTCGTTCGTCTCAGGTGTAAGCAACCCTCGAGTCGGAATTACTGTTAGAGGAAATTAAAAATAATCCTATTTCAGAGAATTGCCAAACTAAATAGTTTAAAGTTTTTGGAGAACTTTTTCTTCCCTTTTTTTTAAAAATGTTGTTTGAAAATAGACTTTTTCCGGCCTTTTTGGGAAGGGATTTATGTTTATAAAACTTGTTGTTTTAATATTTTATTGAATTTGGACGTTTCGAAGGCCCAATGGCCTTCATCTTCAGCATTTTCTTACTATCTATCGTTACATTTTTGTTATTCCATTTTAATAAATTTTTAAATCCTATGTAGGGTATGTTTGAAAGATGGTGGAAAAATAACATGAACGATTTTAACTCAAATGTTTAAAATATTTTAAACGCACCCCTGTTTTGATATTCAGTTACCCTAGTCGGCCATCTATTTTCAGCCAGACATAGTAACGTATTTTTGTGCTTTACTAGTCCAGTATTTAAATGGGTCCATGCAAAAGTTTCATACCTGAATATTTCATACAAGCTGTGCAAGAATTTTTATATGCCTTTTAAGTATTAAATTTAAGAAGATATCATTATTTAAATAGCCTCAAATTTGAAAATGTCACCAAATATCCATTAGATATTTCACAATTTATTTTTGAAATTTGGATATTTTGAAAAAATCACGTGATCTGAAACAGAATGTTACGTCACAATTGGTCCCTTTATAGTGTCAATTCGTTGTATTTTGTTACAAGTCTTAAGATAAGTATATTGTAAAAGTTGTTAAACAAGTGTCAAATTTTTTAGTTTGGTTAGTGTTAGATAATAAAAAATCCAATATAAAATACGTAATTTAATGTATCGTATTGTGCTTTCTTGCAAAATTGCTGCTAGGAGGAAACCTACTATTGAATTTATAAATATGCCAAAAGATGCGATGAAAAGAAATTGTGGCTGGAAGTAGTAGGTCGGCAGCAGAAAACAATCGTGTTCTGATATAAATTCAGCCATCATCCAGCTATCGACTTTCAGTAAACTGTCTGACTTAGCTTGAGTGTAGTCTGTATTAGCCATTATTACTTTATTGCTAATTTATAATGGAAAATGTCAACGTCAAATATCAAATAAGAATTTTGTTATTAATTTGTGACAAACTAACGCCTACGTTTATTGGTTTATTTAACTAAATAACAAAAATAAACTAAGGTGATGGAAAAACTGTTTTTCTATTGGCTGTGAATGACGTAATGTATGTGCTTCTACGACACAGGAGTGGGGTTTGTTTTTTATGACTATTTTTGGCGCCAAACTTTTAATTTAATTTTTTACGAAACTAATAATAAATTATTAAAAAAATAATTATTAATAAGGAAATATTGCATAAAATTTCTTTTAAAATACTTTTAAAAAAATGTGGAACAGGCTCATACTATTCTTCTGTAGGGTTTCAAAAGAAACAACATCTATAAAATAATTTAAACATTAACTTTCATTCGCTAGTCATACTATACCATAACATGTTTGTTATGAATATTATACATCAATTAATTTGTTTATAACAAAATATGTGTGTGTCTTAAGTGTGATTTACAAGTTAATGTAAACTATAGATTTTACAGATTATAGTTTTTAACCTGCAGTTATAATACAAGTAAATTTGATAAGGAATATATACTCCCTGCAGCATTAAATAATTGAAAAAATAAAGTCACTTACCGTTTTTAGATGAACACTGAAATCTTGTTGCTCCAAAAATATGTGACTCTGAAACAAATAACAAAATGTTTAAATTTAAAAAAATAGTTGTTATTATCCATCCTGGCAATTTCCATTCGCGTTTATTTAGTAATAATGCCATCTTAATGCAAAAATATTTGAAAGATAAATAGATGTTTGTAATAAATGATAAACCCTGAAAGGTCGTCAGATAAAATTAGATTATGAACTTGTATCTTATATTTGAACTTTACCACGTCTTTATTTATTTATTTGCTTTATTAGTTCTTTATTGTTGATCAACATAGTACTTATAAATCATAAATATATCATTAATTAAAGAAAAAATCCTATAACCTTTTAATTGTACTAATAATCAGTATTAAAGAGATTAAGATATTTATAGTATTATAGCAATTCAAAGATTATTTTCTACTGGTACTACTTCTACTACTTTAGGTGTTCGACATCAATGAAGTTTGTAATCTTTTTATATTTAATGATACGTCACGTTTTCCTCTGCTAATAACTTAATTTGATATAATTCTTGTGGAACATAAAATTTATTATTATACTTTTTCGAAATGATTAGAGTAATAAATCAATCCGTCAAACACATTCCAGTGGCGCGTCAATAATTATTTGCTAAGGGATAGTCGAAAAGACTAAATTCGATAGACATCTACCAAATCGTTTTAGTTCTCAATCGAAATCAGCTGTAATAAAAATAAATGATGATACAGAATTTTAGTTGCAGATAATATAAAAATATATAAACAAATCCCTCTGAAAACTTTTCTTTACGCCTTTATGGCTATGTAAATCTATTGTTAGCTATTGTTGGAGAAGTAAATTTTGTTCTTGGTACAAAGCGGGCGGAATTCTACGGACATCCTAGTAAAGTATAGTTCAACATTAAGTACAATAATTGTATAGCAGAAAAAAATCAGGAACAGGAACATTGTTTTGTAAAAAAGTTTGAATGTGTATAAATTTTATACATAAATTCTGTTTTTGTTCTTGTTTTTTTGTATTTTTTCAACGGAAATAAAAGTAAACAATGGCAAATATAAGAATAATACAAGGAAAAAAATGAGTACCTTTATTTTCGGATGGTACTGAATTTACAAATCTTTCTTTGAACGCAGATCAGTAATGATGGTATTAGTACCATACTGGCGTTTACCAGGCATCATCTCACATGCACTTATTTCTGGCATGGAGACTGCACCACTTTTTGTGACATTTAAGGTGCATTCACAAATGAAAATTAGATTTAGATTTATGGTTTATACTTTAGATTTAAAGATTTTGGTCCCATATTATGTAATGACTCCATTTACACTTCAGAATTTAGGGTCTCTAAATTCAAACCATAAAACTAAACATTGCAAGGTCCAAACTTTAGGTTTATAATTTACTTTGATGTCACAAACTTCACCAATGAGAAAGGGTCTAAAATCATATAGATATATACACCCATCTTTATTTAGTACCCTCTTGATGGATTTGGCTTTTTAAACAAATGCGAAAAGAACATGGAGACTGTCATAACTTAATTGCTGAAATATAACCAATAATGTCAAGCGAATGACAGGTTTCACGGCGCACAGGTGTCTTGTTGAGAACTGCTCTACCGATATTTTAATCTTGTTTTTGAAGCATTTCCATGTCTGTACATATCAAAACTAATTTTCAGGTAATTTAAACTTACATTTATGAATGACTTACTTAAACCTAAACAAAAACCATAAACCTAATTTTCATTTGTGACTGCACCTTTAAGGTACATTCACAAATGAAAATTAAGTTTAGATTTAAGGTTTATATTTTAGATTTAAAGACATTGGCAGCATATTATGTAATGACTCCATTCACACTTCCGAATTTAGTGTCTCTAAACCCAAATTATAAAGCTAAACATTGCCAGGTCCAAACTTTAGGTTTATAATTTACTTTGATGTCACAAACTTCACCAATGAGAAAGGGTTTAAAATCATATAGATATATACACCCATCTTTATTTAGTATCCTCTTGATGGATTTGGCTTTTTAAACAAATGCGAAAAGAACATGGAGACTGTCATAACTTAATTGCTGAAATATAACCAATAATGTCAAGCGAATGACAGTTTCACGGCGCACAGGTGTCTTGTTGAGAACTGCTCTACCGATATTTTAATCTTGTTTTTGAAGCATTTCCATGTCTGTACATATCAAAACTAATTTTCAGGTAATTTAAACTTACATTTATGAATGACTTACTTAAACCTAAACAAAAACCATAAACCTAATTTTCATTTGTGACAGCACCTTTAAGGTACATTCACAAATGAAAATTAAGTTTAGATTTAAGGTTTATATTTTAGATTTAAAGACATTGGCAGCATATTATGTAATGACTCCATTCACACTTCCGAATTTAGTGTCTCTAAACCCAAATTATAAAGCTAAACATTGCGAGGTCCAAACTTTAGGTTTATGATTTAGTTTGACGTCACAATCTTCACCAATGATAACGAGTCTAAAACGATATAGAAATATACACCAATACACCCATCTTTATTTAGTATTCACTTGGTGGATTCGGCTTTTTTAAAACAAATGCAAGAAGAACATGTAGATTGTTAAAACGTAGTTACTGAAATATAACCAATAACCAAGCGAATGGCAGTTTCATGGCGCACGGGCATCTGTTATTTAACAGATGCCCTACCGATATTTTAATCTTGTTTTTGAAGCATTTACATAGCTGTCTGTACAATCAAAACTAAATTATAGTTAATTTAAACTTCCAATTATGAACGACTTAAGGTGCATTCATAAATGAAAATTAGGTTTGATTTATGGTTTATACTTTAGATTTAAAGACTTTGGCGGCATATTATGTAATGACTCCATTCACACTGCAGAATTTAGGGTCTCTAAATCCAAATCATAAAGCTAAACATTGCAAGGTCCAAACTTTAGGTTTATGATTAAGTTTGACATCACAAACTTCACCAATGAGAACGAGTCTGAAATGATGTAGATATATACATCCATCCTTATTTAGTATCCACTTGGTGGATTCGGCTTTTTAAATAAATGCGAGAACATGGAGGCTGTCATAACTTAATTGCTGAAATATAACCAATAATGCCAAGCGAATGACAGTTTCACGGCGCACAGGTGTCTTGTTGAGAACTCCTCTACCGATATTTTAATCTTGTTTTTGAAGCATTTCCATGTCTGTACATATCAAAACTAATTTTCAGGTAATTTAAACTTACATTTATGAATGACTTACTTAAACCTAAACAAAAACCATAAACCTAATTTTCATTTGTGAATGCACCTTCACAAATGAAAATTAGGTTTAGATTTATGGTTTATATTTTAGATTTAAAGACATTGGCCGCATATTATGTAATGACTCCATTCACACTTCCGAATTTAGGGTCTCTAAACCCAAATCATAAAGCTAAACATTGCGAGGTCCAAACTTTAGGTTTATGATTTAGTTTGACGTCACAATCTTCACCAATGGGAACGAGTCTAAAAGGATATAGAAATATACACCAATACACCCATCTTTATTTAGTATTCACTTGGTGGATTCGGCTTTTTTAAAACAAATGCAAAAAGAACATGGAAACTGTCAAAACGTAATTGCTGAAATATAATCAATAATACCAAGCGAATGGCAGTTTCACGGCGCACGGGTATCTGTTAAATACTGCCCTACCGATATTTTAATCTTGTTTTTGAAGCATTTACATAGATGTCTGTACAATCAAAACTAAATTATAATTAATTTAAACTTCCAATTATGAATGACTTAAGGTGCATTCACAAATGAAAATTAGGTTTATGGTTTTTGTTTAGGTTTAAATGTCAGTCATAAATGTAAGTTTAAATTACCAGAATTTAGTTTTGATATGTACAGATATCTATGTAAATGTTTCAAAAACAAGATTAAAATTTCAGTATAGCAGTACTCAACAAGACACCTGTGTGCCGTGAAACTGCCATTCGCTTGGCATTATTGGTCATATTTCAGCAATTAAGTTATGACAATCTCCATGTTCTTCTCGCATTTATTTAAAAACCCGAATTCATCAAGTGGATACTAAATAAAGATGGGTGTATATATCCATATCATTTCAGACTCGTTCTCATTGGTGAAGTTTGTGACGTCAAACTAAATCATAAACCTAAAGTTTGGACCTTGCAATATTTAGCTTTATAATTTGGATTTAGAAACCCTAAATTCTGAAGTGTGAATGGAGTCATTACATAATATGCGGCCAAAGTCATTAAATCTAAAGTATAAACCATAAATCTAAACCTAATTTTCATTTGTGAATGTACCTTTACTTAAACCTAAACATAAACCATAAACCTAAATTTCATTTGTGAATGCGCCTTTAAAATTCGAAATATTGTTAACGTCAATCACGATCGAACCTGGATCACCACTTTCGAGATCATGCACTCAGGCACACTGCCACGATTTTATTCTTATTCATGTCTTCTCTCCATTTCAGATATGGCACCTCCAAACGGTGTGCCCTCTTCTACAGACAACCCGGTCTACATGACGACGACAACAACAATACCCACACCAGAGCCTCAAAGGGAAATCACAGCGACAGTATGCGCCAATTGTAAACAGAACCAATTGGAAGATGCGGCGATGGAGAATGGTGAACTCCTCAAGGAAGTCGTGCCGAATAACAACGTGCAGGTTGTAGAGAAACCAAAGGCTATACTTCAAAACACCAAAGATCCCAACGATGAAGAAGAAGATGTAGAGCAACAAGCAGAAATTGTAAGGGAGATTCTAAATAGTAACTTAACTATATTGTTAGGGTTTTTAATCATAATTTAAGCATAAGTTTCTCAATCATTATTATTGAGAAAGTGAGGGCTTTAAGTGGTAGTACTTTTGTCACTGCGACCTATGATTATATATGCCCGAACTTAGTTTTCTGGTAAATGGTACAACTTTCAACTCTTCCGATACCCCCAATATAAAACATATATGTATGGTATTTGTGAATTATCATTTCAAATGGTAATTATAAGTTGCCCCTGAAATATGAAGCGGTATACCATCAAGCACCGCCCCCACTTTAAGCGGCCGATGAAATCGCAAGGGTGCTGTGACCCGTATATACAAGTAGGATGTCTGGTCATAAATTTTTTGTGTCTTGTAGGAGAAAAATTGTCAGTTGACTAAAGCCCGGATGGAATAAATAAATAAATAAATATATCATCACAGCATATTACCCATTGCTGGGTGTGCCAATCTGCTTTGTACGCAGATATCGGTAATGATAATCGCTTACCAGGCGTCACCTCATGGGCACTCATTGCTGGCGTGGAGAGTGCACCACAGGGATCCATTTTGTGCCATTTAAAATTGGAAATATTTGGCGCCGGATGGAATGGCATGAACAATTTTTGTTAGATAAAATGTACAGCAATAAAAGGCTTTACCGCCCCCCGTAACGTTTGAAAATGTCTGGCATTGATTATCGGCTAACATTTATATATACTTAATTTCATTTTATGCAATTCCCATACAGAATACCTAGATTCTAAAATGTCATTTTTTTGAACATTTTTGGGTCATGACCCACAGCTGGGTAGATCGTCTTTTTTCCGGGGAAGACAGCATATCGTTCTCCAGGGTATTTAAAGTAAGCACCAAGGGTCAGTATTTAGAATACCATTAAATTTTTCACGTAGCACTAGCCCCCGGTCTATTAGCAAGATGGATCAGTATCACACAGTCTAAATAATAGCAATTTTGCAAAAATCATTCTCTTATCATTTTTTAATCCCACGTTTTGGTAATATACATTGGCCACCAGGTGTCTTGATTTGACAGCCCCAAACTTCTTTTTATGGGGTTATTTTAAAGGAAAACTCTGGATCAGTTGCAGGAAAATATTTGCCAAGAAATCGAAATTCTACCGGCCGAAATGTGATGGAAAATAAAGAGCTTGATTTGACATAGCGGTTAAGGGGCCCCTTAGTCAATATTATTTTTGGAAATTGACATTTAAAAAAATAAACGACTAAAGGCCCACTTTTACAATTGATGGAGAAACTATAGTATAGCTATCGGAGGAATAACTTTATCCTAGTATTTATACCTTCGATAAACAAGACTGTCTTTTACAATGCATTTTTATCTATCAGATAGTAATACCAAGAATTACGTTAAATCACTTTAGGTTGGTACTGACACAATTAAATTATCTGCTTGTTAGACGATTTTTCTTCAATATTGTTATTATTTCTACCTTTAATTTACATTTTTTTACGATGTTAGATGATATAAATGATATTTTTAATTCTGACAGTGATGATGAAATACTTTGATTGACATCTGTCAAACGTATGAATAATAACATATCGTTTGTATTTACGTGGTATCCATAAGAACAAGGGATAAAGTTATCCGGGGTTTATACAACCGATTTCCATGGGATAAGAAATACTGGTGTTTATTATACTTGAGGTTTATCCGAGGTTTGTAAAATACAATTTTCAATTTTATACCTGGTATAGCGTTATACAAGGTTTATCTAATGATTGTAAAAGTGGCCCTAAATAAATTTGTATGTTGCTACAAAAAATGATTCAATTTCGCAGTAGTAACAAAATTGTAAATCATGTAAATTGGGGCCTCTCTAGAGCCGGGGACCAGCCCGCAGTTACGCCACTGCATGCCAGATTATAAGAGAAATATAATAATTCCTAACTTCACTGATGTGGTTCTAATTTCCTACGAAAATTATTAACATCCTCTTTTTTTATTCTAGATTGTTCCTCCCGACGGTGGTTGGGGCTGGGTAATCGCCTTCGCCTCCTTCATGTGCAACATGGTAGTCGACGGCATCATCTTCTCCTTCGGCATGTTCCTGTCGCCCATCGCTGAAGAGTTCGAAGTCACCAAAGCCAAAGTCGCCTTAGTAGGCTCCCTCCTTTCTGGTTTCTATCTTCTAGTCGGTCCCTTCGTCTCCGCCCTCGCCAATCGATACGGCTTCCGTATCGTAGCAATCATGGGGAGCTTCTTCTCAGCGACAGCCTTCTGCTTATCGTATTTTGCAACAAGTGTGGAGTTTTTGTTTGTGTCCTATGGATTCTTTGGAGGGATAGGGTTTGGGTTGATTTACGTACCGGCTGTGATAGCTGTAGGGTTCTACTTTGAAAAGTGGAGGGCCTTAGCGACTGGAATAGCGGTGTGTGGATCAGGAATTGGTACTTTTGTACTAGCGCCAATCTTTTCGACTCTGATTAATATGTTGGGTTGGAGGAAGACTTTGTTTGTCCAAGCGGCGATGATTTTGTGCTGTTCTGCATTTGGCACGCTTTTCAGGTGAGAATACTAAATATTTTGAATTTAAATTTGTTAAGTTCAAATTGCTATCGGTTTTAGTTTTTGATATATTGATTGTTACAATAGTCGACTGAAACAAGTATGTTTAAGATTTGTTGCTTTGTGTTTAAGTGGTTTAAAGCTGGTAGCAGAAACTGACTAGCATTTATTTCTTTGCCAATGGTTTATGGATTTTTTGGAGAAAAATACTTCAAATAAAAGAGGCGTACAATAGGGCTGTTGCAAGAATTTTTATATGCCTTCTAAGTATTAAATTTAAGTTATTTAAATAGGCTCAAATTTGAAAATATCTCCAAATATCCGTTAGATATTTTACAATTAATTTTTGAAATTAGGATATTTTGACAAAGTCACGTGATCTGAAACAGAATGTGACGTCACAACACATAGATCTTCATCGGCTCCAATTGGTCCCTTATAGTGTCAATTCTTTGTGTTTTGTTACATGTGTTATGATAAATATATTGTCAAAGTTGTCAAATTTTTGAGTTTGGTTCGTGTTAGATAATACAAAATTCAATGTAAAATGAGTAATGTACAGTATCGTATTGTGCCTTCTTGCAAAAATGCGCTAGGAGCAAACTTACTATTGAATTTATAAATATGCCAAAATTGCCAAGATGCGAAGAAAAGAAAATTGTGGCTAGAAGTAGTAGGTCGAAGAGCTGATAGATGGGTTTTTACATTTAATTTTACCTTAACTCTTTAACACCACTTATTTCGGCAGCAGTAAAACAATCGTTTTCTGATATAAATTCAGCCTCCATCCAGCTATCGACTTTCAGTAAGCTGTCCGACTTAGTTGAGTATAGTCTGTATTAGCCATTATTACTCATTTATAATGGAAAATGTTAACGTCAAATGTCAAATTAGGAGTTTGTTACATGTGGCATGTGACAAACTATCGACGATAAAAACTTGCTACCCATATTTTTTCTTTTGGCAAAATTTTCATTAATTTGCCAGAAAAAAAATAATGAAATTTTAATATTTAAATTACCGCCATGTATGACGTAAATTACGCCGAACCAATGAATGGTCGTAAAGCAATAACATCGGTACGTCCAATAGCAACGGCATGTGCGGGTAATTTAAACATTTTAATCTTGTAGGAGCATAAGCTACATTAAAATCATTCTTAACAAATCGAAATATGTAATAAAAGTAACAGAAACCACAAAATTGTAAATAATAAAGAAGAGAGAGAGAGTAACAGAAAAATCAAATAGACCAGAAAAGTTAGGTTAGAATTTGCCTTTGGCGCGAGTTCATAGTTTGAAATCCCTAGCAAAGGTTTCATATAGCAGTTTAATTTTACAGACAAAAAAAGATATTTTGTAAAATAAATTAAGCAGCTCTTGCTAAGAATTCGATAGTTTGTTTATTCAGTAATAGATTGCAACAGTTTAAACATGTAGAAAAGATAAAGTAAGAAAATTATTAGAAATTAAAATGCTTGGTGCAAGCAAGGATACCGTATATCGTTGATCCACCATTAAATAGGACAGAACAATAGAAGATGAAGCATGCACGATCAATGTAAGACATACGTTCAATGAATTTTGTAGTGTATTATTGTAAGAATCTGGAGATAAAGGATCGATCTAGATGCTATATATAATGCTTTGCATAAGAGATTTACTTTTATAAGATTTTTCGGCCTTTAAATTTGAGCAAAAATTTCCTTGGTAAGAAATGCACGGGGATTGAAATTATGTTCTCAGCGTTATGAACTGAGTTTGAATTTCGCGTCCAAGTTTGACCGTTACACTTTTCTGATCTATTAAAGCTTACATTCTTAAATATGCATCCCTTTCTCCAGTTCAAAATAATGACGTCAAAGAAAATCTTCTTTCTTAATTTATTAAAAAACAAATATTTTTTTAAAAATAAAATTTGTATTTTTACTTACGTTTTCAACTTTACTTTAGATATATAGTGATAGATATCAGATTTTCAGTACCACGCAAGTAGCCTATTGCATTAACATACAAAAATTACTTATTGAATTCAAATTTGTAAACCAAAAATCGCTAAGATGTTTACTAAGGAATATTAATAATTTCTTTTTTGTTACAGGCCTCTGAAACCCACAAAAATTTCCGCTAAAGATATCGACCAAGACGAAGAAAAAGAACTGGAAAACAAAGTTCCCCTAATGGAAAGAATCAAAATGGAAAAAGAAGCCAAACTCCACCGTGCAGATTCGATGGTTGGTGTCAACGCCGATTATCCTACAGTCGCTGAAGTTTTATCCAAAAGCACAATGTCATTACATAAATCAACTTATTCATTAAACAAACGACATAGCGTTCATCCTATTTCCGAGGAAGAAAACAAGGACCAGGACAATGGGGCAGCTCCTTTAATCATTTCAAATGTGCCTAATAACCGAAGAAACAGTTTGGGCAAACGGCAAAGAACTACATCGGAATCAGACGGAGTCAGAAGTCGTCGGGGAACGCTTAGCGGTGAAACAGTTCGTCCTATGTACAGAGAAGACATTTTCTTCGGTGGTTCATTAGCCAGATTACCTCAGTACACATCTAAAACATCCGTAGCTTGGACTATGTCCGTAACTCACATCCCTACACAAAACGACATTGAAGAAGAGAAGAAACAAGGTTGTAAACTTTGTCCCGAAGCAGTACAAAGAACTTTAGCAACTATGCTTGACGTTTCTCTCCTAAAGAGTCCTTCTTTCGTGCTTCTGGCACTAAGTGGGGGTTTTACAATGATGGGTTTCTATGTTCCTTTTATGTACCTGACAGACAGAGCGAAGTTAAGTGGTATGGACGAGTCGAAGGCGTTGTGGTTGGTGTCAGCAATTGGTGTGTGCAATACTATTGGAAGGATAGTGTGTGGACTCACGTCTTCTTTCCCTAAAGTTAATACTCTGTGGGTGAACAATATTGCGATAACTGTTGGAGGTATTGTGACGATGTTTAGTGGACTGTCAACATCAGTGGAGTACCAGTTCTTGTATTGTGCGCTCTTCGGACTATCAATATGTAAGTACTGATTATTTTGATTATATTTTCATAACTTTTAATATTTATCGGGTACCTATAGCAATTTGCTTCATTCAAATTTTGATGTTGGAAGGGTTTGCCGATACATCATTACCATTTCGTTTATCTAATATAAATACAAAATTGTCTTCTATATCAAGGAGAACAACACATTAGATTTTGGCTAAAATTAATAAACCAGAAGTGATACTTTATTTGAAGCTCTGAACAGATTTTCGTGAAAAATATATTATGATATATTCCAAAACTTTTCGAATTTGGTATTTAAGATTTTTCTAAAATTGATAAACCGGAAGTCATACTTTACTTCAAGCTCTGCAAAGATTTTCGTGAAAAATATAATAGGATATATAATATAATGTTATTATTGTTTTCGATTAGTTTTACGGTTCAGGAAAAACCTAAATAAAATTTTCCTCTAAAATAATTAGGAGAGCAAATAACCACCTTGTATATATATATATATATATATATATATATATATATATATATATATATATATATATATATATGTACATACCGGGTGTCTACTTTATTTTCCGAACATAGGAAATTCAATGTTAATATTTTGATTTGGCGATATCTCTTTGCCTATTAATTTTGGAAAAGAGGGGTAATGAAGAAAAATGTTCGAAATGTAAACGTACATCGGGATAAAGTAGACATCCGGTATATATATATATATATATATATATATATATATATATATATATATATATATATATATATATATATATATATACATATCATCACGGCTTATTATCCATTGCTGGGTGTGTCAATCTGCTTTATACACAGATATCGGGCACTGGCGTGGAGAGTGCACCACAGGGGTAAATCAAAATTGGAAATATATGGCGTCGGTCGGGACCGACTGACACTCAGAAACGCGGTTACATATAAAATTGGTGGTACTGCCTCAATATTTAGTTCATTGTACCTACTGCTACATAAACTTTGTCAATAAATATATTGATGTTATTTTAAAAACTGGTTCCGAAGATCAAAAGCATATAAATATATTTTTTTTTTTGTAAACATATACACTTATGTTCTGAAGTAGTGATTTAAAGCTATATTAAATAAACATATTCATTTTGAGGTACTTAATTTCATTCTATAAAAGCAGATTAGTTACTGCTTTAATTTAGTCACAAATCGCAATCGATTTGACTGGTCCAAATATTATAAATATGCCTTACATACAGCGAAATTTACTTTCAAGGACGCCAAACTGTTTTTCGCAAAAAGTAACTTAATCACAAGTTATTACATTTGAAGTTTGAGCGTTTCTATAAAAACGATCTATCAAAATGTTTAATTATTATGTTATGGTTTACCAATGTTTATTTTTCTATTTCTTAACACCCAGTATTTTTTTTCCTAATATTTAAATATGATCCTCAGGTTAATTAAGTTACAGAAATCTATAAAAATATGGAAGCTAGGAAGTTGTTTCCTTGATTATCTCAAATCCAAAAAATCTGATGTGCCCAACACATGACCTCCCGTCAATTCCATGTTTGAAATAGCAATGAGCTTTAAGCAAAGTATCACTTCCAGTTGATCGTTTGTAAAAAAAATCACTTCCGGTTTATCAATTTTAGCCAAAATCTAATATGTTGCTTCCCTTTATATAAAATACTAAATTGACAAGTTTTGGAATATATCCTATTATATATTTCACGAAGTAAAGTATCACTTCCGGTTTATCAAATTTAGAAGAAATCTTAACATGTCGTTCTCATTAATATAAAAATCTTAAATACCACACACACACACACACACACACACACACACACAAACACACGCACACACACACATACACACACACACACACACACACACACACACACACACACACACAAACATACAAAAGCGCGCGCCCGCACGCACGCACATACACGCACACACACCATCGTAAAAATAGTAAAAACGTGTTGTGGGGACCCTAATGCGTGCTTATTTACTGAAAACTCATCATCGAATTTTTGGCGCGATTACATTACCTCACTTACCTACGGTATGACCGGAGTTAAAAAATGGACAAGTTGTTTTTGCTACGAGCTTCTCAATTTTTGATAAATAAAATTTTTATTGTGTAGTTACAAAAAATGTTATAAAACTTGCTACTACACTTTATTTAAAAGAATATTAACTATTGTTCATAATTATGCAGATGACTATAGATACTCACCTGACTAAAGAATATATTATTTGTAGATTATGTTAGGCGGTGACTAGCTACTTATTGGAGTTGTATGTAAGGAGAGCACCTTAGACTTTCAGTCAATATGTTTAAACGAAGAAAGAAAAATTGCTATAACCCTAAAATAGTCCTTTAAAGGATATATGTTCATAATATAAACAAATTATTCGAAATTTTTGGTACTATAAAATGCTTCATATATAATGTATAAACAAGTACCATTTAATGTTTAGCGAACGGTATTAGTGTTTCGTCATTACGGAACTACCTTAGTTAGTTGCTATAGGTATCAACATATTTGTCCTTTGTCCATGTAACACGTTTCGTTCGATAGTATAAATTTCCTTGTTTGCTAGCAATTTTATATATCGCTAAATTTCCGTAAATGATTTGCATTATATATCCTTTCTCCATTTTTTTTCTCATAGCCATAGCCTTCTCCCGTCTTATGCAGGGTCGGCATTCCCATCTCTCAGCTTCCACCTTCATTCATTCCGGTCCAAAGAGACCCCTGGGCTCCATATTTTCTCCCGCAAGTATTTCTAGGCCCGGATTACCCATAAGGCCAACCTAGGCTATGACCTAGGGCGTAGTAGTTGGATAAATGAGAAAACGGAAAGAGAGAAGTGTCTGCAGTTCTAGCCGTGCCAAATCTCAAGAGCTGTTGCGCAGAAAGCAAAATTCTATCTTTCTCTTTTCCCTATTGCCTGATTTTTCTCTAGCTGTCTCACTTCTTGATCTGCGCATTTCATAGCTCATGACATTTGGCATCACCTCTATTAGATGTAAAAAGCCACATTTGCTTTAATTATACAAAATCAATATAGTAGAGTGATTGGTAAATCCTGTTGAGCTATGACAGTTGTCGAAGATTTTAAATAATTCTAATATTTATATACCGGGTGTCTACTTATGAATCTTAGCAAATACAATGGTAAAATGTTCATGACTGTAATACTGTAAAACTGTTCAGAATTAAAAACTGCATCTAATAAGTCCAAAATTATTGTTTAATTGTTTAGATGCGTTTCATTTGAGAGATAGAGAAGCAAAATAAAAGTGGTAATCTTTAGCTAGTTATAAAAAGATGGTAAATGTAGCTTTGATGACTGATTCTAGTAGGTATATTGAAAACAAATTTCATAAGGCAATCTGTTAACCCACGAGTCCAACAAAGGACGAGTGCGATTACAGTTCTTATATAAGTTTTTCTATTCGGGTAATTTTATAATTCTATTAGATTTTTAATAAATGCGACTAGTAAAATCAGTTACATTGGTAGTACTTCCCTTTATCAAATTGAACTTCAGGGATGAAAATTCTTTGTTGACTGTCAGCAATTTGATGTTGATATGTCATTTATGTATGTTTTAAAAGCAGTAAGTCAAACCATCTCTAGAAAACGAAAAGCTCCAAAAACAGTATGTTTATAGATCTTCTTGACATGTTGTCAGTGTGTTTATAGGCTCATAAAGGCACCGATATAGAACAAGAATTTAATGAAATCAAGCATTATTACAACTCGGTATTGGGATTTTCAAATAAGAAAACTCTAACTAGCGGCGAATATTAGAACTACAAACAGTGGTACACATTTGACATTTACATGAAACTGCAACTATATGACTACAAAAACTCTATTATACATACTTGAATTATAAATAAAAAATACTAATAAATGAGAAAATAATACGAAAACTAAAGAAACGAAATTGGCAGCAATACCACGCTGACAGATTTTTTTTTTTTTTTTTTTTTTACAAAGTAGGGCTACACAACAGGACAAGTCCCAATAACAGTGCAGCACTAACATCAAACATTACATATTGCGAAGTCGAGGCAAAATATTAATAATAAACATATAAAACAGTGGTATAAAAATAAAAATGAATAAGAAAGAAAGTCAGTATTAAATAGTATACAAATAACTCAAATAAAATTTAAGAAATATTTTGAATGTACGTAAACTACAACAAAATAAATCAGGTACATTTGGTACAGAAGCTAAATTATTGTAAGCATGTACTAATCTAACTAGCGGTGAATTCATTGCAGAGTTTGTTCTACAGTGCTTAACAAAAAACAAATCAGATAATCGAGTAGAATGATGAGATATCCGTAAAGAAAATTTATTTAAAATAACAGGGCTATCTATAAAATTATTTAAAATTTTAAATAAGAAAGACAGATCCAAAAGTATTCGTCTTTTTTGTAACGAAAGTAACAGAATCGAATTATGTGGATACCTGAAATTCAAAATAGAAATAAATTTTCTTTGGACACTCTCGATTCTATTTATATATACATGATAATGCGGTGACCAGCAAACAGTAGCGAATTCTAATTGAGATCGTACAAGAGAATAATAAAGAAATATGAAAGTGTTATAATTAGTGAAACTTGTACCAATTCTTAAAATAAAGCCAAGCATTTTATGTAATTAATGTAATTAAAAAGTGTACCATTGTTTAATGCGATTAGCGCCATCTATTGATACTTGAAAATCCCAATATATTGAGTGGGAGAGGGGTTTGCAGTCATGAATTTTGGCATAGGGCGTAAAGAAATGCTAATCCGGGCCTGATTCTTCCACCACCTCGTCACTTCATCTAAGCTTAGGCCGTCCTCTCTTTCTCTTCCCTTCCGCCACTAAGTGCTCCACTCACTCGCTTTCCAACGCACTTTTCGCCCATCCGCTCGACGTGACTAAATCACCTTAGCTTGTTCTCCTGCACCTTTTTTCCCATTGGTCCCACCTTGACTGTCTCTCTGATGTACTCATCCATTAGTTTTTGTCAAAAGTCAGGAGCAGTTTTGCCAAAAGATGGTTTATTTATACTCGTACATTTATTAATTTTTCTTTCTTTTCAGCATGCTTCGCCTCCTTAAGGTCA
The DNA here is from genome assembly GCA_963082715.1 of Harpalus rubripes. Taxonomy (NCBI): domain Eukaryota; kingdom Metazoa; phylum Arthropoda; class Insecta; order Coleoptera; family Carabidae; genus Harpalus; species Harpalus rubripes. The sequence continues at coordinate 5,602,950 of OY720453.1, read as the reverse complement.
ATCCTCCTCGTGGAGCTAATGGGCCTGGAGAAACTAACCAACGCCTTTGGTCTTTGTCTCCTCTTCCAAGGGGTTGCAGCAGCAATTGGTTCTCCAATGGCTGGTGCTTTTATGGATGCCACAGGCAGCTACGATGCGTCCTTCTACCTATCTGGAAGTCTTATTCTTATTTCTGGAATTATGTGCTACCCGCTCAATATGATCAACCAATGGGAAAAGCGACGCGCGAAGGCGTCAGCGCCTGTCTAACCAATAGAATCCCACCTTAGGGAACTACAGACTAAGCGGGAAATTCAAAAAGAAAAAAGTAGATCGAGAATTGATGGAATGAGAAGTATGACACTTTTGGAGAAGTAAGTTGGCATTTTTCTCATTAATAATAAACAGCAGTTTGACTAATAACAAGTGCTTTGCAAATTAAAATTAAAAAAAACAAATTTATTTTTAAAAAATCATAGATTACTACATAATAGTTATCACTATAAATGATATCTTGATCAAATGGGCAATGTGAAGATATCAATACAAAAATATAAATGTGATAATAAACAAATAATTCTGAATAAAACCAAAAAAATATTTATTTTATTTTGGAATCATAAACTTGTTTAGTGACCCTCAAACACACAGGTGCAATTTAGCTTTTATCGCCCGAGGGCTTATAAAGTTGCCAAGTAACAGTTATTCAAACGTCAAAATCGTGGTTTATATATAAATGTCAGCCAAGACAATAAATTCGTTATAAAACGTTTTTTTGAACACCGCTGCTCGTAAAACTATTCGTATCCTTTCTCGTATACGCCTTTTGACTTCTGTGGAACCAATTTGCCCTGTACAGCCTCAAATTCATCGGATATTTCTTTTGAATAATCGATTTCTTCCATTTTCATTTGACATTAAATTAAAATTGGTTATGAACAAACAATATAGCTAAAAACTATAGCATACTTAAAATTCACAACACCAGCATAACGATACCGAATATAAATATAACTTTTTGCACGATCGGGTTATTTTTTATATGTACCGATAGTGTTTCCAAGACAGTAGGTCTTATTTACAAATTATTGAACGGTAAGTGATGTGCTTCACTTACCGTTCAGGAGGCAAGACGGTAAATAAATAAAAACACAAATCAAAGCTTACTTCAAAAATGACAAATAATTTTTTTTAATATGTCAATATAATTTTCAAATCTTATTTTTCTTTTAAATTTCGTGCGTCGATCGTGCTTCGCTCAGTCCCCAAACATTGTCTTCGATCGGTAAACTGTCCTTACCGTTCTTTATACTTAATATGCCAATTGAATCCTGAAATTTGGGGAAACAAAATAAAATAAAACATTGTATGTACCATAGGCATAATCAAGATTATAGCACTCGGAAAAATTAAAGATCTCCGCTACGCGTCGAGTTTAAAACATTCCTCCGTGCTACAATCTTTTGATTATGCCCTTAATACATAAATAACTATTATCATTTGCGACATGTCAAAATTTCGGTTTTACACGATAACAAATATTAGTTCATACATTTAAGACCGTGTGTAAAACGACGTTAATTTTTTTTATTTTGACAAAAAATGGACCGTTTCAATTAAGAGATAGAAAATATGCCACATGGGATCTGCCGACAAATGACGGGATTGTCATATGAGATCCATGGAGTTTGTTTTTCAAAATTTAGACGTAAAATGTGAAGAAAGTCTATGACAACTATAAAAAAAAACTTTTCAAAATAAGTTACATAAGCTTTTATTGAAGATAAAATAACAAACGATGTAAATTTTCACCGAGCATACAAGTATTTTAGTGTCTACAATATTTTTGGTGTTTCGTTTGGCAACTGCAGGCGCCATTTTTCATATGTGTAGAAACAGAACTGTTAAATTGAAATATTTCTTAAATTGACAATATCGTAAGGAAATGTCAAATTTACGAATTAAGCACTGTTTTTGCTTAAGTCTAGTTTACAATTTAAGTCAAGTTCCTTGGTACCAAATATGCGAAAACCAAATTTTTAAATAAATATCTTTTAGCCGTAAGCAAAAGGAATATTCATTGTCGTGAATAAGTGAAAGATAGAGATTATTTCCCAAAAAATACTTGTTAAACTGCTGTTTTTATACATGAAATATATGCCAACCAATCTTTTTGAAAGTATAGTACTGATTGTTTAGCCATTTTTTATCTACGAGTAGTACTTTTTGAATGACCTACAATTATAATTTGTGAGTGGAATATCCACAATGACTGACTTATATTAAGTTTATTTTGTATATATATATACGTATTTAATTGTTAGTTGTAATTGTTGTTGTTTATAAAAAAATTAATATATTTTGCAAATATACGTAAATATAGTGAAAATATATGATTTTTTTATCGTTAAGCATTGAGTGTAATAAACCTGTTCTTGAAGTCATGCATATTTATTGATACATTCTAAATACCAATAGGTTTTGTCTGGTTGACTTTTTCCTAGAATGCGGCGTAGCAGTTTTTGGTAGACACACCTTTCCTCGTGAATGCTCGCTTGAAAACGATTCCAAGTTTAGGTAAGAAGCTTGTGATTGTGGATCTCAAATAAGTAGGTAGGTAACCGTTTCTATGCACTGAGTTACAGCACTTGCATATAAATATATTCTAAGTAGTTCTCATTATATTGACCAAACAAAACAGGCAATAGTGCAAATCAAGAAATAAAATCAATAAATATATTATAAGGCAGTGGATCTGGCCCCGGCAGCCGAAATTTATCAATTAGTCCAGTAAAGAGAGGTCGAAAAAGGCGGTTACCTTACAAAAGGTCGGGTAGTTCTGAATTTTTGATATGTTGTATAGGATGGTTGGTTAATGAAAAATCCAAATTTCCACAAATCCCCTTCCTCCGCTCCCTCTTGTAAAAACAACCATCAATCGGCACTTTTTTCAGTTTTTCGCCTATAACTTCTATCTGGCGAATTTTAGCGAAAAAAAAGTTATTTGCCGACTTATAGAGGATGAAATTTTCAAAAAAATTTATACAAAAGGTTTTTTCCATGATTCATAGCAACGGAGCTATGAAGCTCCCAAAAAAGGCAACAATGGGGTATGTGACCATATTCGAATTTCAATATATATATATATATATATATATATATATATATATATATATATATATATATATATATATATATATATGTCATAAAATATAAAAACAAACCACTATAGCTTTTTATTATAATAATTAAAACGAAACATTAATTTGTAATAATCTTGTTATTAACAATTTAATGTATTGGAGAAGGGATATATGCCGTAAGTATGGTAGAATCGTGGACAAAGACAGATAGACTGCGGGAAGGAAAGAGACAGTTATAAATCAGCCTATCAGCGCCGCGTTTGTGTTGTGGTAGGCGTGGCAGGGTGGAGCATGATCACATCTGGCTATAACTATCTCTTTCCCTCCCAGTCTAACCGTCTTTTTTCAAGCTTCTACCATTGATACGTCACAAATCCCTTCCCCAAATTTTTAATAATTATTTTCTCGTAAAGTGCGAATAATTAATCGATGTAAAAAAATACGGGTATTTTATTTTTTTGTCTAGTATCATATTATGTAAAAATAAAAATTTGGTCACACATCACAATAACTCCGTAACACTTCATTTTAGCGTAAAAGTCCTCATAATGAGTTTTGTAGAGAATTTAATTACCTACAAAATCTATTTATCACTTTCGTTTTACGACCAATGCAACAGAGTAGGGGTAATTTTTTAGTGCAGCAACAGTCTTTGGCTCATTATTTCTAATTATACAACTATTATTTCAAACAGAATATCCTATATTGATGCCAAATAATAATAAAAAACTTTTCGTATCAAATTTTTAGAAAATTTCAGCCTCTGCAAGTCGGCAAATCACTTTTTTTTTTCGCTAAAATTCACCAGATAGAAGTTATAGGTGAAAAACTGAAAAAAGCGAAGATTTATGGTGGTTTTTACAAGATGGCGGAGGGAGCGGAAGAAGGGGATTTGTGGAAATTTGGATTTTTAATTAACCAACCATCCTATACACCATATCAAAAATTCAGAACTACCCGACCTTTTGTAAAATCCTTCATTTACTGGACTAAATGCACTAAAAAGTCCCGGCTGACTGATGGCGGGAAATATTTGTAAATCAAGAGCATAAACGAAACACATAATCACCCATTAAATACAGAGTAAGAACATTTTTTCAATGAACCGGTTTCACATTTTTAAAAAGCCCATTAGTGCATTAAGTTATCTTTTGCTTATTATTCATATTTTAACAACAGAAATTTATTTATTAGAGTTAAAAAAAACATATCCACGTAAAAAATATTTTTTTGGATTGCCAGATTTACCAATAAAGCATGTCCATTTAATTGGACTCTATGCACAGCGAACATTTGAGAAAATATACTGCGTTCAAATAAATGTCGTACATATATTGTTATAATTAATAATTATATACAATTATTATAATGAAACAGAATAAATACTTACATATTCAATAAAAATATTAAAAATTATTAGAAAAAAATTCCTGTTCTGAAACTGCAACTAATCCGTAGTGGTCAACCTCTTTGACTATGAAGTGCTATATTTTCTGGCTTATCAATGAGATTTCTTGAATTGATTTCTTTACATTATCAAAAAAAAATCGGATGTGGCCAGCACATTACCTTCCGTCAGATCGTGGTCAGATCTGTGTATATTGTAGAAATTCTACACAGAGATTTTCTTGTAAAAGATTCCATATTTCCAGTACATTACCTTCAGTTCTATGTATTTTATACAAATTCCATACAGAAAGTTTTTTTTATAAGAGATTATATATTTCCAGTAAAATTATAATACAAACATACTGTCAAATGCACTTAACACTGACATTTGTCAATCAGAATTTTCTTAATATAGTAGATGTTTCCATGGTTATAGCACAGGTTGCTGCTTTATGAAATTTAATTTATAAATTTATTACTCTATATCCATTGAATATGAAGTATAAAATGTAATCAAATCTTATAGAGAATAAAATATTCTTTAATATTTATAATAACATTAAATGTGAAAAAATGACATTTAACACCGTTTTTTCAAGAAAAACTGTTAGAATCTACAAATTAGGGTACTTCCGGTCGACCAATTGTAACCAGAATCTAATCAGTTCTTCATATAGGGGACCGGGATTAAAATTATAGATAATTTTATAAATTCATCCATAAAAGATATAGTAAAAGTATTTATGCTAATCTGTAGAAAATTTAATAATCTTTAATTTTTATAATAACACAAATCTTGAAAAAATAACATTTGAAGGTATTTTTCGAAGAAATTCTATTTTGAGCTTCAAGTAAAGTGCCGATTCCTGTTATCTGATATACACCACAATCGAATGGCCTCTCTTCCCATAATAGAATAAGGTAAAAATACAAGGTTTAAAAAATAACATTTGAAGGTGGAGGATCCACATACACACACATGCGCACGCACCAAGGCGCGCGCGCGCACCCCCCCCCCACACACGCGCACACAAGCATCAAAACAATAATCTAATTTAACACCGAAAAACACTCTTTGAAAACTCGTGCCGACTGGCACACCTACCAATGGGTAATATGCCGTGATGATATATTTATATTTATTTTATGTAAGCTGTTCGTTTAGGCGTATTGATAAATCCGGGATCGGACGCCAAATTTATTTCGAATTTTAAATGACACAAAAGTGACCTTTGTGGTGCACTCTCTACATCAGCAATGAGTGCCCGTGAGGTGACTCTTTGTATAATCGCCAGAAGTACCTACGCATAAATTGTCAGTTACAAGAAAAATCGACTCACGTCTAATTTTTACAACTTATTCTACAATAATGATGTTATATTTTTTGTTTAAACCAACAGTTTAACCAGTGATGAAAATACGGTATTTTAAATACCGGCCATTAGTCATTAACAAAAACGGTATAATAAATTTTACTATCTTTTTTATGGAGAAATAACAATAAGTCTCAAATTAGATCTGGTTTATGATAGGTGTGTACTTAATTGAGCAATAAATATTATAATTAATGTAAACGACTAGAACCTCCCATTGGTCAATATTAAATCGTGTGATGTAGTCTATCTTTCTCGTATTTGCTATATGCATTCCATATAAAGTGTTAAAATGCAGCATATTAATTAATAAATAGTTGACATTATGATAATAACGACGTATGCATCATTTATACTTTCATAAGTTCAAAAATGTGTTGAAAAAATTACAAATCTGACAATGTCCTTGGATGTTGAACAATTCTTCGAGAATTATGGAACTGGAATGCCAATGAGTGACGTAACATCGGTCTGTGATTTAAAACTAAGACCTTGATAGTGAAAAGTTAACAAGTGTACTGCACTATTATGACAATTGCTATTATAGTAAACTTGGGGCTAGTGCTACGTGAAAAATGTATCATGATATTCAAAATACTGACTCTTGGTGCTACCCTGGAGAAGGACTTTCTGTCTTCCCCGGAAAAAAATCTGATGTGGCCAGTCCATTACCTCTGCCAGATATTTTACCTGGTTGTACGCATAAAACAAAAAATTATTTTTAAATACAAATACATATATTCATGTCTCACTACAAAATAATTGTCACATATATTTGCAAAATCTATGGAATATTTTAATATAAATTATGTACAATACATACATTTTCTTTATATTCCATATCCTGAAATTTTCTTTCTCTACTTTCCTTTTCTTTTTCTCTATATTCGTCATTTTTTCGCAAATTCCTTTTATATTATTTTTTACGTATATTCTTTTGCGTTGTTGACTTTTTTTTATTTTCATAATCTTCATAATGATGTACAAATATTTTTGACAGTGGCATACAAATATTTTTGACAGTGACATTTACAAACATTTGAATTTCTTGCCTTGAAGTAGTTTGATCTGAGATTTTTTACATCAAATTATTTTATATGGATTTCTTTATCTCTAAATCTATAGTAGATATAATAATGAATTTATATTTATCGAAAAAAGAATTTAACGTTCTTTAATATAAGTATTTACATAAATTTTTGATAAATAATATTTAGATGATTTTTCTCTTGTAACTACTACTTCCGGTTGTCCTATTGTTACCAAAACTTAATCAACTCTTCCCATTATTGTTAGATTGAGGAATCCGTAGTTAAAAATGTCCACACACACACACACACACACACACACACACACACACACACACACACACACACACACACACACACATCATTTTAAAAATCTTATAATCGAATTCTAGGGACGCTTCCTACAGCTAAACTACAGAACATAAATATGTTCTGTTAACGCATTTTGATAAATAATTTTATGATCTATAATATTGTTTACATACATTTTTTCATATCTGCCACAGTTTTCGCAATACTTTGAAAAAACTGTGTATCTCCCATTAAACACTGTACAAAAGTTGGGCCACTAGTGTGACGTCACGCGCGCCAGTTGTAGGCTCGTAGTATCTCGGAGGCTCCGAACTGACCCATACGTATTCCGTTACAGAATATAAGAATTGTATTCAATACCAGGAGGCATTTAAAATGACCTTAGCAACAGGATGTATTTAAAAAATTTAATACCAGAAATTCTAGCTAGGTAGATCGTCTTTTTTTCCGAGGAAAACAGCATATCGTTCGCCAGGGTATTTAAAGTGAGTCCCAAGGGTCAGTATTTGAAATACCATGATACATTTTTCATCGTAGCACTAGCCTCCGGTCTACCAATTTACCTTAACCATATAACCTGTCCACGTGAACCACAAGAAAACCATAACCACGGTCGTGGTTAAGTTACGGAATATACTATTAATGTAGTAATGTAGTAATAATTATTGTAATTAACTTTTTCTTGAGCTATGAAAATTTTCTGGAGCTCCTAAATTTGCGAAATTACTTATGTCAACCTGAAATAATTTCTATTTTGTTTTAAATGACAAACTGCCTGTCTGCTGTCAAAAATGACACAGATCACAAATATTGCTTCATTATATTAACATTTGTCAATACCAAACTAATTTTACGTTTCCAATTCCATTTCCAATTTCATTTTCCATTTCGATTTCTATAGCGATGTCAGACGATGATGTAGACGAAGAAGAAGTCCATACAATAATAATAATTCCTCCCGATGGTGGTTGGGGCTTCTTAGTTGTCATCAGTTCCTTCATTTGCCTTTACGTCATCGAAGGCAGTTGCAATACCTTTGGAATTTTTCTGGAACCATTGTCCACATCTTTCGGAACGAATAAGGCAGACACAGCTCTCATTGGGTCGGCTTTAACCAGCATATCCGCTATGGTAGGTAAGTTGGTGAAGTATATTTGAAAGCAAATCAATTAGGATGGTGTTTCCAGGACCGTTTGTATCAGCCTGTTTAAATTATTATGACTGTAGATGTGTCTGCATATCTGGGTGTCTTTTGGCTGCGATCGGCTATGTTATTTCAGCGTTAACAACTAATTATTATATTTTGTTTATTGCGAATGGTGTACTGCTGGGTAAGATGCATTTCCAAATAATCTTTTAATCCGCTGTCACTTGCGTTGTTAGATTTTATCATTTTCTGGTTTTTCCCTTTTAAGTTAGGAGGAGTAGATGTTATTGTGGCTCCAGCAATGCCTGACGTAGAATTAGCATGTTACTATAAATTTAGTGTTAATTTGAAAATAATTTAAACCGTTGACGGCAAAATAATAGTATATTAAAGAACGTGTTTTATAAGACATGTTTTTTTTCGCACACGTCAAAATTTAGAAAACGAGCGTTAGCGACAAGTGCGAAAGAAAGTTTTATAAAATGAGTTCTTTATACTATTTTATATATTTTGCGCCTTCTACAATAACATTTACTTACTCAATTTGTGATTATATTTGTAACCATTTGTACATTTTCAAGTAAATAATCTTCCCTAAATTAAAAAAAAAAAATAATATCTCGAACACGAAAAGAGATATCGACCTGTGGTTTTAAAATCTTAAATCTACACCCTTCAAACTACTTAAACACAAATTTTCAGAATTTTTAATTTTTTAAAAATTTCCACTCTTTTTTAAACCACACCATCCTCATACCCAAAAATGGGTGTGTGGTACACCTTCAATCACCTCACCAGTAAATTCCTCGTACCAAAAAACGTAAGTATACCAATTTTCATCAAAATATTCCAACGGATACATTAATTATTAAACATTCCTTAAAATTGTGAAAAACTGAAAAAATCGCAAGGGGTACACCTTAGATTTTTTGCGATTTTTGGTCATTTTCAGACTTTTCCTTCTGGAGATTGTAATAGTTGTTCAAAAATTGTGAAAATTGGTATGCTTACGTAATTTTGCTCGTAGAATCTAATGGTGATATCGCCAGCGGTGTATAACTGACCATTTTTGGGATATGATCCAAAAATGGGCATTTTTGAGTAAAGTTTTGAGGCCGAATATCTCGGACACGAAAAGAGATATCGACCTGTGGTTTTAAAATCTTAAATCTACACCCTTCAAACTACTTAAACACAAATTTTCAGAATTTTTAATTTTTTAAAAATTTCCACTCTTTTTTAAACCACACCATCCTCATACCCAAAAATGGGTGTGCGGTACACATTCAACGACCTCACCAGTAAATTTCTCGTACCAAAAAACATAAGTATACCAGTTTTCATCAAAATATTCCAACGGATACATTAATTATTAAACATTCCTTAAATTGCCCCTAAATAAAAAAAAATAATAATTTCGACATATTATTAAAATGAGTTGTCAATTAAATAAAAATAAATTAGATAAAAATGGGTTAAAGAAACGCCATCTAGTACCAACCGTCTAAAACAAAAAATTGCGTATCGTAATGACTTCATTATGAACGCAAAATATAAAAAAAATATTTTTTGCAGCAATTTTTTCCAAAATTTTTCGCAATCCCTAAGGCCTTTTTGACACTTTTAAAATATTAATATATGAAATAGGCCCCCCAGAGTTCGTTTTTGTATGAATTAACACTATTTTATATATTACTTATGCTTTTTTTTGAAAGTGTTAGTATAACAGTATAATTGTAACTTATTTCTAATTTTCAAGTTCCTGTGGCTTATTTTGGTAAAAATAAATGTTTTTCAATTATTTACGTTTATTTTTATTTTGTAATTACATTCTAGCACCGAAACAGGTAGAATTTTTACAAATTTCTAAGTGGGAAAACAAAGAGTCAATATGTATCTTTACATATGCGCTTCCTACGACTTAACATAAATATTTTATATTAAGACACTTTGTTATATACATTTTTTTATATCTGTCACAGTTTTCGCAAAATTTTGAAAAAAGTTAAAATGTGTCATCTGACCTTGTTATTTTATACACTTCCTTCAGCTAAACTACAGAACATAAATATGTTCTGTTAACGCATTTTGATAAATAATTTTATGATCTGTAATATTGTTTATATACATTTTTTCATATCTGCCACAGTTTTCGCAATACTTTGAAAAAACTGTGTATCTCCCATTAAACACTGAACAAAATTTGGGCCACTAGTGTGACGTCACGCGCGCTAGTTGTAGGCTCGTAGTATCTCGAAGGCTCCGGCTGGCTTCATAGTTTGACTTGACGCATTGAGCAGGAATAAGCATTCTGGCCTGTATTCTCGTGTGGCCTCACCTATCCCCATCGAATTAAATTAAATTATTAATTACATAATATCAGACCGTTATTACATGCTGTGTAAACAATTACCTGCATTAGTAGATTTGAATAAAATTATTAAGAATATCTATCAACCAGTGGTAGAAAAATGTTTTCTCTAAATACGATGCAATATTTTTTGGGAAAAATTCTTTTTGTTCCACGATCAATACGATGGATAGTAATTTTTTTTCCCGAAGTATGATTACACCCTGTATAACACGGATACAAACCAGTCAAGTTCAGAAAATGATGAATTTCAAAATTTCCGAACTATCTACAACAAAAGGAATATCTGAAAATCAAGTTTCAGATAACAAAATTGAAACATTAATATTTTTTTCTATATTTATTCTGTTGGAGAATTCCCCTCAGTTTATATAAAATATTTTTGACTATTTATTTTTACCTCCCGCTACCCTTGGTAAGGGAGGTATAGGGATCGTGCTAAAAATCGCATATCGAGATTTTGGTAAATGACCACGTTTTAGAATCCAATTTTAACATTTTCACGATGATGTCTGTGTGAATGTGTGTGTGGAACCTCCACTCTAACTCAAATACTATCATTCAGAAAATTTTGAAACCTTGTATTTCGAATTTTTTCTGTAATGGAAAGAGCCCCTTAAAATTTTGTGAAAATCGGATAACCGGAAATGGCACTTTACAAGAAGCTCAAAATAGTTTTTCTTCGAAAAATACCTTTAAATGTTATTTTTTCGAGATTAATCTTATTATAAAAATTAAAGATTATTAAATTTTCTATAGAATTGCATTAATACTTTTTCTATATATTTTATGGGTAAATTTATAAAATTATCTATAATTTAAATCCCAGACACTATGCTTTAAACAAACAAAACGCAGTTATTTAAATGTATGTAACTGACAGATAAATGTCACTATCAAAGAACCAATCATTTCAAAATAATATTAATAACGTTTTAAAAAGAAAAAAGTAAATAGAACAATAGAAAAGGAATTCAATACAGTTTCCAGCATAAGTGTAGATATGTATTTAGATTAATAAAAATTAATGATTTACAAAAATGTTTAAGCTAATCCTCATTTTTGGATTAGTGAATTCTGTTCTATACCGGTATTTAAAATTTAATCTTCATTTTATTATAGCTCCGGCGGCTCAATGGTTAGAGCAACGCCTCATATCATGAGTCCAACTAAGGCTTGGATGTGTGTGAATGTGAACCCACTCTGTAATTGGGAGTTAATCCTGTTGTGGGGTTTAAAAAAGATAGTAACTTGGATTAGATTAGACTATATTTTAAGATATAAACTGTCAAAATTAGAGTAAAATTCGCTAATCCAAAAATAAGGATTGCCAATCTTTTTTGTGACTCGGGCTGTAATGGCGGGAGGTATTGTGTTGGCCACACCAGATTTTTTTCCTTTGTTTACCCTATTATTGTATTCTTTTGTGATTAAGTAAAGTATTTTTCAAATATTGGTTTCATTTTTTAATCCACATTTACATATTGTTAAAAAATTAATATGTTGGATAATATCTAACACGCGAGAAACAATGCCGTTCCAACACAGGGCGCGAGTGACGTCGGTTAAGGTTTTCTTACTTTTTCTTTTAGGTTTGGGCTACGGAATGCTCTACATTCCCGCCTTAATAATGCCTAGCGTTTATTTCGTGCGTTACCGCGCCTTAGCAGTCTCCATTTCTACTTGTGGTAGCGGCATAGGCACTCTAACAGTACCCAATGGAGCAACTGCACTCATCGAAAGAATTGGTTGGAGAAACACTTATTTATGCATGATTGGCAAGATAATATTCCCATATATTAATCTTTGTGTAGACAATAATCTCCATAGGTCTGGTAGTACTAGCTGCTTTATCTTCTTTGGCCTATACCCCTATACAACCAGTAGAAATCAAAAGCAGAAGATTATCACAAATGACAGCAATGTCTTCGAAAGTTCAGATGTCATACGAAAAGAAAGGATGTTCCAAATGTTGCAGATGGGGAAATAAAAATTTTCCAACAGCGAAAGATGTTATGTTAGTAGAAACAGGGCAAATAGACCACTATACTACGGATGCTTATTCAGGAAGAGTGAGATTCAATTTTATTTTAAATTGAATGATATTAGAGACATGTTTTTCAGAGAAGTTTAACCAGTGGTTCAACTAGTACAGAACCTAGCAGAGGAGCATTTTTATCAACGTACGTATGCCCGTATCACACAAGCGGGTTTTGAAGCGGTTGGCGGGTGCGGGTGCGTGTGCCAATAGGAGCACGGTGCGGGTGAAGGAATAGCCGACAGGCTATTTTTCATATACCTATTAGACTAATATATTGCTGATGCTCGTATCTTTCCCATAAGAGTAAGTGAAAGAAACACTTTGAAATGGAAATATCATTTCTGCATAAGTGAAAGAGAAAGTGTATTCATCAACATAAAAAATCGGGGGAGCCGAAAAAGGCTGAAAGGGTCTTTAGGCAAAGCCAAGAGAAAATTTTCAAAAATAAAAACTTAAAACAACGCATGATAATTAATGTGTTTCAGCAATGGTCTTGTTATGTATTTAATACAGCGGAATTTGTTAACCACGTCAAAGAACAAACTATTGGCCTAATTCACTAAGATAGTTGTTAACATAGTCGTTAGGTAACAACTGAGAGTTAACAACGATTTTTAGCAACTCTTGTAACAACTGTCATTCAATTGGTATTCAGTAAATACATAATTAACGACATTGTTAAAAATGGTCGTTCTGAACAATCGTTGTTAAATATAGCAATAAAGTTATTAACAAGTGAGTTAAAAGGCATGTCGATTCTCAATATTTGTACATATTTCTACTCTATTCACAACCTAAAGTGACAGATTTTGATTCATTTGACGTTTGAGTTTTTAATAATGAGTGATAAGAAAATTTGGGTTCAAGATGTTCCGCGGAACATTATTCTCTAATGATAGATTTCATGATAATTTTGGACTAATTAAATAACAAAGATAGTTTTACATTTCAGTTCTGATAACTGCTAGTTGGAAATTTTGCAAATGGTTGATTGACTTGAAAAATTGAAATTTTGCCCTGTAATCTCTTTATAAGACCCATAGCTAGGCGTAGAAATTAAGTGTTGGGAGAATCTGATGAAGTTCTCCAGTTTAGTATACATGTTTTCATGTTTATTCAATTCTATGCGATCGATTTTGAAATTTCAAGAATCTTATCAGGATGACACATGACCATCGTCTAGGAGTTTTAGCAGTAAAAATAATAGAAATTTGACATTGTTGAAATGGCTGTTTAAATTTAAATGTGTAAGATAAATGAAAATAAATTTCAAAAAATTGAATTTAGATCTTTTCGGGAGAAATTCTGAAAATTTGTATGTATATTAGGAATTAAAATATTTATATTTGGAATAAATGTAAATCCTTCATCTTGTAACATGAGACCTTCGGGCATATACTGACTCAGTATGCTTGAAGCGTGAGACCATCCAATTCATGAATTAAACGACACTTGCTCAGTTTGAATATCTTTGTTAATATTTTTTTCCCGATATCAGGTTCGGGAATTGATTATTAACATCTCGCAAATTTCTTTGCATAAATCTAAAGTCTTGTTTAAAAACGTATATAATTATTGGGCATGCAGGTATATATTAGTTTATAAATAGTTTACCATTGCTGTCGTCTCTCTATTTCCAGTAAAAGTTTATTTCCTAACACAAAATTTTCAAGAAAAACCATTTACCAACGATTGTTCAATACTAACAACGAGAGAAATGCAGTTGCTAGATTAACAACTCGACGTAACGACTAGTTGTTAAATTTAAGCAACTTGATGTAATAGTGAATTGGGATTTTGAACTTAGCAACTGACATTGAAATTAACAACTGAAAATGGTTGTTAATTTTAACAATTTTGCTTAGAGAATTAGGCCGTATTTTAGATAACCACAAAACCCAAATTTTGAATATTATTATTAACACTTAAAAAAATTATATTATACCACGAAGCTAAATTATTAACGGAAAAAGATGACTATACTAGCATTCACGAAATATGACTATTCAAGGTCATTTGTTCGAAGAAAGATTACACATCACTTTATAGCAGTAGCTTAGAAACATTTTGAATTAGAAAGATTATTTGACATGTGTCTATTTAATTTATGTGTGACAGATGTACGTAAATAGCGACATTACTTTCTAACACATTATAAATAATAATGAGATATGTCGTAAAATTGCAGATATCTAATTATCTACTACACTGCCCTCTGTGCTAATATTTACCCAGTGACGTTGACGTTTAAATCAAATTATTATTGCTTGGTTTATAAGTTGTCTATGTTTTAGTATTTTGCAAAAACATAAGTGAAAAACATAAATCTTTCAAAAAGGCATTATTTAGAAAGAAACATAATTTTCAAATGAATTACGCTTATTTTATCAATTAAAATGTATCCATAAATATTTCATGTTGTACGCTTATGTATACGAAATGCAATGAAGTTATCTGCAAGAAATATTATATCAGACGGCTCACAAATGACCTTGAATAGTCATCTTTCGAGATTTAATAGTTTTTTTTATATCCGAAACAAATAGCATCGAATTGTGTTATTTAAAAATGTGTAAATATTTTATAAATTATTTCTTTTATTCTTCTTTACCTTACTGTCGCCTAAATAAATTAATCCTGCCCATCCTATTATTTTTACAGTAGAATAAAGTAAATTATTTAATTCTAATTTAACATTATTTATTACTAATATTTATATGCAAAAATTTACATACCAAATATATAGTAGGTACATTACTTAATTTCTCAAATTTAAAATTTCTCGCGCTAGTCGTCAATACAGAATTCTTATCAGCCGTGTTCCTTCGGGCTGTGATTCGTAATCTAAATGATAAAAGTGACCATAATGTCAGCGTTAGCCAATAGTACTCAAGGTTAACGGGCATGCGCATAATTCCAAGTTGGGTGTTTGTGTGAGATAGACTTATGCAGCAAAGATATTTTGATTTCACAGTGTTGGCTTCAAGAAAAGCAAAGGATCAGCAATATATTAGTTAATAGGTATTAGTGATGCACAAAGAGGCGAGAGTACTCTTGCATCTCGTCTTATCTCGTTGCATTATGCGAGACGAAAACGAGAGCGAGATTGCAATTTAAAATTCGAGGCGAGATCGATATAACAACTGCGAGAAGCGAGAAATCTCGCGAGAGTCTCGCCAAAAAAAGTATTTGTAACTTTATAGCTTTGATTCATAAAGTGGAGTCAACGGTAATTCGTGCATAGAACAGGTGAATGTGAAAATTATATGAATTGACTATATTTTTTTAGTCTATCTAGAGTCGAATGATATCGGTCGCAGAGCGAGGAAATGCAAAATAAAGACGAAATCGGTTTTGCATCTAATAGAACTAGTTTTTCTCCAACATTTCAGCCCCTAATTCATCCCAATTAAAACTACGGTTAATAAAATTTTTGTCGTCCCTGAAAAGTAAAGGATCTTATATTAAGCGTCGATAGGAGCCAACACGGAGTGAAGCGGAGTGATTGGTTGCCAGCGGGTTCCCAGTGTAGCGCTTTTTTATGAGTAAATCTTACTTAAATTGTGGCATATATTTAATGATAAAGTGTAGAAACTTTTAGTTACAAAAAATATTTTTTTAATGTTTAATTAGTTTTACTGATGGTAGAATGTATTAAAAGATGTTAGTATTGAAATAATTTGGTGATTAGAATTTAGTGTTTCGTCTCTTTATTATAGTTATACGACTGTAAATACACGGAAGACGGAACGATCGGCGTGAACTTGTCTTTTGTAGTTCAATTGATACGTAAATACAGAAATACGTAGTGCGCAAGCGCTTATTTTTATAGCGAGACTCTCGCGCGACAACGAGATGAGACGAGATTGCAGATCCGAAAACGAGAAGAGATCGATATTTTATATTTCTCGTCTAGTCTCGCCTCGCGTGCACCACTAATAGATATATACTATTTTTCACCCGTCAACCTCACCCGCAGCCAATCACAGAACCCGATACTGTCACGTGACTGCCTTGGTTTGACGTGTGCTATAGTTCTCGTCTGTGAGGGTGCAGCATTTAACTCTTAACTTATCCATTGTTTTTTCATAAGTTCACCGTCGTCTCGAACTGTTCTCGCCTTCGATTAAAAACGTCAAGACGAATAAACAGTTGGTGGTGTGGCAGAGCACAGTATGATTCCAAGAACCGCCACCTGTACCCGAACCCGCACCCGCCAACCGCTTCGAAACCCGCTAGTGTGATACGGACTTTTCTTGCCGAAAGATTTTACCGATGTTACGTTTACTCAACCTCTGATAGATTGACATACAGCACTTACTTGGCATAGCGTAAGAGTATTTAGTAAAAGCTCACAGCAAACTGGGAAAAAATAGCTCTCTTACGCCCCCGTAGCCAATGAGCAAAAGAGTTTGTTTTTAATAACACTTTTCTTTTTCTAGATTATCTATGACATACAATCAGTTTTACAACTGTTGGTACTCTTTTCTATCTTGCTTATGTAGCGAATGTTTGCAAACAAATCAACGTCCTATGTATCGGCAAGATATATTCTTCCAGGGCAACATTCATCACGTCCGAAAATATAAAGAAAGTGCTCTTTTTGCCAGACGTAGAATTGAGAAGAAAAAACAAAAAAAACTGCGTCAAGAACAGCTTGAAGAAGAACGAGAAAAAAGGCGAGAAGAACGCATTCAACTAGAAAAGGACAAGAAAAAGTTAATGGATGAGAGAGCAAAAGTTGTGAAAGAAAGATTAAGAATACAAGAAGAAATAGACGAATTAGGCCCTCCTATAAATGTACGCGATAAGAGAGCAGCATCTATGCGAGCTGCAAATGTAGAAAAAGTTAGACAACTAAGAATTGTAGAAAAGCAAATTGGCCAAGAAATAAAGAACGTAATAGAAGTATTGGAATTAAGAGAATCAACACAAGCAAAACGCAATGAAGAAGAAATTCGCCAAGAGTATATGAAATACAATATGTCTGTTACTCATGTTACTACAGATCGAGAACTTTACGAACCCCGAAAATGTTCTTGTAGCTTACCAACCATTCGAGCACTAACAACCCTTCTTGATTGCCACGTTCTTCGTTCAGTAGCTTTTAATTTAATTTGCATCAATGCTTTTTTCTTCAATCTAGGGTTTTATATACCGTTGATATTCGTAGCAGATAGAGCAACAGATAATAATATCCCAAAAGATCAAGCAGTTATGTTTTTGGCATTGATTGGAGGAGCCAATACAATTGGAAGATTATTGAGTGGTGTTATTTCTATGATAAAGCATATGAATTATGCATTTTTAATTGCGATTTGCTGTGTAGTACAAGGATTTATTACTGTAATTTCGGGATATTTTATGCAACCTTGGGCGCAAATACTGTACGTTGTTTTGTATGGGCTTTTAGCGGGTAAGGAGAAAAACTTCTTTCAATACTGTTTCATCAACTATAGTAATAAATGAGAAATATTCGTTTTCCGGGAATGGACTGTGTCATATTTTGAGTCAGAGCTTAACGTTTCGCCGGCAGTCGTATGGGGCATCTTCAGGAGCAAGGGGGATAGTACTGTCTTAAACAAGGTTACCCGACGTGTCAACCACGCTAGAGGCCCCCTTGCTCCTGAAGATGCCCCATACGACTGCGGGCGAAACGTGGAGCTCTGACTCAAAATATGACAGTCCATTCCCGGAAAACGAATATTTCTCATACATTTTTTAAAATAAAATGTATATAAAAAACAGATATCGACATTTTGGTAAGTGACCACGTTTTAAGGTCCCTAGAATCCGATTTTAATATTTTCACGATGATGTCTGTGTGTATGTATGTGTGGATCCTCCGCTCTAACTCATACTATTATTCGAAAAATTTTGAAACATTGTATTTCGACCTTCCTCTAATATGGAAATAATTCATTAAATTTTGGGTGTAAATCGGATAATCGGAAATGGCACTTTACTTCAAGCTCAAAATAGTTTTTCTTCGAAAGATGTTATTTTTTCGAGATTTATGTTATAAAAATTAATAGTATATTATGTTATTAGGAGTAGAAAGCGGTCTTTTTGTGTTGAACCCAGCTATTGCTGCCGATGCGCTAACCGAGGCATGGCAAGCTGGGTAAAACACAAAAAGGGTGTTCTACTCCAAATGACATATACTATTTTTTCTTCAAGTGTTTCAAATAATTTATTGACATTTTTTGAATTTTTTTATGGGGTCTCGTGGCCGCGTGCCTGAGTGTCAGGTCGCGAATCTGGGGAACCGGGTTCGATTCCGACCGACGCCAAATATTTTCAATTTTAAATGGCACAAAATTGACCCCTGTGGTGCACTCTCCACGCCAGCAATGAGTGCCCGTGAGGTGACGCCTGGTAAGCGCCCGCACGGTGCAAATATTTCATCATTACCGATATCTGTGTACAAAGCAGATTGGCACACCCAGCAATGGGTAATAAGCCGTGATGATATATTTATTTATTTATTTATTTTGAATTTTTTTTATTTCTATAATTTCAATTCAAAGCTGGCTGTGTTCTCTTCAAAACACAAACGATGCAACTATCAAATAACAATTTTCAATATGATTTGTGTTGCTGTGGCGACTGCCGCCGCCAGCGGTGAACTATGAAGCTAACATTTTTTTACTAGTACAACAATAACAACATTTTTGTACTAGTAAGACAATGAATATCTTCTATAGCGTGTGTACAGTAGCATAATATGCATATTATAATACGCTTGAAGCAAAAGATTATTAAATTTTCTACAAGTTTGCATTAATACTTTTTGTACATATCGCCCCAAAAATCTGTCACTTTAGTATGTAAGGAGTGAGAAATATTTGGTGTATGAAGATGTACGCTAGTTTTGAATCATTTTCATTCTGACCGCTCAAATATTAAAGCATCCATTTTCTTTTTTCTAGCTCCTATACAAGCATTAAAGTCGCTGCTCATTGTAGAGCTATTTGGTATTGAGCGTCTAAGTAATTTATATGGTTTACAATTGTTCGGAACTGGTATAGCTGCACTGCTAGGAGCACCATTAGCTGGATTTCTTAGGGACACTACCCAAGATTATACTTATTCATTTTATTTCGCAGGATTTTGTATAATTTTTAGTGCTATTTTACTATTTGTCATACATCCAGTTAGGAATTGGGAAGTAAGGAAAGACATAGTTGATTTTTAAATAAGACTTACATGTATTTGTAAATAGTGTAATAAAGAATAAATTTATGTCTTAAATTTATGATTTATTTTAAAAGTGAAGTGTCACTTAATTCAGAATACTTAATTTGTACTTTCCTCAGTTAAGCGAAAAAACTACAAATCGTTCTGCCAAATGTAAATACATGGGGTATCGTGAGTGCGTGTTTGAGTGGTCTGATCTGAAATTGACCACTATGATGCACTTTCCACTCTAGCAATGAGTGCCCGCGAGGTGACGCCTGGTAAACGCCCGCGCGGTACAAATATTTCATCATTACCGATATCTGTGTAAAAAGCAGATTGGCACACCCACCAATGGGTAATAAGCCGTGATGATATATTTATTTATTTATTTAATGCTCTTCATTAATACATACAGATAACGTTAGTTAGGAATAAAGCACAAATTTGAATATTTGTCATATTGGCATGTGTTAAAATAATTGTTCTGTTAATCACAGCATTCTGAAAGTAGCAGGTCTTATTATTACCATACTGACTTGCCAACAACGGTCTGCAAAATGAAAATAAATAAAATGAAAGTATAATGCTCTTTGAAATATTTGGCGTCGGTCGAATTTTAAATGGCACAAAATTGACCCCTGTGGTGCACTCTCCACGCCAGCAATGAGTGCCCGTGAGGTGACGCCTGGTAAGCGCCCGCGCGGTACAAATATTTCATCATTACCGATATCTGTGTAAAAAGTAGATTGGCACACCCACCAACCGGTAATAAGCCGTGATGATATATTTATTTATTTATTTATTTAATGCTCTTCATTAATACATACAGATAACGTTAGTGAATCGTTGTAAATACGGTTTACTTTATTCTAAAGGAGGAATAAAGCACATAATTTGAATATTTGTCATATTGACATGTGTCCAAATAATTGTTCTGTTAATCACAGCATTCTGAAAGTAGCATTAATGAGAGAATTTAAAAAAAATGATATTTATTAATAATGTCTTCTTTCTCTGAAACCGATAAACTATTGAACAAACGACAGATGTTATGAATCATAACAAAGCCTTAGATGTCCTAAAATCCTCGCTCTACGAGACTACGAGCTCGAATTTCAAACAGACATCTGTGGCAGTTATGATATACATAACATTTCTAGGTATGTTAATAGGTACGTTCTATCGGTGTCAGAAATATTCCTACTAGAATAAGAATATTCTTAAAGCAATAGAACGCTCAGTAGCAAATAACTGTCAAGCAAAAAATAAAACGATAGAACAGTGGCAGTGGTTATGTGTTATTGTTAGTTAATGTTATGTTTATTTTGGATTTTCAAAATGTTATGCAAATATTACAGATATTGTAATTATATAAATAAATAATGAAAACGTAAAGGAGGTATTTTTGTTGAGCACAGTCTAATCTGAACATTCACAAATGTAACAGAAAGGTACGCGCGACAGTCGGCTAGTAAAATTTTGACTTTATCTCCTCTCTATATATCTTCCTACCAGCGCTTCCAGCTCTGAAGTTGGAATGATTCGTAGGAATATTCAGATTTTTTGACGCAAAAGAACGATCATTGAGGTTCTACTAGAAGAAGTAGAAAGATTTCTGACACCGATAGAACGTACCTATTAGCTATTTCATAATACCATACTTTACATGTGCTTTTTCATAATACCATACTGTTAAATGTGCTTTAACAGTACTGTATGCTCAACCGATATATGCATCAAAACAACCACGGCCGTTATTTTTTATATCAGTACAAAAATCATGTGTTCCAAAAAAAATCGCAGCGTCATGAAATTGTCATGAAGAGCTGTCACCTGTCAACATGCCATAGAAAATAGAATTTTAAGAAGATATTTTGTGTTATTATGAAAAATACTGAACGTCACACGGCTCATATACAAACAACAGACACGGTTGATTATAAAATCTCGGCTATCGCCTCGATTTTACAATATTCAACCTCATCTGTTATTTGTTACATATCAGCCTTATGACGTTAATAACTATAATAGTACTGTATGCTCAACCAATATATGCGTCAAAACAGCCACGGCCGTTATTTTTTATAACAGTACAATTATTAAAAATCATGTGCTCCTAAAAAAATCGCAGCATCATGAAATTGTCATGAAGAGCTATCACCTGTCAATATGCCATAGAAAATAGAATTTTCAGAAAATATTTTATGTTATTATGAAAAATACTGAACGTCACATGGCTGATATGCAAATAACTGACTCGGTTGATTGTAAAATCGAGGCGACAGCCGAGATTTTACAATATTCAACCGCGTCTGTTATTTACTTCATATCAGCCTTATGACGTTAATAACTATTTCATAATACCATACTGTTAAATGTGGTTTAACAGTACTGTATGCTCAACCGATATATGCATCAAAACAGCCACGGCCGTTATTTTTTATACCAGTACAATTATTAAAAATCATGTGTTCCTAAAAAAATCTCAGCATCATGAAATTGTCATGAAGAGCTGTCACCTGTCAATATGCCATAGAAAATAGAATTTTAAGAAGATATTTTATGTTATTATGAAAAATACTGAACGTCACACGGCTGATATACAAATAACAGACACGGTTGATTATAAAATCTCGGCTATCGCCTCGATTTTACAACATTCAACCTCATCTGTTATTTGCTACATATCAGCCTTATGACATTAATGACGTTAATAACTATAAATATAAACAACTTTCCGTTGTAAACTGACAGTTTGAAAAGCCTACTTTTAGAACAAACGCAAAAAATCTTGCTTCTAAATAAATAAAAAAAATACGGATCTTAGGAATTGTTTTCTACTTTATCTAAGTATTGTACCTTTCCCATTGAGTTTTTCCTATAAAGGTATGTATGAATTGACAAATGATCATTTTCTCCATGACATTTGTTGGGGTAAAATATTTGACAGTGACAAATGACAATTTCAAATTGGGGGGGTTAAATTTCGCTAAATTTTTCGTTTGAATTACAGTCTAATGGAGATAGGAAGTAAGAAAAGCAACAAATCTTTTATAAGGGATGACGTGGAACTGGAAAATTATATTGTCGTTCCTCCCGACGGAGGTTGGGGATGGGTCGTGGTCGCTGCAGCTTTTTGCGCAAATCTAATCACAGATGGGATCACGTACACTTTCGGGCTATTCCTCTTAGATCTAAGTCAAAGCTTTGAAGTATCTGTAGGGAAGATGACAATAGTGCAAAGTCTACAGACTTTCTTTTATTATCTCGTAGGTGAGTTTAGTCAAAGATCTTGTTTAATAGTGTTAAACTTTAGACGTTTTGTAGGACCATTCGTTAGTGCATTGTTGAATAGATTTGGATTTCGTTTTGTGGCAATTATGGGAAGCATTTTAGGAGCGATTGGTTTTTCTTTAGCCGCTATTTGTGAAGACTTTGTTATGTTTGTTGCTTGTGGAGGAATACTAGCTGGACTTGGACTTGGTATGATTAGTATACCGACTGTAATAATATGTGGTTTTTATTTTGAAAAATGGCGCGCTTTAGCCACTGGTATAGCAACTTGTGGCTCAGGGATTGGTACTTTGATAATGCCACCTTTTGCCACATTTCTACTTAAAGAATGTGCTTGGAGACAAACCTATTTCATATTATCAGGAATAGTACTATTTACTGCCATTTTAGCTATGTTATATAGACCTTTACAACCAATACGTGTTTTGCAAGATGAAAAAGAAATACAAATCATTCAACAAGGAGATTCCATTGGTACTTTTTATTTGGAAAGCAATAAATGCTGGTCTTGTAATTGCAATTGTAGACGGCATCATAATATAAACTATCCAACTACTGCAGAAATAGTACCAGTCGAAACTGTAGTCTTCGAAATCCCAGAAAAAAGCGAAGACAGATCATCTTTTAGCTACCAAACCTATGCGACTGGTACTGTTGTTACAACATATGCATCAACAACCCAAAATACAACCCAAGACTTTCTGACTGAATCTCGTGTTCAACAACCTGTACGACGTTGGAACAAATGTTGCAGGTGGTGTAAACATTGCTGCACAACTCTTACTTGTGGAAGATGTCACAATAATTA
Organism: Harpalus rubripes; assembly: GCA_963082715.1. Lineage (NCBI taxonomy): Eukaryota > Metazoa > Arthropoda > Insecta > Coleoptera > Carabidae > Harpalus > Harpalus rubripes. Next base: position 5,578,883 of record OY720453.1, on the reverse strand, counting down.
TTCTAGACCAATGTATAGAGATGATATTTTCTTTGGACATAGTCTAATGTTGTTACCGCAATATAAAGATTCGATAGCCAATCATCAAAGGATTAGAAAGCAGAAAATGAGGAATACTCAAACTAATTCCAGAGGGATACCAAAAACGAAGAGTACGGGATATCATATGTCTGTTACAAGAGTAACTACTCATAGGGAAATATATGGAGATGCTAATGATTGCTGTAGTTGTTCTATAGCTGTTTTGAGAACGTTGTCAACTATGTTGGATTTTCGATTACTTAAGTCTCCAGCATTTCAGGTATATAATAAAATAAATTGCTGATACCCATAAGGCTGTATTTGCACCGACTTTTGAGTTATGCCCATCAAAACTCATATATATCTAATTTTGAGTAAAATTATCAATTTAAAAAATCTACTTATACTTTTTTTTTAAGAAAACCTCTCAACAGGATTAAATCCCAATTACAGAGAGGTTTACAAATACAGTGTGTTCAAAAAAATTCCTAACTCGGAGTAGGCTATGAACAAAGAAACGTATGTCAATTTAAAAATATTTAATTAAATGTCAATTAGACATGGGATATTATCAAAAATGTTATCTAAGGAAATCAAAGATTTTCTTCTTCAATCTTATTTTAGAAATGAAATCAAATTGGAAAACGGTGAATGTCAATGTACTGAATCCTTCTTTATTGTCTGTTCTCCTTAAAATTACATTTCAAGATCAATTTTGACATATTGACTTTTGAATTGAATAATGATCAGACATACGTTTCTCTGTTCATAGCCTACTCCGAGTTAGGAATTTTATTGAACACACTGTACAAACATCCATGCCTTAGTGGGATTCGAACCCAGGACCCCTAGCATACTCATGACTGAGAGCCGTGGCTCTAACCATTGAGCCACCGGAGCTGACATGTAGATTATATCTTTTTTACCTCCCGCTACCCTTGGTAAGGGAGGTATAGGAATCGTGCTAAAAATTGCATATCGAAATTTTGGTAAATGACCACGTTTTAAGGTCCCTAGAATCCAATTTTAACATTTTCACGGTGATGTATGTGTATAGGTGTATGTGTGTGTAGATCTTCCACTGTAACTCAAATACTATCATTCAGAAAATTTTGAAATCTTGTATTTCGAACTTTTTCTGTAATGGAAAGAGCCCATTAGATTTTGGTGAAAATTGGATAACCGGAAATGGCACTTTACTAGAAGCTCAAAATAGTTTTTCTTCTAAAAATACATTTAAATGTTATTTTTTCGAGATTAATGTTATTATAAAAATTAAATATTAATATTAACAATGAGTTAACAGTTTGTATATTTGAAATAAATTGTGAAAAATTGTCAGCCATCGGGATTCGAACCCGAGACACCTATCTTTAATCATTTTATTATAGCTCCGGTAACTCAATGGTTAGAACAACGCCTCATGTCATGAGTGCCCTCGGGACTCTGGGTTGGAATCTCATTATGGCATGGATGTGTGTGAATGTGAACCCACTCTGTACTCGTAATTGGGATTTTGAGGGGTTTAAAAAAGGTAGTTACTTGGATTAGATTAGACTATATTTTAAGAAATAAAAAAGAAAATTAGAGTAAAATTCGCTAATTCAAAAATAAGGGTTAACTTAATCTTTTTTGTGACTCGGGCTGTAAATGGCGGGAGGTATTGTGTTGGTCACACCAGATTTTTTCTAATTCTTTATTTGATAAACAAAATTTAAAATGCATTCCTTCTCAAAAAAATTTGAAGATGCGTGGTCAAAATCTTTCTTTCCCGTTGTAGATGTTTTCCTGGACTGGCATGTTTAGGTCCCTAGAATCCAATTTTAACATTTTCACGGTGATGTATGTGTATAGGTGTATGTGTGTGTAGATCTTCCACTGTAACTCAAATACTATCATTCAGAAAATTTTGAAATCTTGTATTTCGAACTTTTTCTGTAATGGAAAGAGCCCATTAGATTTTGGTGAAAATTGGATAACCGGAAATGGCACTTTACTAGAAGCTCAAAATAGTTTTTCTTCTAAAAATACATTTAAATGTTATTTTTTCGAGATTAATGTTATTATAAAAATTAAATATTAATATTAACAATGAGTTAACAGTTTGTATATTTGAAATAAATTGTGAAAAATTGTCAGCCATCGGGATTCGAACCCGAGACACCTATCTTTAATCATTTTATTATAGCTCCGGTAACTCAATGGTTAGAACAACGCCTCATGTCATGAGTGCCCTCGGGACTCTGGGTTGGAATCTCATTATGGCATGGATGTGTGTGAATGTGAACCCACTCTGTACTCGTAATTGGGATTTTGAGGGGTTTAAAAAAGGTAGTTACTTGGATTAGATTAGACTATATTTTAAGAAATAAAAAAGAAAATTAGAGTAAAATTCGCTAATTCAAAAATAAGGGTTAACTTAATCTTTTTTGTGACTCGGGCTGTAAATGGCGGGAGGTATTGTGTTGGTCACACCAGATTTTTTCTAATTCTTTATTTGATAAACAAAATTTAAAATGCATTCCTTCTCAAAAAAATTTGAAGATGCGTGGTCAAAATCTTTATTTCCCGTTCTAGATGTTTTCCTGGACTGGCATGTTTATAGTCTTTGGCTACTTCATTCCCTATTTATATATTAAGGACCGAGCAGTGGCCAATGATATTTCGAAAGATACTGCATTTTGGCTTATCTCTGCTATTGGGGCAGCAAATACTACCGGAAGAATCATAAGTGGTCTCCTGCCATCTCTTACGAATATCAAGGTCTTACAGTACAGTTGTGTCTGTATTTTCGTAGCTGGTATAAGCACAGTATTGTCAGGATTATGTTTCTTGGTTGAATTTCAGTTTGCATATGCGTGCATTTACGGAATGGCGGGTTGTAAGTAGATTTTATAAAATATGTTAGAATAGGGTATTATGCTGGAATTATACCGCGTAAGCCTTAACGTAACGTACCATGCCGTGGCGTATTGTAACGTATACGCGTGATTTTTCTAGGCTATTTTATACAGAACTTTTACGGTACATTTTCGTAAAAACTATACTAATGTAGTGTACATCAGATTTGTATTTATCAGGTTCGTTAGTTTATTCGCAATGCACTATATTTCATATATATTTCCATTCAATATATTAATCTAAATTTTGACACATGACACAAGTCACTTATGTCAGTCAAAGTCACACAAGACAGACTATTCGTAATGTAGTATTTTATATATTTTTTCCATTTAATTTATTAATCCCAACTTTGACATAATTAGGCACACAAAAACAGACTATAACGCAGGGCAGTAGTAATTTTCGTAATATTGCAACGTACCGTAACATGCCGTAACGTAGAAAGATAAAAGTTGGCGATCTTTGGGTTTTTGTCACGTTACGGCTTACGTCTGTATAAATTATCACATATGTATTCATTGATTTATTCTTTACGCTATACGTTACGGCACGATACGTTATATAAATCCAGCATTATACCAACGTGAAAATACTATATACATCGTTTAACGAGAGAACGTACTTGTTTCGCGCAAGCAACTATAAAATTTGGGCGGGGATGCCATACTAGAATAATTGTATTATTATTTGGGTTCAATCCCGACCGACAACAAATATTTCGAAATTTAAATGGCATAAAATTGACGCCTGTGGTGCACTCTCTGCGCCAACACCCGTGAGGTGACGCCTGGTAAGCGTCCGCACGGTGCAAATATTTCATCATTACCGATATCTGTGTACAAAGCAGATTGGCACACACAGCAATGGGTAATAAGCCGTCATGCTATATTTATTTATTTTATTTATATAATTAATTAAAGTACTGCAAATATAATAGAAATAAGAAATATAATATTAATAATAAGAATGAAATAATAATACAAAATTGTGTTAGTGATCGGGTACGTTCTCTCGTTGAACGAGGTATATTTATTTATTTATTTATTTATTTAAAACACTTTCATAACGAGACGAACACATTATTTTCCCTAAACCGATAAAATCTTACTTATTTATAAAGAAACAATGTCCCTAGTTTCTTAAGTATTGCATCGATTTGGACTATCTTGTAATAAATTTTGTTAAATAAAAAGTAAATCCTACCTTGATACGTTCTGGGCAGTCCAATTTGGGCTGGATGTGGTCCTGATGTATACTAATACTGCACTAACAACCGGTAAATAATCATAATTAATTTAAACAATCTAGAATAGAACTACCTATAAATTAGAAAAATTCAAATGTAAAATAGATTTTTTTTTAATAGTCTAATGGACCTTTCCAATTTGACGGCTATCTCTTTCTATCGCTGCAAATAGTAAGAAAATGACGCGAACAACTGCCAGTTGGGCTGTCAAACGAGACGTCAAAAATACTGCAGTCATTAAAACACCTGTATTCTAAGTGAAAATTTGCATCGTTAGATATTTTAGCTCCAATAAAAATTTTTGTAACTTTTTCCGAAAAGTTTTTTTTTAAAGTGTCAGAGATTTTTCTCACATTTGGTCAAATTCTTTCAGAAACAAACGCCATAGGTCTCAGTTGTTCGTACTATACGCAGATCCCCATTGCGCATATCTTCTATATCTTTAAATTGAAAAGTTCCATTATTACGAAGGGGATTTAAAATATCTATCAAATCAGGAAACCAAAGACAAGCTATCAAATTTGGCACCAAAAGTGTAAATTTAAAAATTTTAGCATTTAAAAATCCTGAATTTTATTCTCTAGCTCTTTATTTATAAAGTACAACGTAATGTTTTTTGCCAATTGACAAAAAAGTGCACTTTTTTGACAGCGAACAGCCTGTAAAACTTATAGCAACATAATTTGAAGGCGATAGATTCAGCACTAAACACAGATTTACTGATTTACAATTTCGGCAGCATTCATGAAACGGCAGCTTCTGCTGTAAATCTGTTATTTTAGTGCCTAGTTAAACCTATAACTATATTGTTAGACGCCTGTCACGGGTATCGTGTTCCGTCAATATAATATTTTATTAGTAAAAAATCTTTCAGACCTCAATATTAAAATAAAACAACCTCTTATTTAAAGTCCTGTTTATAGTATAGTATGACTAGCGAATGAAAGTCGACGTTTAAATTATTTAATAGATGTGGTTTCTTTTGAAAACATTTCCCTATATTTGATTTAAAAGAAAACAGAGCCTTATGTATTCTGTTACTGAAGATTAGAATTGTACTCCATACCAGGAGGCATTTAAAATGATCTTAGCAACAGGATTCAGGGATGTATTTAAAAAATGTAATACCGCAAATTCTAGTTCGTTCGTCTCAGGTGTAAGCAACCTTCGAGTCGGAATTACTGTTAGAGGAAATTCAAAATAAACCTATTTCATTGAATTGCCCAATTAAATAGTTTAAAGATCAAAATATTTTGTTATAATCAACATAGACGAAAAATGTTTAAAATATTTTAAACGCATCCCTGTTTTGGTATTCAGTTACCCTAGTCGGCCATATATTTTTAGCCAGACATAGTAATGTATTTCTGTACTTTCCTAGTCCAGTATTTAAATGGGTTCATGCAAAAATTTCATATCTGACAATTTCGTACAATTCTATTCTCCTCTAGGGTTTCAAAAGAAACCACATCTATAAAATAATTTAAACATCAACTGTCATTCTCTAGTCATACCATAAATGTAAACCAATGTTTGGGCAGCATATGCTGCAATCTTCTTAGGGTATAAACATAAATAATTTTATATTTTTCCTATATTTTTCAGCATGTATAGCCACCCTTCGACCAATAATCGTCGTGGAACTTTTTGGTTTAGAGCACCTAACCAATGCTTTTGGTCTTCAACTCATGTTTATGGCTGTAGCAGGATTGTTAGGCACCATGATTGCTGGGATACTTTACGACCAAACTGGAAACTATAACAACCCCTTTTATTTATCAGGGGGTTGTTTAATTTTAGCTGCTTTTATGTTAATTTCCATTAGAAAGATTCGCGTATTAGAAAAGAAAAACAATTGGTGTAATATATGACAATTTCAATAAAATTATGACGAAGATAACAATTATTTTATTTTTCCTGAAAAATTTGTGATGTACAGGTTGTTCATTTTAAATGAGCCACCGTTGCTATCTCGAGAACTATAGGAGCTACAAAGACACTTAAATGGACAAACAATTTCTATTTCACAAGACAAATTTAAAGAAAAGAAAAATGATTTTTTTGGACCAGTGGTTTTTAAATTACGGGACCTAACTTTTTAATTTTAAATGGGATCATATATTTTTTATTTGCTCATTCGATAGAGAACTTAATTCTGAATTCAGTGATATAATATTTTTATTCCCTTACACAGCGATTTGTTTGACGAAAAATGCATGTAAAGTTTCATATTAATTTGCTTAAAATATGGCTATATTATAATATATACGTGAATATTTTGTTTATGTTGACATTTATAACCACTTACAAGAACAAAACATTGAGTCAGTTTATATCGATATCCTTAATAGGATTTCTAATCAAATCGGATTTAAATAAATCCTAAATCTTGACTATTTATACCAGAAAAATTTAAAGCGATCAAGTATATTTGAATTTACTGTAGATTTAATTGGATTTATTGCTGATCAAGACTGACACTGTTGACATAACAGCATAGAATACATAAAACATTAATTTTGACTTTTAACAATTTGACTTCACATTCATTTATAGTTTTCATCTAACAAATCAATTATTTTTCTTTCCAGAATAAATTTCAAAAAATATTCTGTTTCTTGTTGCGTCCACGGATTTCTCATTGCTCTTCTAATAATTATGCTAACTTATCGTTGACACCACGTTGACATTAACTGTCAAACTATGAAAGATGAATGAATTACTGTTTTTTTCATTGTTTCAGTACCTACTATTGATTTTTCTGTTAAATCGCTGTTTATCTCGCGAAAGTAAATCGGATTTATGTATAAATTTCGTTGGTAAAGTCGATTTAGAATCCGATTCTAAATCTAATCCAGATCGTTTACATCGTTTTCTTAAATACGATTTCTAATCCTAAATCCACTTACATCTGATTAAGGATATAAACATACTCATTGCCTTTTTTCGGTCAGGGCACTCCAATTCTATGTAAAAAAATGACATGTAGTCATTTTTTCCATTCATGGCACTCTTATTATAGCCATATTTTAATCAAATTGGTATAAAACTTTACATGCATTTTTCTCAAAACAATCGTTATTTAAGGGTATAAAACACATTTAATGTTATAAATATTAAAGAACACTGTATTCTCTATACTATATTTGACTGCATTTTGTACTTCATATTAAATGGATATAGAGTTATAAAATTATAAAGAAATTAAATTTCATAAATTAGCTAGCTATGCTAGAAAGAGCTACTATTTTGATTGAAAGGTGTCAGTGTCAATTGACATATTCGTAGTATATTTGTGTTAGAATTTTACTCGAAATATAGGATATTTTTACTCGGAACTCTCTGTATGGAATTTGTATAAAATACATACAACTGTCGAAAGGTACATACAAGAAATTTAGGATCTTTTGCAAGGAACTTTCTGTATGGGTTTTATAGAAAATACATAGGCATTTACGATAATTCTACCGGTAGATACCGCATCTACCGACTGTGTTCGAAAACACGAGTGGTAAAAAGTTTCCGTTCATTGTACAATATCTGCCAGATTCATCTACAGGATTCATGAAGAATCTAATCTCAAAAAAAGATAGTGATGCAAAGCGAAGCGCACGCGTTAAAATTGGAAATGTGTTCAAAGTAGGACTCTGCTCAGTTTGTTAACTACATTAAATTTCTAACCTGTTTCAAATTTTCAATTTTTTTTATAGGTTATGGATCTACCCCTGTTTACCACTTGCGTTCTTAATATATCGATTCCGGTAGCTATAACCTGATAAACAGCTGTTTACCGGTAACAGTTCACCGGTAGAATTTTCGTAAATGCCTCATATAACTGACGGAAGATAATGTGCTGGCCACATCAGATTTTTTAAGTATTAAGTAGCCGAAAGAATTTTGTAGAAATTTCTAACCATTTGTGTAGGTTTTATAATTTTTTGAAAATGTAAACCGACTCAACTATTATTAGTTTAGGCTCGTACGTTTCATATTTCATTTTATTTATGCTTGAAAAAGTAAGAGCCACAAAGTACTTTATTGAATCAAAGGCAAATGAATGTAATTCAATTCATTTGTAACTGGGAAATGTGCAATGTCTACATTTGAAGATATGAGAGTGGGTATATATGCGCGCGCATTCTGCGTCATAAGGGTGAAATTTCATACGTATAACAGTGGGGTAGGTTTGACCCATTGCCCTATACACTATATACAAGGATCATATTACAGGGAAGACATAAAATGTGTCAAGTGTTGAACACATGTTCAGATAGCGGGAAAGGATTATAAAGATTAATAAAGATTATGCTTAGAAAAAATGATGGTTTTAAGGGTGTTTCAAATAAAAAATTGGTTACATGTGTTGAAGAAAAATACGTAGAATACTTCTTTATATAACTAATTAAGCTCATGGAGGCCCACTATAATTAAAATAAAATATTTTGGATAATGGGCTACTTGCGTGCCATTTTTTTATTTAATAGTTTTGAAGAGACGATAAAAACTTGCTATCCATATTTTTACTTTTGGCAAAATTGTCGTTAATTGGTCAGAAAAAAATTAATGAAATTTTAATATTTAAATTACTGCCATGTATGACGTAGAATTACGCCGAACCAATGAATGGCCGTAAATAACATCGGTACGTCCAATAGCAATGGCATGTGCGGGTAATTTAAACATGACAGATCATCTGTATGACGTTTGAATAATAGTTTGGAGGTTAATATTTTCGTTTGTCATTTTAATCTTGTACGAGTATAAGCTAAGTTAAAATCATTCAAATTCCTGCTTAACAAATCGAAATACGTAATAAAAGTAACAGAAACCAAGCAAATTGTAAAAAAGAAGAGAGACAGTGACAGAAAAATAACTAATGTCAAAATCAAATTAAATCTCACAACTCGCTCGCCATCTGCAGGTCACATTCTTAAATATGCATCTCTTTCTTCAGTTCAAAATAATAACGACGTCAAAGTAAATCTTCTTTCTTAATTTATAAAAAAAAATTATTTTTTTTAAATAAAATTTATATTTTTACGTACGTTTTCAACTTTACTTTAGGTATTTAGTGATAGATATCAGATTTTCAGTACCATGCAAGTAGCATATTAAAATTTTTTGCCTGCGATAACTCTAATACTACATACATATTCACATTTAAGTCAACTAGTCAGTCACACGTGTAATTTTTGTTAAAAAAACTTTTTATTTTACATTTTGGACTACAAATTTTACAATTTTCATATTTATTTTTTTTACAATTGACTGCTTATCTTTTATATGTTATTTATTTATATTTGTATACCTTATGACGATCAACTCTGTGATAATTTTATTGAAAACTGTTCCTCATGACTAACGTTTTAGTCGAAACGTCGGTTAGAAATAAATAACTTTCACCAATCATTTTTCCCTTGGGACCCATCTAATACTACAATTTCAAAAATTATAATTCTTTCGTATTCTTCTTCGTTACATCCATTTGAAGAGCTGATTAGATTTTGGTTATAACTGGTCAACCGGAAGTACCCTCATTTGAAGATTTTAACAGTTTTTCTTGAAAATATCATTTTTTCACATTTATGTTATTATAAATATTAAAGAATATTTTATTCTCTATACGATTTGAATGTATTTTATACTTAATATAAAATTGATATAGACTTAAAAAGAAGAAGAAATTAAATTTCATAAATTAGCCAGCTATGCTATAACTTTGTAAACAGCTGCACACTCTTCATTGTGTCACTTAAGGTACCTTGTGCATTGTATTACAGCCTATGGCAAAACTATGTTTTAGCTTGCTTCCTACCAAATATACCTTACTGTTCCTTGAAAATAAATGATATATTTGTTTGAAATTAAAAAAATCCCATTCGCAACAAAATGATTCAATTTTTAAATAGTAAAGCAACTTATGATCCACCTGTATAACTATACACGTATCCAAACCTATTGAACTTAAAATATAAAAGTTCAAGGGCAGGTTAAATTGTTATCGTCGGATTTTTGAAGTTGTGCGATACATGTGTGGATAGACGCAGTTATGAAAACATCAAAACGAATTTATAGTTTCCGTTCACATGCTGTGAATTTGGTCAATTAGTATACAACGCGCAAATGAGTTAGTCGAATCGCTCATAGTCATAGTTTTTATTGTAACACAAATACTAAAATTTTAGTGAACTAGCAAGAAAGAATAAGGTAAGTACAGAGTGTGTTCAATAAAATTCCTAACTCGGAGTAGGATATGAATAGAAAATCGTATGTCTGATCATTATTTTATTCAATAATCAAGATGTCAAAATTGATTTTTAAACATAATTTTAAGGAGAAAAGACAATAAAGAAGAATACAGTATGTTGACTTTCGTCGTTCTCTAATTTGTTTCCGAAAAGCCTTGATTTCTTTAGATAACATTTTTGACAATATCTCTACTTTCAGGAATTAAATCTAATCCTTCATTTCCCACCAATACACTCTCATTACCCATCCTCAACCTCAGGAATCCTCCCTCACGGCACGTTCCCTCATCACCTGTAGCCTCTCCCTCCCACGCATGCTTGGATCTATTGATCCTCCGTGCCATCGATTCTCTGCCGCGTTCTGGTGTCTAGAGTCTGGCATCTCAGTGCAGTCGTAGTGCCTGTGTCTGACCCTCTGCGAAGCTGCCGCTATGGACGGCCTGGAGAATGGAGACTACCTCCCTCAGCAGCCGGCCCAACCGGGCATCCGGCCCTTGGTGGACCCAGAGGCCCTTGGGGAGGTCGATCCCAACAGGTAAGGAGAAGAAAATTGAAAGCGTATGGGATGGAAGCTTGGTTTTTCTATTTCTGTATTGTACGAATTGTTTTCTGTGTTTTCTTTCCCAAATAATTTAGACTACAGATTTAGGGGACTTATGCAATTGGATTCGTGTTTAAGGTCCTTATCGTAGTTGCATGATGTTTTATTTTCCTATATTTCTAAAGTTCAGTTGAACAGTTTGAGACAGTAATACATTTGACTTTTTTCCCGATGTAGTATCATTTTAAGCACATTTAAAATTTAAGTCACATTGATCCAACCAGCCGTAAGTCCTATATATTAAAGTTGTCTACAAATCCTATCTGTTCTTTTGGAATATTTTTGCTTATTTTGTAACTCGTATGTCTTTCTTAACTGTACTTTATAGGTGCCTTAGTTCTGATGACTGCTTTTCCTAATTTTCTGGGTCCTACAGATTGAAGTTTAGTCTAAATTTTAACTTTTTCAGAAATTTTGGGTCTATTCTATATGTGCTTAACAAGTTGCCCATGTTTTTCTGCTTGATTTTGAGACTATACAAGCTCGAGTGTTCCAGAAATATTTTAGTATAGAAAAATTGTGTCTTAAATACTGTTCACAGATGTTCTACTTTTGAAGTAGGGTTTTTAAGTTTCTGTGTCTAATTTATTGCTGTATTATAATATAAGGAGAATATGTGTTCTAGTTTCTTACTAGATTACTTAAAACTTTTAATAATATTTTTCGATTTCCTAACGTTCAGATTTTAGACCCTAAGGCAGGAAGGAAGTATGGTTTTTAAGTTTCTGTGTCTAATGAAAAATTGTGTCTTTAAATACTGTTCACAGATGTTCTACTTTTGAAGTAGGGTTTTTAAGTTTCTGTGTCTAATTTATTGCTGTACTATAATATAAGGAGAATATGTGTTCTAGTTTCTTACTAGATTACTTCAAACTTTTGGTAATATTTTTTCGATTTCCTAACGTTCAGATTTTAGACCCTAAGGCCCTATCCCTATATGTATATTACGAATTATGGGCAGTTGCCTTGGATGTCTTATTTAAATTAGGCCTTATTCAAACATGTTGAAAAAATGACTCTAGATGTTCTAATAATAATATCATCACGGGTTATTGCACATTTCTGGGTGTGATAATCTGCTTATATTCACAGATTTCGTAAATGACATTTTTGTACCTTCTAGGGCGTTTGCCAGGCGTCACCTCACGCACTTTCAATGCTGTTGTAAAGAGAACACCACACACTAACCTAACCTAACGTTCAGTTTTTAGACCCTAAAGTCCTATATATTACGAATTATGGGCAATTGTCTTGGTTGTCTAATTTAAATTAGACCTTATTCAAACGTATAGAAAAAATGACACTAGATATTTCCCGGTGTGCCAATCTGCTTATATTCACAGATTTCGTAATGATATATATGAAAATTGGAAATAATTTACAAGTTTTCAGTTAGAAGTCGGTTGGAATCGAACCCCGACCGTCCGAATCACAAATCCAAAAGATGTTCTCATTATAATTAGCCTAGGTTTAATTATCTCTGACACATTTGTCAAGTTTTTGATGCGAAATTAACAGACATTTTATCCGTACCCTGAGATGACAATACCAGGACTCTCTTTTATTGTGGTGTGCTGGTTATTATTTATGTTTGTTAGTTAATCCATTTCTTATGACTTCTGTTATTCAGAGTGATTCACTACTTTGTATATTAATTTAAGGCATATATTACCAAAATGGATTGAAAAAGCTTATTTAACATAGAATCTGAAAAATATGATTCGTATACATAGCTTCGTTACGGCTTTCTATATTTTAACGCCATTGTATATAATTTTGTAGGTCATACTAGTATGTACCATATTGTGCATTTTATTCAACTTTATACAATATCAATGTGAAGTATATCGTTGATTGATCCAACTTATTTTCGGAAGGGTTGAAATTTGGTTACTTTCTAGTGTATTGATTATAAATACTGTTATTTTAATTATTTCCGTTAAAGTTATTTATAATATATGCTACTTTTCATACAAAAAATTGTTCATAAAAATCTTTTTTCGTGCGTTAAATTTATTTCGTCAATTTCTCCCCGGTGATTCATAAACCATCCCCTACGGACTGCGTGTATTGACTTTTCTCTGTGTACATTTGTGATCCCTTTATAATTGTGTGTTCTCGAGAGGATTATTGTTTGTTTTAAGATTAAAGATGATATAATCATTTTCTTTTTGAATTAAACTCTTTTCCTGACACAATTTTATGAAGTTTCAGTGAAGTATATTTAAAGCAGTTAATAGAGTGGATGTATTGACTTTTTCTAAGCGTGTTTCTTTGTAATTGCGTTTCTTTGATGAGTTTCTTATAAAGTTTAATTACAAAAGGTAGAGAGAAGAAGTGTTTTATATTTCCTAAGCTTTGTACCGTAAAATAAGAAAAGGAAAATGAGTTGTAGACCTTTCTAGTCTATAATTATTATTGTTAAATATCGGAAAAACGCCCTTTATGATACAGATCGTATTTCGAGCACAGTTTTATAATAATATATTAAAGAGTTTTTATTATAATAGTGTTTTCGTAATACGACCTATGTCCTTACCGAAATCTGCGACTAAGAAGCAAATGAATAATGCCATGCAGATATATTTATTTATTTATTTAATAAACAATCTGTTGTGGCCAGCACATTACCTTCCGTCACTTCTATATATATTGTACAGATTCCATACACAAAGTTTTGCAAACGATTCTATATTTCTTGAACATTACCTTCCGGCAGTTGTATGTATAGTATATACCAATTTCATAAGGAGAGTTTCTAGCAAAAGATTTTATATTTCTCACGGGCACTCATTGCCGGCGTGGAGAGTGCACCACAGGGGTCAATTTTGTGCCATTTAAAATTCGAAATATTAGGCGTCGGTCGGGATCGAACTCGGTTCCCCAGATTCGTGAACTGGCACTCAGGCACTAGACCCCATCAATCAGAATTTTCTTAATATAGTAACTGTTTCCATAGTCATAGCATAGCTTGCTAATTTAAGAAATATAATTTCTTTATAATTTTTTAATTCTATATCCATTTAATATGAAGTACAAAATGTAATCAAATCCTATAGAGAATAAAATATTTTTAAATATTAAATAATACATTAAATGTTAAAAATGATATTTTACATCGGTTTTTCAAGAAAACTTAAAAACTTCAAATGAGGTTACTAACCAATTATAAACAATATCTAATCAGTTATACATAGGGATGTAACGAAGAGGAATAGGAAAGAATTATTTGAAATTGTAGTATTAGAATTATCAAAGGAGAAATTTTGTCACACACACACACACACACACACACACACACACACACACACACACACACACACACACACACACACATATATATATATATATATATATATATATATATATATATACACCAACACACACAATAGTAAAACCGTATTCAAGGGATCCTAAAACGTGCTTATTGATTAAAAACTCGTCACCGAATTTTTTGACCAAAGATAATACCTTCCTTACCTAAAGGTGGCGGAAGGTAAGAACGATTACATTGCCGAATTTTCTTCTACCTTTTGACTGTCAAAATGGTTTTCTTCTTTATTTTATGTATTTCTTAACAAAGTTTTTCTTCACAGGATTCCATTTTGAGTTATAGTCTGTTTTTGTTTTTTCCAAATGTTTTTCTTTCAAAGATTCGAAATATTTCGTTTGTCCATTTGTCCTAAGTTTTATTTAATTGAATTTTGTACTTTGCTCGATATTCTTGTTTTCCATAGTATTTATGCTATTTTTCGAATATACCCTTACAAGATAATAAGATGATTTTTTTTTGTTTCAACAAAATTATTTTAATCATAATTTTATTCATCTTTGTTACTCCTTTCAGTTCTAATTTTCATAAAATATATATATTACTCATTTTCCTGAATTTATGAACCACATTATGTATTTATAATAAATTGTAGTAATTACTTCAAATAAATGAAGATAAACGAAGGTACATGAATTTTATGAATAGCTACTCATTTTATTATTGACTTTTCTTTTTTACTTTATCCTTTTCATAAATTTTTTCACCTTTCAATAATTTATTTCTTCTCTTTTGAATAATATTTTCTTTTGTAACACAAATGAGGTAAAGTGTATTGTCCAATTCGGTATAAATTATTAATGAAATGAAAAATCAATTTTTGTGATAATGTTTGAAGTTGTCCATATGTATATTAATTAATTGATTAACTACTGATATCTGCTCTCCTTCCTTAATATTATATTTTAGGTCTATACTGATTATAAAGTAGTTCATTGATTATCGAGATTCATTATAAATTTAAAAGTTGTGGGTTCAAATACTAAGCTTGACAATAATGAGGAACAAAAAATCTGATGTGGCCAGCACATAACCTCTCGCCAGATATTTTACCTGGTTGTACGCATAAAACGACAAATATTTTTAAATACAAATACATATATTCATGTCTCTCTACAAAATAATTCTCACATATATTTGCAAAATCATTCTTTATCTCTAAATCTATAGAATATATAATAATGAATTTATATTTATCGAATAAATAATTTAACGTTCTTTAATATAAGTATTTACATAAATTTTCGATAAATAATATTTAGATGATTTTTTTCTTGTAACAACTACTTCCGGTTGTCCAATTGTTACGAAAACTTAATCAACTCTTCCCATTATTGTTAGATTGAGGAATCCGTAGTTAAAAATGTCTTAAGTCTTATAGTATTTGAAAAATCGTGGATCCAACATCCACAAACACATCCAGACACACATACGGACATCATCGTAAAAATGTTATATTTGGACCTTAAAACGTGCTTATTCACTAAAATCTGGATATGCGATTTTTAGCATGAATTCAATACCTCTCTTAGCGAGAGGTAAAAATATTTTCAAAAGAAATATTTTTTTTGTAAATGATGACTGCCACGCCCAAAATTGGTAAAATATAAATTATTTTCTATCTGTCTAGGTATGGGCCAGCGAAAGACGCCACCCACAAAATCCGGGGTCGTTCGGACGTCATAGAAATGCTCTTCGGAACAGTAGACCAAGAATTATTGATGGTTAAAACATTCTACTTCTTTTTCTATTCGGCGTTTGGATCGCTATTTCCCTTAATGGGCGTCTACTTCAAACAAATGGGGATGAACGCTGGACAATGTGGGCTCCTTATTGGGACAAGGCCCTTCGTGGAGTTCCTCAGCGCTCCTTTTTGGGGCAGCTATGCGGACAGGTAAGAAAAATCTGATGTGACCAGCCATGACCTCTCGCCAATTCCATGTTTAAAATAGCTATGAGCTTTCGTAAAGTATCACTTCCAGTTGATTTTGTTTATATACGAGTTTTAAATACCAAATTTGAGAAGTTTTGGATCATATTTTAATATGTTTTTTTTCTAGAAAATCTGTTTATGGCTTTAAGTATAGCACTATTTCCGATTTATCAATTTTAGAAAAAAATCTAATATGTCGTTCTCATTAATATAAAAGACTTAAATACCAAATTTGAAATATTTTGGATTATATCATATAATATAGTATTTCACGAAAACCTGTTCAGAGCTTCAAATAAAGTATCAGTTGCGTTTTATCAAATTTAGCCAAAATATAATATGTTGTTCCCCTTCATATAAAAGTCTTAAATACCAAATTTGAAAAGATTTGAAATATATCATAATATATTTTTCATGAAAATCTATTCAGAGTAAAGTATCACTTCTGGTTTATCAATTTTAGCCAAAATCTAATATATTGTTTTCCTTCATATAAAAGTCTTAAATACTATAATTGAAAAGTTTTGAATTATATCAAAATATTTTTTACGAAAATCTGTTCAGAGCTTCAAGTAAAGTATGATTTCCGATTTATCAATTTTCGCCAAAATCTAATATGTTGTTCCCCATCATATAAATGTCGTAAATAGCAAATTTGAAAATATTTGGAATATATCACATATTTTTCACGAAAATCTAATCAGAGCTTTAAGTAAAGTATCACTACCGGCTTATCAATTTTATAAAAAATCTAATATGTTATTATCCTTGATATAAAAGTCTTAAATACTAAAATTCAATAGTTTTGGATTATATTTTAATATAGTTTTTCATAAAAACTGTTTTGGGCTTCAAGTAAAGTATTACTTCAGCTTGTCCAATTTTACTCTTCATTTGAATGCAGAAAGCTTAAATACGAAGAATAGATATCTTTGAAAGTTTGATATAAGAGTTATCGTGGACGAAAAAAATCGTCACACACACATACACATACACACACACACACCCACACCCACACCCCCAATCTCCTTCAAAATAATCCCCACCTACAGTTATACACTCGTCCCATCTTTTTTCCACTGTTCAAAACACTTTTTGTAGTAATTTTTTTCAATAGCATTTAGGACCTCCTGCGATATAGTTTGAATCTCCTCCAAAGCAATGTGAAGTCCATGTTGATTTTTTTTTGACTGCAAGGGGGTTGTGCACCGCGAATTTGTGCCAAGGGGTACCACAGTAACGGGTAACTTATACGTGGACGTTTTGAGGCGTTTAAGGGAAAATTTGAGGCGAAAACACCCTGAACTTTGGGCAAGCAAAAATTGGCATTTCCACCACGACAATACAGGCCCATACATTTTTGACATCCACGCAAAGAAATGTTATTTCCCATCCCTCTTACTCACCAGACCTTGCTCCTTGCGCCTTTTTCATCTTCCCAAAAATGAAAACCAAGCTAAAAGGCCATAGATTTGAGGCTATTGAGGAGATTCAAACTATATCGCAGGAGGTCCTAAATGCTATTGAAAAGAAATGGCTACAAAAAGTGTTTTGAACAGTGGAAAAAAAGATGGGACAAGTGTATAACTGTAGGTGGCGATTATTTTGAAGGAGATAATTTGTTGAAGTTTTAATAAATACAGCTTTTTTAAAAACATAAGTTCGGTAACTTTTGGGTAGCACCTCGTACTTCCCTTACCTTCGGTATGACGGGAGGTAAAAAAGAAATACACTTATCAGGAATGTTTCATCCACTCTTTTATCATTTCTGTATTTTCTTCCAGGTGGCAGAAAGGAAAAATGCTCTTATTGGCATCCCTTTCCGCTTGGATCATCTTCACACTTCCTTTAGGTTTCATCCAGCCTCCGGCTACTTCTTGTATGGACCACAAGAACGGCACAGCTTATCTCAGGAATCCCGATATCAATCCTCGAATAATGAAACGATCAGTAGATACATTTCCAGACTATCATTCGAATCTGTTTTTGATTGATCATGACAACACTGTGTAAGAAATAAAATAATGGATATTTAGACAACCATTCTGTTTTTATTTTTTTGCAGACTTCATCGAGCAATAAGATCTCCGAAAATGATACCGAGTGCTGGGCAATCGCCAGTGAGTGTGGATTACGCTTCAAACTACAAAGCAGACGATCAAGGCAGTTGGGTGAAGCCTATTATTTCGTCTATTGTTTATAGAACACAAGATATACAGAAAGCTTTCTTTTTGCTGTTGTTATTGGTTATAATTGGAGAGTTCTTTAGTGCCCCTGCAATTACTTTGGCAGATTCGGCAGTTATAACACTTTTAGGCGAAGATGCCGACCGGTAAAGAAGATTTAAAAGATACAGGGTGTTCATTTTAAGTGTTTCACTATTGCTATCTCGAGAACCGTTCGAGATACTAAGTCGGTTAAATTAGCAAACAATATCTATATTATAAGACTATTAAAATGAGCATTACAAAAAAAAATTCAATCAGTGGTTCTCAAAATACAGAATTCAATTTTTTAATTTTAAATAAGAACCTACTTTTTTATTCGCCTATTCGATTCAGCATTTTTTTCTGAATACAACGATATAAAATGTTTATACCCTTACATTACGAAAAAAACGAGAAAAATGCAAAAAAAATATTATTTTCATATTTATTTCTACATGTAATCAGAGTGCCATGACAAAAACAATTCAATATTTTGTTTTGTATCACATGTCAAAATAGTTCGTTTATGGATTTTATTGTTTTCTTTCCTGTTAAAATGAATTTTACGCACGAAGAAAAAATTTATATGTACGAAGTTTTCATATTATCTCTGCAAAATACTGTTGCTGCAAAGAATATGTATAGGGAACGTTATCATGAGCGGTGAGTTCCTTGTCGTCAGTATTTTAGAAAATTAGAATTAGCACTGCGCACTAATGCGGATGCATTCGTATCGAAGCAAGTTAGCGTACAGATCAAGAAGCTGAGATAAATATATTAGCATATTTTGAAGCTAATCCAACAGCTTCAGTTAGAATGGCTGCCGCTGAGTGTAATTTAAGTATGGGCACGATCCATAGCATTTTAAAGAAACATAAATACAGACCATTAAAAATGTTTAAAATTCACCATTTACATCCTGGTGATCGTGAGCGATGATTAGAATTTTGTAATTTATTGATAAATGAGGATCCAGATATCTTAAAATCAATTATTTGGACTAACGAAGCCAATTTTTCTAATAATGGTATGTCAAATAGAAAAAACACACTACTGGAGCCGAGAAAATCCTGTTGCTGTACGAGAGAGAAGTTTCCAGCGAAAATTTAATATAAATGTTTGGTGTGCCATTTTCAGTGATAATATTTACGTACACATGTACGAAGGTACATTGAGTGGTAACAGATACCTGAATTTAATTCAAAATATGCTGGGTATTATTTTGGAAGAGATACCAGTTGCTGAGTTAGAAAACATTTATTTCCAGCAAGATGGTTGTAGCTCACAATTCGCGTCAAGTTAGGGATTACCTAAACGAACGGTTTCCAAATCGGTGGATTGGTACTTATGGTCCTATTCCGTGGACCGCAAGATCACCAGAGCTTAATCCCCTGGACTTTTTTATGGGGTTATGTTAAAGATGAAGTCTACAGAACTATCTATCCAGATATTCAGCATATAAAAAATGCAATCGAAAATATTATTTCCCACATAGACGGCCGAAATTTAAGCAAAGTACTCGTAAGAAGTAATATTGTTCAGAAGGCTGGAATTATGTATAAATCAGCATGGCAATAATTTTGAACAATTTTTATAATATTTTTTTAAAGCATCTAAATCGCCCAAACAATGATGAAAACAAAATATTCAATTGTCATGGCACTCTGATTATATGTAGAAATAAATATGAAAATAATAATTTTACTTTTGCATTTTTCTCCTTTTTTTCGTTATGTAAGGGTATAAACTTTTCATATCGTTGTATTCGGAAAAAATGCTGAATCGAATAGGCGAATAAAAAAGTAGGTTCTCATTTAAAATTAAAAAGTTGAATTCTGTATTTTGAGAACCACTGGTTGAAAATTTTTTTGTAATGCCCATTTTAATAGTCTTATGCCTGGTTTCATGAAAGCATGTTAAATCAATGATTTACTAATTGCCTTGTTAACTCTAATCACTGATTAAAGTATTTGTGCATTTCATGAAATTAATTCATTTGTCAACTTGAATTGATTTAATAATTAAGATCTGGGGATTTTTTTGATATTTTATCATGTGTCAAAATTACATTAAATTAGAAAATTTATATTCGTTTTGATCACGATTTAAAATATCAGAGTATTATAAAATAAAAATAAATATCCCATAATACAAATTGTAAACATTTTAGATGAGATTTTATAAATATTCTTTTCAAAAAGGCGAGTGACAGCTGGGAAACACTCCAAATGTACACCAATTTTTGATAGGAGAAACAGAACCGTATCTTTATCAAACCTAAATCTAACTTTGAATCTATCGTTATCTTAGATATCGAAAGGATACTTCTAGTGTTCTGTGCTTGTGATCTCTAAAAACTCTTCTTTTTGGTAAATACACGATTTCAGAAATTCAACTTCTGGTCCCCAAAATACTGCAATTTGAAAAGTTTATTTAACCGCACTAACTTTTAAAAAAAGTATATGTAGTGGTCGCTCAAATTTCTGAAATGGTCTATTATTTACCGTTACCATTATATAAAAAAATCGTCAATAAATATTTTATAATGCTTTAAAACTTGTATTATAATAATGTAACTTACTTCTATGTTAATAAGCTAAATTCACTTTTTATATTTTATATAATAATGGGCAATTAATTGACTTGGTAAAAATTTAACCCGCCAAATTTCACTGATTAAATTAATCGGTGTTTTAACACTCCGATTAAGCTAATCAACTGTCATGAAACAAAATATCGTATTTATTTAACAAGGCGATTAAAATTTAATCATTGATTAAGATTTTAATCAACTTTCATGAAACCGGGCATTATAATATAAAAATTGTTTGCTAATTTAACCAACTTCGTATCTCTTACGGTTCTCGAGATAGCAATACTGAAACACTTAAATTGAACACCTGTATATATATATATATATATATATATATATATATATATATATATATATATATATATATATATATATATATATATATATATATATATATTGGTATTGGAATTGTTTCTTTTTAGATACGGCCACCAACGAATGTTCGGCTCTCTCGGCTGGGGACTCGCCATGTTTTTCGTAGGTATTGCCTTGGACCATTCAACAGCATTCCCTGACCACCCTTGTGGTCCAGCACAGAAAGAAAAGAACTATACAATATGTTTCGCTACGTTTTCTGTGCTTATGGGGGCTGCTTTAATAACAGCTACACAGATAACGTTTAAGTATGAAGAAATACCGGACGAACCAATTCAGGAAAAAATTCCTGAACCTCCAAGTCATGAAGATACGCTTCAGGCGCAATTGGCAGAACAGTTACAGTTGCCCTCATTGGCGGATACAAGCGGAGTTAAAGCTCCAGCTCCTATAGAAGGCAAGGTAAAAAATCTGATGACCCAACACATAACCTCCCGTCAATTCCATGTTTGAAATAGCAATGAGCTTTAAGTAAAGTATCACTTCCAGTTGATCGCTTGTAAACAAAATCTAATTTGTTGTTCCAATAAATAGAAAATTCTATAATACCAAATTTTGGATTATATTTTATAATGTTTTTCCTCGAAAATCTGTTAAGAGTTCCAAATTAAGTACCACTTCCGGCTTATCATATAGGTATAATCAAAATCTAATGTTGTTTCAAATTATACACGAGTTTTAATTACCAAATTTGAGAAATTTTGAATCATGTTTTAGTATATTTTTTCAATAAATCTGTTTTTATATTTTGCGTTCATAATGAAGTCATTGTTTTAGACGGTTGGAACTAGATGACGTTTCTTTAACCCATTTTTACCTAATTTATTTTTAGTTAATTGACAATTCATTTTAATAATATAATGTCGAAATTATTATTTTTTTATTATTATTTAGGGAAGATTATTTACATGAAAATGTACAAATGGTTACAAATACAATCACAAATTGAGTAAGTAAATGTTATTGTAGAAGACGCAAAATATAAAAAATAGTATAATTATAAAGAACTCATTTTATAAGACTTTCTTTTGCACTTGTCAATTAGAAAACTCGCTAACGCTCGTTTTCTACGTTTGGCGCGTGCGAAAAAAACATGTTTTATAAAACACGTTCTTTACTATACAATTTTAGCTTCCTGTAAAGTAGTTTATCAATTTTAAAAAACATCTAGTATGTCGTTCTCATTAATATAAAAGTCTTAAATACCAAAACTGAAAAGTTTTGGATTGTATCAATTTATATTTGACGAAAATCTGTTCAAAGCTTCAAATAAAATATCACTTCAGGTTTATCAATTTTAGCCAAAATCTAATATGTTGCTTCCCTTTATATAAAAGTCTTAAATACTAAATTTGACAAGTTTTGGAATATATCCTATTATATTTTTCACGAAAATTTGTTCAGAGCTTAAAGTAAAGTATTATTTCCGGTTTATCAATTTTAGAAGAAATCTATGTCGTTTCTTAAATACCAAATTTGAAAAGTTTTGGAGTATATCATAATATATTTTTCACGAAAATTTTTTGAGAACTTCAAGTAAAGTATCACTTCCGGTTTATCAATTTTAGAAAAAATCTAACATGTCGTTCACATTCATATAAAGATCTTAAATACGAAATTTGAAAAGTTTTGGAATATATCATAATATATTTTATCACGAAAATCTGTTGAGAACTTCAAGTAAAATATCACTTCCGGTTTATCAATTTTAGAAAAAATCTAACATGTCGTTCTCATTAATATAAAAATCTTAAATACCAAATATGAAAAGTTTTGGAATATATCATAATATATTTTTCACGAAAATCTGTTGAGAACTTCAGTAAAGTATCATTTTCGGATTATTAATTTCAGCCAAAATTTAATATGTTGTTGCTCTTCATATAAAAGTCTTAAATACTAAATTTGACATGTTTTGGAGTATATCATAATATATTTTTCAGGATAATCTGTTCAGTGCTTCAAGTAAAGTATCACTTCCGGTTTATTAATTTTAGCCAAAATCTAATATGTTGCTTCCCTTGATATAGAAGTTTAATGTAGTTTTTCATTAAAAACTGCTATGTGCTTCAAGTAAACAGTCACTTCTGGTAATCCATTTTTACCCAAAATTTAATCAACTCTTTTTATGAATGCAGAAAGCTTAAATACGGAAAATAGAAATATTTGGAAGTTTGTTATAAGAATTATCGTGGACGAAAAAATCGTCACACATAGACATCATCGTAAAAATAGTAAAAACGTATTGTGGGGACCCTAATACGTGCTTATTTACTAAAAACTCACCATCAAACTTTTGGCACGATTACATTACCTCCCTTACCTATGGTATGACGGGAGGTAAAAATTGACAAAGAAAATTTTGGTACTAGAGATGTGTTTCGTCTTTTTAGACGAAAATGTTTGCCCAAACAACTCGAGAAATGCCAGAATGGATGACAGTCCTCCACCAATTTAAAAACCTAAAATGTGCATCATTTCTTTTCGTCGCCTGGTTCATGGGCTTCGGTATTGGTTTAATCTTCACTTTCCTATTCTGGCATCTTCAAGATTATGGTGGTTCGCCCACTCTTTTCGGTGTGGCTTCAGTTATCAACCACATCTCTGAAATATTTGCGTATTTCTTCAGTTTCAGGCTTATAAGACAGATTGGACATGTAAAGGTATGATGATGAAGAAAATAAAAAGAAATTTGGCGTTAATGAAAATTGTTGATTGCAGGTTTTGTGTCTGGGTTTAGTGGGAAATATTTTGAGGTTTTTGTATATTTCGTGGTTACATAATCCATGGTGGGTACTGCCCTTTGAATTTATGCAAGGGATTACTCATGCTGCTGTTTGGGCAGCATGTTGTTCGTATATTGCACATAATACGCCACAACAATTGAGATCGTCTGCCCAAGGAGTACTTCAGGTATGAAATTAACACTTTGGCTACTAGAAGAATATTCAATAAATTTCGTGCAAAAACTAAGATGATAATTTTGAGGATAGTCATTTTATGGTCCAAAAATCAATATAGTCCAACAAAATAAGATTTTATAAAGAAGGGATTAAAAAGCGTGTTCCTAATTTGGAACATATAGTTTTTAAAGAAAGAAAACTATACCGGTTGTTTTTCAACTTCGGATAAAAAATAACTTTAAGGGCATATAACACTGACCAAAATGATGAAAATGCTTAACCAACATAGGGCTGATCTTCAACTGTTCCCGAGAAAGAGGTTATACTACACACAACGAAGAAACAGAGTAATCACGGCAACTATATCAGCAGTTCAGAAGTTATATGTAAGCAAATGCGTATTAAATTTACGTATTGTAAACCCGGCTCTTGCCAACTTTCTTCTGTTTTCTTCTCAGCCAGTAGCGGCATCGCTTTCTCAAATCACGTGAAGATCACGCACATTTATTACTTTGGTTTCTTCATTGAGTTTAGTATAGTATCTATTAGAATCGAAGAAAAACTAGCAAAGATAGCGATTGAACAAAATTTTGCCGACTACAAAAAAAATCTGATGTGGCCAACACACGACCTCCCGCCAATTCCATGTTTAAAATAGCAATAAGCTTCCGATTGATCGTTTGTAAACAAAATCTAATTTCTCGTTTCAATAAATAGAAAAGTCGGTAATACGAACTTTTGGATTACATTCTATTATGTTTTTCCTCGAAAATCTGTTAAGAGCTCCAAATTAAGTACCACTACCGATTTATCATATAAGTATAGTCAAAATCGAGTTTTAAATACCAAATTTGATAAGTTTTGGATCATGTTTTAAAATATTTTTTCAAGAAAATCTATTTATAGCTTTCTGTAAAGTACTACTTCCGGTTTATCAATTTTAGTTAGAAAAAAATGTAATACGTCATTCTCATTAATATGTCTTTAATACCAAATTTGAAAAGTATTGGTTTGTATCAAAATATTTTTCACGAAAATATGTTCGGAACTTCAAATAAAGTATCATTTACGGTTTATCAATTTTAGCCAAAATATAATATGTTGCTCCCCTTCATATAAAAGTGTTAAATACCAAATTTAAAAAGTTTTTGAATATATCATAATCACAAAAATCTGTTCAGAGCTTCAAGTAAAGGATTACTTCCGGTTAATTAATTTTAGCCAAAATGAAAATCTTAAATACTAAAATTTAAAAGTTTTGGATTATATTTTAATATATTTTTTCATTAAAAACTGTTCTGGGCTTCAAGTAAAGTATCAGTTTCGGTCTTCCAATTTTACCCAAAATCTAATCAATTCTTTAGATGAATGTAGAAAGCTTAAATACGGAAAATAGAAATTTTCGGAAGTTTGTTGTAAGAGTTATCGTGGACGAAAAAATCGTCATACACACACAGACATCATCGTACAAATAATAAAAACGTGTTGTGGGGACCCTAATCCATGCTTATTTACTGAAATATTGTTTACATTCTCTACATTGTCTGTGCTTTTAAATATGTCTAGAGTCTGTTCGCCGAAACGAGAGAAATTTAAACTGACCCGGGAACCAAACCAAGTCATTCTTATTGGTTGATGATAACAAATTTGAATTTTAATCTTTAAATTTGTCAATATCGACCAATAAGAATGACTTGGTTCGGATCCTGGGTTAGTTCCAATTTCTCTCGTTTCGACGAACGGACTGTACGTCTACGTCATTGTCGACATGTAAACTATTACATTGTCGACGTTAAGTTATCTACACGCCCATCTCTGCACACCTGGAACGTTATGTTCATTCGTAGAATATCCTTTATCATCAATGTCACTTATATTATCATACGTAATATAACAAGTGATATGATTGTCATCGATGATATTCTCTAGTGAAACCGATTTGCAGATTTCACGAGTCTAAAGGACGAGTGGAATGTGCTGCTTCGGTTTCACGAGGAATGTCTTTGATTATTAATCATATCTCAAGCTTATATTTAATTAGAGAATATAATGAATTTTTGTGACTCATTGAGTGTGTTGCTAAATTAACTTTTAATATATTTGATTACATAGTTAATTTGACAATTGCCTTATTATTTTCATCGTTATTTACATCAACCCAACGATTATAGCAGATTTTTATACTGAAAATTAACTGTCATGTCAAATAAAGAAAACAAATCCCTTAGTAACGAATATAAATAAGGTGATAATTTCTTTGTTTTTTTTATCATCGCTGTGATAGACATGTAACTAGGGAGATTCTGAATGTTGATTGACGGAAAACATGTCACGTGACTCATGAATTATATTCTCATACGTAATATAACAAATGACATGATTATCATCGATGATATTTTCGAGTGGAACCGAGTTGCAGATTTCACGAGTCCGAAGGACGAGTGAAATGTGCTGCTTCGGTTCCACGAGCAATATCTTCGATTATTAATCATACCACGAGCTTATATTTAATGAGAGAATATAATGAATTTTTGTGACATATTGCGTGTGCTGCTAACCTAACTTTTAATATATTGTATTATAACATAGTTAACTTGACAATTGCCTTATTATTTTCATCGTTGTTGATATCAACCCAACGATTATCGCACATTTTTATACTCAAAATTAACTGTCAATGTCAAATAAAGAAAACAAATCCCTTAGTAACGACTATAAATAAGGTAATAATTTATTTGTTTTTTATCATCGCTGTGATAGACATGTAACTAGGGAGATTCTAAATGTTGATTGACGGAAAACATGTCACGTGACTCATGAATTATATTCTCAGCAAAATGCTGAAGTTAGCTTCGCTGAGGTATTTTCTAGCTATTTTATACTTGTACTATCCCTATAAACCGTATCCCTTTAACGTACGAATTGAAAATGAAAACGAGCCCGCGTTCTCTGACCTAATGTGGTACACATAATAGCCAAAGTACAAGAAAACTCTTATTATTATTGGAACAAAAATAGTTTTTGTTTTTCGTTAGGGACTCCACCACGGTTTGGGCCGAGGTTGCGGCGCAGTCATCGGCGGTCTATTCGTCAACTATTTCGGCAGTACCGCCACCTTCCGTGGTTATGGTTTCTTCTGCATGTTAGTCCTTGCTGCATTCATCTTCATCAATTTCTACCGCAAAGAGGAAGGCTTTGTAAGCGACATTCCTCAAACCGAAGACCCACGCCAGGTAAGTAGCAATGTGACAGCTCACTTACCGGCTTTTTCGTTCTTTCCTAAATCGCAAGAACCAAGCTGATAAAGTCCTCCAACCGTAGGTGGCAGAGGAGACTGCACATTTAGCACCCCATGGGGTTCCCAGTAACCCAATACCCAGAGCGTTGAGTAGTACGAGGTTGCATGAATTGTCCCAACAAGATTCGTATGGGGCTACGTATCAGACCGGTGTGGATGGGAGTTTGGGGGTTCCAGGAGGGAACCCGCATAACCCATTCGTACAGAATGGTTCACAAGGAGGGTATAGGAGTGGGTTTCAGTTTCAGGTGGGTATACCAAGTCGGTTCGTGGTGATGCATTGGGGATGACACCACAAGAAAATATATTTAACTATACACATTGAATTATGTTTTATTTCATAAATTTATCATAAAGACTTCATCTCTTAGTTTCTCATTAAGCTAGTGATCTACCAGGATTGTTCAATGTTCACCAACAACGGAATTTATTTGTTTATATTGTTTGACTGATTGCTTTTAACTTCATAGAATAAATAGTTATTTATGCCACAAGGGATGTAGGTACCATTTACCAATCGAGGATGATTTTGCGCTCGAGCGATAGCGAGGGCTTGCAAATATAAGATTTTTCCACTCCCGATGATTTATTTTTTACCTGTTCATTTTCATTACAAGATATGTCAATGCTGTCAAGAAATACAGTTGAATATTGACACATTAAAAAAAATCTAGTGTGGCCAACAAAATACATCCCGCCGTTTACAGCCCGAGTCACGAAAAGATTAAGTTAATATTCTTGGATTAGAGAATTTTACTCTAATTTTGAAAGCTTATTTCTTAAAATATAGTCTAATCTAATCCAAGTAACTACCTTTTTCAAACACCTCAACAGGATTAAATCCCAATTACAGAGTGGGTTCACATTCACACACATCCATGCCTTAGTGGGATTCGAACCCAGAGTCCTGAGGGCACTCATGACATGAGGCGTTGCTCTAACCATTGAACCACCGAAGCTATAATAAAATGAAGATTAAATTTTAAATACCGCGATAGAATAGAATTCACGAATCCAAAAATGAGGATTAGCTTAAACATTTTTGTGAATCGCTAATTTTTATTAATCTAAATACATACGTACATATTTACTTATGCTGGAAACTGTATTGAATCCTTTTCTATTGTTCTATTTACTTTTTCTTTTTAAAACGTTACTAATATTATTTTGCAATGATTAGTTCTTTGATAGTGACATTTATCTGTCAGTTACATACATTTGAATAACTGCGTTTTGTTTGTTTAAAGAGTTGGCGCTGGGATTTAAATTATAGATAATTTTATTAATTTATCCATAAAATATATAGAAAAAGTATTAATGCAAATAAGCTTTAATTTTTATAATCACATTAATCTCGAAAAAATAACATTTAAAGGTATTTTTCGAAGAAAAACTATTTTGAGTTTCTAGTAAAGTGCCATTTCCGGTTATCCGATTTTCACCAAAATCTAATGGGCTCTATCCATTACAGAAAAATTTCGAAATACAAGGTTATATTTTCGAGATTAATGTTATTATAAAAATGAAAGATTATTAAATTTTCTATAGATTTAGATTAATACTTTTTCTATATATTTTATGGATAAATTTATAAAATTATCTATTATAAGAGTTACGCTTTAAACAAACAAAACTCAGATATTCAAATGTATGTAACTGACAGATAAATGTCACTATCAAAGAAATAATCTTTTCAAAATATTATTGGTAACGTTTTAAAAAGAAAAAAGTAAATAGAACAATAGAAAAGGAATTCAATACAGTTTCCAGCATAAGTATATATGTAGGTATGTATTTAGATTAATAAAAAATAACGATTCAAAAAAATGTTTAAGAGCTAATCCTCATTTTTGGATTAGTGAATTCTATTCTATCCCGGTATTTAAAATTTAATCTTCATTTTATTATAGTTCTGATGGCTCAATGGTTAGAGCAACGCCTCATGTCATGAGTGCCCTCGGGGCTCTGGGTTCGAATCCAACAAAGGCATGGATGTCTGTAAATGTGAACCCACTCTTTAACTGGAATTTAATCCTGTTGAGGGGTTTAAAAAAGATAGTTACTTGGATTAGATTAGGCTATATTTTAAGAAATAAACTGTCAAAATTAATCTTTTTTGTGACTCGGGCTGTAAATAGCGGGAGGTATTGTGTTGGCCACACCAGATTTTTTATGTTTACCGATAAGCTTTCCAAAGCTTTAACTCCCAAATTACTGATCGGTAAGTGATATGGTTCACTTACCGATCAGGAGGCGGTAGGAAGTACTTACTGTCCTTAATAATATTAAATAATTATTTTCTATCGAACAATCCCAGTATAAAGTCAAGCAAGGGTGAGCAAAGTTCGTACCTGGATGGGTAACCACCATTAGTCACAATATTGTCACATTCACAAATCTTCTCTCCATTGGCAAACTCTTTACAACTCTTCCCTTTGCGTCACCACGAACCGATTATGCCAATTTCACTCGTAGCAACCGTTGGCTTTTCTTTCGTTCAGTGAGTTGTCTTTCAGGTTTCCGACCAATGCGGCTTGAGTGCCTCGACTGCCTTCACAAGTCTTCACGCTCAACAGCCAATCACAGCAGCAGCAGGGTATTACGACTGGTGAAGAAAGTCGAAGATGGAATCGACCATTGGTCGAAGAATTTAAAGGACCTTAGTTTTTCTTCCAATTCACGAGAGATGCAAAGGAGAAATTTTGGTGATGTTCACGTCATTCAATTTTGTATATTAGTTATCAAATTTACAATCATTGGGCGACGAAGTTACGACGAAGATTTTCTTAACTTTTTGCCATTTTTACAAATTTTCTTTGGTCAGACGAAAGTCAAACTTTACATCACTTAGATAGGATTACTGTAGGGGAGACCGGTGTCAATTCTAACAGGTGTCAAATGTAACAAGGGTAGGTAACAGGGCCATCTTTTCGAAGTAGATTAAAACGCGCTTGCAGAGTGTGTGTATTGGTCCATATTTTTTGAGCACAGAAGATTGGTTGCAGTATCAAAAATGTAAAATCTGGACATTGGGCATGTTTAAATTGTACGAAGAAAGACCTATTTTATGTTTACACTTAGCGACTAAAGGCATTGTTCAAAATGGTCCATATCACCAGCAGAATATATATATATTTTGCTTTTAGTTGAGTCATCTGAATTTTGTATTTTCTGACGTAATAAATAAATGTTTTTTTTTTTCATAATTTCTTCTTTTATCTGTTATTTTATCTTATTACATCACTGTTAAAATTTGTTACAATTGACACTGGCCCTGTTACTATTGACACCAGTTAGGTGGCAATTGTAACATATGTAACGCCTGACTAAAAATCCTTATACTTTTATATTTGTCACATTTTCAAAAGTTTAAAATTCAAAATATTATTCACTAAGGTGGGTAAGTTCTCATATAGGTAATTTGAAAATTTCGAAACGTAACGTTAACTCGTGAAAAATAAAAATTTAAATTTTGTAACAATTGACACCTACATATATTCGCAGGGGTGACCACAACGGCAATTTCGTGTTATTGCGGCAAAGATAATTTCGCACCAGTGTGAGGACTGTCACTTGTCGCTGTGTACTTTAAGTCGAGGACAATTTAGAAAAAAGCGAAATTTTCGCCGCAAAAATTCACGTTGGATTGGAAGAGCTTTTACGCGGTAAAATAGCATGTACCCACTACGAAAAGTTTATACGAAAATAATCCGTCATGATTGCGATAGTAATTCGTCGAAAACTACAAGAAAATTTGTAAAAATATAGGAAGTATTTTGCTCTTCTTCAAAGTAGAAAGAAATACGTAAAGAAATAAAAGAAAAATGAGAAAAGAATAACAGAAACAGTAAATGATTTCTTCTTCGTAAGGAACAAAACAAAATTTGTTATTTCGAATCGAGAAAAAAAAGCGCCAGTTGAGTAAATATTTTCGAATTTAATGTAAATATATGTGAAGCAAAGGGGCTCTAGATATATAAATATTACTAAGTAATACTTCATTCATAGATGTCCTGTGACTCAATGTGAATTTCATATTAATAAATAATTGTAGTCTATATGTTAGCAGTCGCGAATATGCAGATATGTACATATATAAATAAGGCGATTAAGATATTCTCAACTACCACGAACATCAGCATCGAAAGAAAAATTATACAAGATATTTTACACGCAAATATTGTAAATATAAGACGCTGCCTTCAGGGAAAGAACAACCAATTTCAACTCAAGATGTAAATGTTGCTTAAACATAACCAGAGAAAAAAACTGTACGATATTTTTAGAATAGAGAGTTTAACTATTATATAGAAATTATTTTGAGATGTATGTGCGATTGAATGTTGCTTAGATTATCCTTTATTTATTCGAGATATTCTAAAGAAGAGACCACTTAATTTTGGGGGGCTACAACTTCATGAAGTTTCAGAGGGGAACACACAATTTTTATTATTTCATTGAACATGAAAATCTGATTTATAGTACATTGTTAGTACGACAAATATGTGTACAATTTAGGGTGTTACTACATGACTTTACGAAAAGTTTTGGCAATGTTTTCGTTGGCGAAAAATATTTGACTAAGAACTAAAGTAAAACTATTATAATTATCCCTTAACCTTAAAATTAATTTTAACAAAAACTATATACGTATTTCGAGAACTAAGTCATCAGTAATACAACAAGTGAAAGTTAAACAGAGTAGTCAATATTACTCAACATGTCAGCCATGCCAAAGGTCCTAACAACTCTGAAAACAAGGGAGAGAACTGGGATTATATAGGGATGGGAGTCACAGATGAATGATTACCTATAAACTAAGATAATTTTCGTTCAATAATGAGTCATTAAATTTTAAATCGTCCAATAAAATTTAACTTTGTAATAAATTGAAAAGTTTTGAGTTTGGTATGGGACCGAGATCTGCGTTCATCAAATTATTTTTATATTTATTTATTATTAAACTCTCGTATGCATCTTAATATCTATCATTATTAATATGTTTTAAAAGTTTAATATTAGAATTGTTAACTTTGTGATTATTAATGAACATATGTTGAGCTACGCTAGATTTTTCTGGATTACCGCTTTTTAGATGATAAAAATGTTCTTTAAACCGAGTGTCAAATTGTCTTTTAGTTTGACCGATGTAAACTTTATTACAATCATTACAACTAATTTTATAAATACCGGATTTTTTGTTAGTATCTATTTTATCTTTAGGGTTACCTAATAACGATTTAATGGTATTATTTGATTTGTAAGTTACGGTTATATTATGATTTTTAAAAATTTTGTTTAAACTTTTGGAAGCTTTATCGTACGGTAGTGTTATGTATTTATTATTATTTTTATTATTAGATGGCGTTAACGTTGTAAAATTAGAAATGGATTGGCGATTTTTAAATTTATGTACTAATTTATCGATAGTTTTAACCGGGAAGCCGTTATACTTAGCTATTTCTTTAATATAGTTTAGTTCAGAACTAAAGGTTGTTTTGCCAAAAGGTCTTTAATTTTAATAGTATCTGCAATAGTGTTTCGCTGATTTTTTGATATAATACTGACTAAAGATTGTTGTACGAATCTTGACTTTGTCAGTATCAAAATGATGACGAATCGGTGACAAAACCAATATTTATAAAATATTTAAACGTTTACTCACATTTGCATTCTCATTTTCTTCATATTACGAGTTTCTTTAATATATTTTAGGTTATAAAATTAAAGAAAAGTTAATGGATCAATTGAAATTTTGGAAACGACAAATGTTTGAAGAACAATATTACTTTTTTAATTTTTCTAATTTTCATTATTTATTTGTTGTAAATAAACATTTAAAATATTTTCTTTCATGTTTTGTTCATTATAGTACAATCCAAACATACTTTATGTTTAGTATTTATGTGTAAAAACTAAATGTTAGTTTTTACATACAATACTGGTAAACATAAAATATTAAAAAACTTACAATTTTAGACCATATTGCTTAAAGATTATCGTACTAGAAAGAACGATTCGATTGGTAGTAACCAATATAATGTTAGTAGTACAATAGTATTACATATAAAAACATCTTAATACATTGTAAAAAGAAAATATTTACCTTTTTCCCCATTTTCTTGGAAAATATGCACAATTTTTGTCTTTTCTGCAACACACACTTATAAACACTATCAATACAACATCACTCGACAAAACACCACGCGCGACTAAGCCGAGTAAGCCGAGCCAAAGAAAACCGCATCAAACCATTTAAAACCAAAGCCTACTATGCAATCATTTCGATTTATTTCGCGTCAAATTTAAAAATATTAATAAACAATTTAAATGAACTATTTTAAAATAATTGTATGTTCCTTTTTGGAAGTTCCAAAGTTGTAGATAATTTCTTAGAAGTATGATTCGTTGAATAATTGACAATTTATTGTAGTTGATTAGTTAAGTAGAATTTATTTATAAGAAAGAAGTGATCACGCTGTTTTGGTACATATCTTTGGGTTGCTGAGCAATCCTTTAATTATAAGTAGGGAATTTATTTATTGTTACATAATTCATATATTCTTGTGATGTTGGCACCATGTATTTATATTCTGTATATTTGTTAAACAATACAAGCTGCACCTGACATGTTAAAGAAGTTTTCTTGTTTTCTTTTCCTCAAAAAAGAAAAGATTTTTACAAATTCTTTCATTTCCCAAAGACAAAAATTTATATCATCATTTTTAAACATATTTTTTATTTTATAAATCTATACTTATAACAAATTATATTAAATGAGTCTTTGAAATGAACGTCTTCGATAATTCCCTTGTTGTTAGAAATAGAGCATAAATTTATTAACAGAATTTATTCGTCTACTCAAGGAGTATAACATAAAAGTATTTTCACATATACAGGGTGTTGCATTACGGCTCGCCGAGAATTGTTTCTCTTTTACTTCCTTGTACGAAGTAAAGGAAGTATTGTAATCGCGAAAAATTTCGGTTTTGAGATTTCAACGGAAATGTCCATTTTGACCATCCCTGAATCCATTCTGACTAATTTCGTCGTGACGTCTGTACGTACGTACGTATCTCGCATAATTCAAAAACGGTAAGCCGTGGAAAGTTGAAATTTTGTATTTATTTCTATAACATCTAGTTGTGCACTTTCCTATTTGATCATTACATAATTTCCAGAAATGGTACTTTATTTGAAGCCTATAATAGATTTTAATGAAAAACTATATTAAAATATAATCCAAAACGTTTCAAATTTGGTATATAAGACTTTTATATCAATTGGAATAACATAGCAGATTCTGGTTAAAACAAGCTAACCGGAAGTGATATATTACCTTAAGTTGTTAACAGTTTTTCTTGAATAAAATGGTTCATTTTGATTTTAGAAATAAATGCTTTAAATAAGAGTTTTAGAGAATTAAATTCTGCGTCTAGCACATCAAGTATTATTAAATAAGCCCTTTGTATAAGCAAGATATGTAAATTTAAAACTTATATACTTTTTGGTTTTTGTAATGAAGCTTGCTATGGATTAGGACAAAAAATAACAAAAAAATAAAAAATAGATGTTAATGTCAAACTTGTGCAATTTTATAATTGGGTCTATACTTCATCTTCATATTGGTCTTGCGCACAAGGAAGTCGTGTGGTGTCCACATCAGATTTTTTTTAAATGGAACACCTATATATTTTCACATATTTTGAATTGTATTGTATTGTATTGTAAAAATGGCCTAATACACGCGTAGAATACCCTTAATAATATAGAAAGATAACATAAAAAGAAACCGAACTAAATTATAAAATATAGGGTGTTCCATTTGAAAATGACGAGTTATAGTAATTTGAAATTGACTAAATTTGATTCGCTTTATTGAACATCCTGTATAATTATATTAAAAAATATATATGAGAACATAGAGTATAGTTATAGTTGCACAGAAATTTTTTTTCTTAAGTTTTACTATTAACATAACTTTAGTACGCCTTTAAAAAGCACTGCGTTATTAGGTCATTTTTACAATGCAATACAATTCAAAATATATGAAAATATATAGGATGTTCCATTTAAAAAGAAACAATTCTCGCCGAGCCGTAATGCCACACCTGTATATGTGAAAATAATTTTAGGTTATACTCCTTGAGTAGACAGATAAATTTATGCTCTATTTCTAAAGACAAGGGAGATATCAAGGATGGTCATTTCAAAGAAACCCTATATTTCAGTTTTTGAAGAACACTATAAATTTTACCCTTTTAATTTTAAGACAGTTTTACACAGTCATTGTATTTATTAAGAAAAAAGTTCACACATTTGTTAAACTATTATTCACGAAAGATGACTATTCAAGGCAATTTGTTCGAAGAAAGAATACACATCACTTTGTAGCAGTAGCTTAGCAACATATTGTATTAGAAAGAGAAAGATTATTTGACCTGCGTCAATTTAATTTATGTGCTATGACAGATATACGTAAATAGTGGCATTACTTTCTAACATACGATAAATAATAATGACATATGTCGTAGAATTACAGATACCTAATTATCTACTACACTGCCCTCTGTGCTAATATTTACCCAGTGGCGTTGACGTTTAAATCAAATTATTATACCTTGGTTTATAAGTTAAGTCTATGTTTTCGTATTTTGCAAAAACATAAGTGAAGAACATAAATATGTCAGAAAGGCATTATTTAGAAAGAAACATAATTTTCAAATGAATTACCCTTTTTATTCAGTTAAATGTGCCCATAAATATTTCATGTTGTACGCCTATGCATACGAAATGCAATGAAGTTATCTGCAAGTAATATTATATCAGACGGCCCACAAATGACCTTGAATAGTCATCTTTCATGAATAATAGTTTAAGAAGAAATTATAATTAAATAAAAGACCTGTGTCCTGGGTCGTAATAAGATCTACCTAGCCATGAAACCCAAAATATCTGATAATTATTTTCTGGCGGTTGGTACTGCGCTAATTCCGACTTCTCTCAATAAGTGCCTTCAGTAATCATTAGGCAAAAAAACAAAAAAAAGTTTTGTTTTCTAATTCTTTTTCTTCATGGCTATGTAGATAAAATTCTAAATCACCCTCGCATATTTACGCTTTGTTTGTTAATAAATTTATGATCGTGTAAAACAGTTTAAAATAAAATAATTAAAATTTAAAATAGAACAATAACAAAATTTATATTTTAATAATTATTTGACAATAATATATATTTTCATAAACAATATGAAATTGACAATGTATAACACTTTTGGTTTTTGAAACCTTATTCTATTTATTTATAAATTTATTTCTAATAGTTCGATCTTATGAAGATGTACATATTGACTAGTTCATCTTTGGTACAAAAAATTAAGAAATTTGGCATCCAGCTATTAACTATCATTCACTCTATTATAAATAATAATAAATAACCCTTAAAGTAGTGATATAAAGAGAATATCAAACGTAGTGCGTTTGGCACACAAATTCCGAAATCAATATTTCTAAACTTCGTAATTGAATTTCTCTAGGGTACGATATTAAAGGGCTACCGTTTTATGCTGAAATAGAATTATGGCCCTTTGTGAAGATAATTTGCACGAGATAACATTATATCTTCGTAATAGTAGTCAGAACTTAATCCAAACTACGGTAACGAGTTTGTATGCATGTAAAACGTAAACACATTCTGAAAATTAAGTTTTGAATTCATTTTTTCAAAAATAGATGGAAATTTTGATGAAAATACATTTGGCACTCTGAAATAGATGAATATGTAAATAAATTTGATAGAAAACTTCGAATAAATTAATATATCTTATTTATATTCTTGTGTTAATAGATAAATAAATATATCATCATGGTTTATTACCCATTTCTGGGTGTGCCAACCAATCTACTTTTATTTGCATGGTCCTAACCCTTTGGATTCAATTTTTTAGCCCCAAAACCTGACGTATCACGTTTGGAAATCTCGGGCCAAGTTTTGTGCGTTAGGTTAGGTTATTGTTGTTAAATCTCAGATGCCACTGTGTCTCAGCATAGCTACTACAATAACAATGGACTCAGTATTGTGCTGGGGTTTGACGAAAAAAGTCAAAATAAATCGACAAGTTTTGTACAATATGTGTCCGATCTTCAATAGTTATGAGGCAGTGAAAAATAAATTTTTACGTAATTTACCTCTGCTATCTCGAAAACAATAAGTTTCGTCTTCGATTAAATGAGACTTTTTATTTAATTTAGATGCGTTTTTGTTTTTCAAAAAAATCAAACAATTGTACTAAGTAGAATGTTGTGGCGACTTTGACTATTTAATTTTCAAATAATTTCCTAACTATGTATTAGAAATTGAGAAAAATGTTTCATATTAAATTTTATTATATTTTATTTTTCTTATATATATTTTTTTTACTGGCCTAGACATAAATTGATCTTTCTTCGAAACAGTTCATTTTGGACACATATTGTTTTCGACTTATTTTTACAACTTTAGAGAAAAATGTTTTATACCAAAAATGATCAAGAATAACAGGATAATCTATAAACAGTAACAAACCTAATATTTAACCAGTGGTTCTCAAACGGTAGAACCAAATATATTTTTTTAAATGGCACCCTATGTAATTTTTTTATATTTTGCGTTCATAATGAAATCATTACGATACGCAATTGCGTATCGTAATGACCTTCATTTCGATACGCAATTTTTTGTTTTAGACGGTTGGTACTAGATGACGTTTCTTTAACCCATTTTTACCTAATTTATTTTTAATTAATTCACAATTCATTTTAATAATATAATGTTGAAATTATTATTATTATTTTTATTTAGGGAAGATTATTTACATGAAAATGTACAAATGGTTACAAATATAATCACAAATTGAGTAAGTAAATGTTATTGTAGAAGGCGCAAAATATAAAAAATAGTATAAAGAACTCATTTTATAAGACTTTCTTTCGCACTTGTCAATTTTGACGCGTGCGAAAAAAACATGTCTTATAAAACACGTTCTTTAATACACTATTAGCCCTTTAAATAGAATATTATTTTCTGGTTTCAACGATATAAATATAGCATAGGGTTGTATAACAATTATTTCGAGAAAAATGGTATTAAAAACTAGAAATAATGTAATAAAAAATGGGTTTACTACTAGCGTAACTAGGCAACAGACGTATATATATATATATATATATATATATATATATATATATATATATATATATATATATATATATATATAGCTGTGTATTGTATACCCTATTATATTATAACATTTTTAATACCATTTTTCTCGAAATACTTGTCATACAACCCTACACCATATTAATATCGTTGAAACAAAAAAAAATCTCTATCTAAAGGGCTAAAAAAATTATATAGGATACCATTTAAAAAAATATAATTTTGTTCTGCCGCTTGAAAACCACTGGTCAAATTTTCGGTTTGTTATTATTAATAAATTAGCCCCTTATTCTTGATCATTTCTTATTGTATATAACATTTTTTTTCTAAAGTCATTAGTTCGCCCAAAAAAGCTCTGGTTGTTTTAAAGAAAACACCCTGTATATCGTATATATATATATATATATATATATATATATATATATATATATATATATATATGTGTGTGTGTGTGTGTGTGTGTGTGTGTGTGTGTGTGTGTGTGTGTGTGTGTGTGTGTTTGTGACACAAAGCCA
This sequence comes from Harpalus rubripes, assembly GCA_963082715.1. NCBI lineage: Eukaryota > Metazoa > Arthropoda > Insecta > Coleoptera > Carabidae > Harpalus > Harpalus rubripes. The sequence goes on along the minus strand of OY720453.1, from coordinate 5,539,512 downwards.
AACCGTAAAGATGATATATTTATTCTTACAATACTTTCTAGCCAATATATCATATGCACATTTTGAAGAAATAAATACTGTACCTACTATTTAATTTTCTGTGTCAGTATCTTCTTGTTGACTAGAATTTTCAGTCTTAAAATACGATTACCATACGCACTACTTCTATAAAAGAGTGAAAAAATAGTCCCGTACGACTAGAACTTGAAATTCGGAAGATATTGTTACCAAATAGTTTGGTCCCTTACGATTCTACGTCGATGATATTGCTATTCGAGTACGCACTAAACTATTCTATTACTACTCCGTTAGATGTACTGTAGGTTCATTGGTGGGTAATCTGTACAGTTGAGCACAGTGGAAGACCCAAGACTGATGGTGATGTTGCGGAGCTGACAGCTACCAGACTCGCTGACAGATCCATCCGAAAGGCATTCTTCAGTGATGCGAATGCCGTTGGGAATTGACATCGCCCTGGGAAGATCAGAAGAAGAAATAGAAACAAGAAAAAAGTGCAAGTAGATTTGGCAGAAGCAGGACACAGCAACTAAGGAATAAGCAAATAAGATTGTCAAAGATATAAAGTCTAGGAATTATAAAGCGTGAAGATGAAGAAACAAAGAAGAAATCAAAAGCGAATAATTCTACAGCAAATGAGCATTATTTATAGAATTTCAATTTGGATTTTACAGGTTACTACACATGAAAAACAAAATCTGTTTAGTGGTGCTGGTGTATAATTTAATTATCTATAACTTTTATTTGAAACACTACTGTCTAAAATTAATTGGGCACTTTTGTGCAAGGAAAAACTGATTTCCCATGTTAAACTCCTATGACCCGCTTTTAAATTAACACCCTGTATATATAGGATGTCCCAGGACGTGCTTACGCTATCGTTATTTTAAAAACTAGCCGCCTCGGTGGTCGTGCGGCTTGAGGCAGCGAACAGCGCTCGAAGCGACCGTCACCGCTCGGCCCTGAGGTTCGTGGGTTCGATTCCCACCAGGGGCTTGGATGTTTGTGGCGTTAAAGATTTACTGCATATTTCGGCGCGCGCCCATGGAGAACAAATGGCTGCTCCCGTAATCAAGTCGGATACACACAGCTCAAAAATTGTTGGTTATCGGTTACACTTGCAGTCACAGTAATTAATAAACGAATCAACGGAAATAACATTTATTATTTATTAATTCGTAATAGTGCAATTTTTAAAATAAAGAAATATAATTTTGGATAACAAAATTATAAAGTTGTGTATTAAACCAGGCTTTTAATCACCTGTGAATAGTGGAAGACAAGGAGGGGCGAGGTAACGAGAGGAAGATCAAAAGCATAGTTATTAGGTTATGAGATGATTATTTATCGTCGATAAATCATAATAGTTTAAATACGTTATTCAAAAAATGTAAGTACAAACTTTTGTCCATTTACTTGAGTACCAATAATTAGTCGTCCATTTATTGTTCCCGCTCAAATATGTTTTAATGAAAATTTTTACAGTATTTTCGTCTGTCGAGATGTGTATTGTGCATAATAAATACACCTTCTCAAGTAAATTCAGTCTCGTCCTGAGACACCTGTATATATATTTTAAACTTACAAATACCTATTTTACCCAAGTATTTTGCCGTTTAATATTGAATTACAACGCCTTTATTAGTAATAATATTATAAAGACTAATACCAAAAATCACAATGAAAAGTTAGTGTTGAAAAAACCAAATTAAAGCAAAAAACAATAAGAATTTGTTTCAATGAATGCCGATACAATTTTATAGTTTCATTGATCTTTCAAAGTTCGTTGAAATTTTCGTTTTCCACCAATAAACAAATCCAATCACCAAACTTTTTGAAAAGCTTTTGATAATCTGTTTCTCTGAACAATTTCCTAATTCCCAGTTTGTGAATAATGATACTGATAACAGCATAGAAGCTAAAAACTCTAATAACAAACTATAAAGCGTTTCACGCTAGCATCGATTTTTCCAGCCACAGACTTCAGCAAAGCTAAAACAAAGCGATGAGTAAAAACGAAAAATAAAATAACACCATAACAATTGCCATTTGTGTAGCAGTTTAATCGTGAAGTAGAAAGAGTAAATGGTTTTATGGACAGTTAAAATTTGTAGTTGAGTGAAAGTAATGCCACAGTAGAAAATTTTTCAAAAGGAAGAAATGTTTCATTATTATTTTATGTATGTAAAATTTAAATATACTATTTTTATAAAAGTTTGGTCTATTTAGGTTTTCAACAAAATATAAAACCTACACAAATGATGAGAAATTTCAACAAAATACTTTCGACGACTTTAAATACAAATTTAAAACTTTCATAAACTTCAAAACTTCAAATGACCAGCATTTAAAGGGTAACCTTCTACACTTCTACACCAGATTTATCTTCAACCGAGACCCTTTAATTATGGAATAATATGAAAAAGAGATGGGTTAATTTCCGAAATTTAAAGATACGGGAAAATTCCCAGAAATTTCGCCGGTTTTTTTTTAAATTTCAAATATAAACAAAAATTGTAACTGTAGGTTTATTTAATTTTTATCAGTGAAATTATGGTAAAAATAGTATATTATATACTCCGGGACTAAGGTGCATATTCAATCCTGTGGGAGAAGTTTATTTCCCGAGCGGAAGGTGAGGGAAATAATCACCTTAGGGATTCAATGCACTTTAGTCCTGTGGTATATACGCTATTTTTTGCATTCCCGTATCAAATGGATCCATATTAGTGTAAAAGAAATTAATCTTACAATTTGACAATACAAATGTCAAAAATTTTGTTCAAATTTATACTCAACGCCTGCTCAAAATATAGTGCTGATACGAATAAATAAATCATAGTAACTATATGATGTCATGGAAACATCTTGTATATTTTTACTTTAATCCCCCAGGAATATTTTTCATATTTAATCCCTCTGCGACTGAATTTGAACTTTAGTCCCTGAAATGAGTGATTAGAATCGCTCTTTATAGTCTCGGGAGTGCGAAAAAATACATACATATACTCGTATCAATATATTTATGCACTATCGAGTAGAACGACTCTGTAAGAACTAATAAAAAATAGTCCCCCGTATTTCAAATATTCAATATTTTCATACTTCTCATCAAAAGTGCAATATTCATAAAACCTTAAATGAGTAATTCAAAAGCATCGTAAATTTTACAAGTACTTATATTTACTTTAAAAAAATTAACTAAAATAACAATTTATTTTGAAGGAAAATTACTCAAAAATGAACAATGTTACATATTTAATAATTATTTACAACAACTTGCACCAAACATCAAGGCCAAAATCTTTTAAAATTTACGGGAAATTTGCAAAATTATAGTCACGGGATATTTCTAAAAAAAATCCGGGAAAAAGAGTAACAAAATTTATTCCCGAAAATCATGTATGAAGGGAATTTTACCTGGGAAAAAACAAATTCCCTGCGGGAATTTTTTGGCAGCACATCACTAGGGACAATACCCCAACACAAGAATGTGAAGAGCTTGTATAGTATGACTAGCGAATGAAAGTTGACGTTTAAATTATTTAATACGATAGATGTGGTTTCTTTTCAAAACCCAGAGAAGAATAGAATTGTACGAAATATTCAGGTATGAGAATTTTTGCATGAATCCATTTAAATACTGGACTAGGAAACCACAAGAATATATTTATGGACACATATAGGATTATTTTTAATTTCCTCTAACAGAAAATCCGACTCGAGGGTTGCTTACACCTAAGACAAACGAACCAGAATTTGCAGTATTAATTTTTTTAAATACATCCCTGAATCCTGTAGCTATGGTTATTTAAAATGCCTCCTAGTATTATAGTGGTATTGAGTACAATTCTAATCTTCTCTAACGCAATACATAAGGGTCAGTTTCCTTTCAAATCAAATATAGAGAAAGTTTTCAAACGAAACCACGTCTATTCAATAATTTAAACGTCAACTTTCATTCGCTAGTCATACTATACATAGAATACTATTTTTGAAGAAATTGTTCAACAAAATTAAAAGAAGCATTCTGCACTAAACAAAAAAAGCAACATTCCAATAGCAGTTTAAAATTTTACAAACCTTCTTCTAGCATAACGTAAAAGATCTGAAGTCCTCTGTTCTTCGATAACACTGTTCAACAAAAAAATAAAAGAAGAAAATCATTCCGTAACAACAAAAGCAACATTCAACATCAACAACTATTCTCTCATTGTTTAATTTAACAGAATTTTCTAAATCAACAACAAGCAAAAGAAAAGCAGCATTCCAACAACCAACAACATCCTTCACAAACCTTCGTCGTTCATCCGGCGATTTCTCCTCGTACCCCTTCAACAAAATCAACAACAAGTCCGACCCCGTTTGGCAACTCAAACTCCTTTTCTCAGGCCTTCTTAGATCTGTCTGCGACGCCATCCTCCAAGAATCTGCAGGATGAACACTAGAACTTTTATCGGAGACAGCAGAGGCCACGCGAGAACCGATGTGACATCGGATGCTCTTCGAGGTGGTGAAGAGTGCTCGATTGTTGCGTTCGGGGTGAAGAAGGATGATGTATAGTTTTGGGATGAAGAGGAAGGCCCATGTGACCATTGCGGTCAAGGTCACGCACATACATGTCGTGATTATCTATAATAGGGGGAGATTAATTTTTTTTATTATTATTGGATTCTTGTTATCTCTTTGGTGAAATAATGATTGTAGATTATTGTAACTAATGCCTCTTGGTATTGGACATACGAACACATTTTAGCCACAATAAATTTCAATTTCAATAAATTTCAAATAATTTGGCAATGTTAACATTAAAAACTACGATAACTCTAATACTACAATTCCAAAAATTATAAGTCTTTCGTATTCCTCTTCGTTGCATCCATATGAAGAGCTGATTAGATTTTGGTTATAATTGGTCGACCGAAAGTACCCTTATTTGAAGATGTTAACAGTTTTTCTTGAAAAAACGATGTTAAATATCAATTTTTCACATTTAATGTTCTTATAAATATTAAAGAACATTGTATTCTCTATACGATTTGACTGCATTTTATACTTCATATTAAATGGATATAGAGTTATAAATTATAAAGAAATTAAATTTCATAAATTAGCTAGCTATGCTAGAAACAGCTACTATATATTAAGAAAATCTGATTGAAATATGTCAGTGTTAATTGACATATTCGTAGTATATTTGTATTATAATTTTACTCGAAATATAGGATATTTTTGCTCGAAACTTTCTGTATGGAAGTTATGTAAAATTTAGAATCTTTTTCAAGGAACTTTCTGTACGAATTTTATAGAAAATACATAGGCATTTACGAAAATTATACTGGTAGATACCACATCTACCAACTGTGTTCGAAAACACGAGTGGTAAAAAGTTACCGTGTTCGAAAATTGTACAATATCTACCAGATACATCTACCTGATTCATGAAGAATCTAATCTCAAAAAAGGTAGTGATGCAAAGCGAAGCGCGCGCGTTGAAAGTGGAAATGTGTTCAAAGTAGGACTCAAATTTTCAAATTTTTTCATAGGTTATGGATCTACCCTGTTTACCACTTGCGTTCTTAAAACATCGATTCCGGTAGCTATAACCTGATAAACTGCTGTTTACCGGTAACAGTTCACCGGTAGAATTTTCGTAAATGCCTCATATAACTGACGGAAGGTAATGTGCTGGCCACATCAGATTTTTTCTATAGGGCGCGAGCAGACACGTGACTCGAGCGACCTTGACTGGCTTGGGATCAGCTGATTTGTGTGCGCATGTCATTTTGACAAGAACATTGTCAATTTGACAAGACCAATGTTTTGACTTATTTTGTTTTTGAATTGCTAAAATGTTAATATTTTACAATTTTTAGGCAGTAAAACACATGTAATTAAAAATAAAAACACTAGCAGTTAAAAATTAAAATAAGTCAAAACATTGGTCTTGTCAACATGACATTGTTCTTGTCAACATGACACTGTTCTTGTCAAAATGACATGCGCACATAAATCAGCTGATTTTAAGTACGTCAAAGTCCGTCGAGTCACGTATCTGCTCGCGCCCTATTGACGTAATTTTACAATAAGATTTATAAAAAAATGCGACTTGTGAGAAATATGAATATGAGTTGGTGTTTTTTTTGTCAGTTATGTTGGTAGCGCTTCCCGCTAAACAATTAAAATGACTTATGTGTACTTGTGTACAATGTTACTTTTGTTATATAATTTTTCTTAATTTTTATCTTAATATTTTATTTTAATGTATTACTTATGTAATTGTTTTCTTACAATAACATAAATTATTATTTCTGACTTGCATCCGATTTTACTTTTTAAAGAATTTGTTAAATTTGCTTCATTGTAAAGAACTCTTGTATTATCTTACATTGCATTAAAACACGTTTGACCTCACAAATTTTGAATCCATCGATATACGTCACATATTGTGAAATTATAAATCTGGCAACCCTAATCTACGGAGTCAAATCTACCAGCCGTTAAGCGATGTACACTTATATAACACCCAAAGAGGTCAACAGCTTGACCATTCCCTAAATTTTGGAGGATGGGTTCACTGTCTCCACCAAGTAGAAAACATTTTTTTCAGATCATCTTTATGAAGAAAAATGTTCTAAATATTCATAATACACTCATTTTAATTTTTGTGTCAAAGTTTCACGTTCGCTATTTTAAAAGTTTGAAAAGGTAAAACTAACTTTGGTCCTTTTCAGCAAAACTTATCTCACCTATATTTTAATTTTTTTGTCACCCTTCAAAATTCTTTGCATGAGGAAATTGATTTTTTATAAGTTTACTGATGCGCGAAATTTGATATTCTAAATATTGATAAAAAAATATATAATTCATCTTTGTATCATTGACAATAATTGAATAAATTGTTAAATATAAATGGAAAATATGTACCCCGGTGACAATTTCCGAATATTTCCGGTGGAAATGTACATTTAGCTCAAATTGTATGAGGTGAAACTCGTTGAAACGACTATTTTCATTGGCTGGTAGAATGGAAAAAAGTCGTTTATAGGCTGCATTTAAACCAGGATTAATGTAAAATGCTTTCACGATACATCAATACACACTTCTCGTTCACCGTAATGAACACTTCTATTTATAATGTGGTGGTGCTCTTTATACATTTATTGTCCAATTAAAACCGAGAATTTTTTTCGTGTAATCATTTAAACACGTAATAAGAACTGGGTCATGTACATTAATGCTCTACCTATATTTACTTTTCATATTTAAATATACTTTTCATAAAGTACGGTAAACATTCTATAATAATTTACTCAAGCATATTTTTACTATAATAATTATTACGATTCTATTTCTAATATATTATTAAACACATATTTTCCAATGAGCCTGTTTCACATTTTTCAAAAAATATTTTAAATAAATATTTATGCCATATTTTTCTTATTAATAATTTTTTTTAATATTTTGTTGTTATTTTCGTAAATAATTAATAGTATATTCCGTAACTTAACCGCGGTGACCAAGGTTTTGGTTATACGTTACGTAATGTAACCAAAACATAATTTCACGATCGCGGTTCAATTTCGGAATGTGGTTCCTGAAAGTTTTGGTTACTTTTTCGTGACCACGACGACCACAATTTTTTTGTGGTTGTTGTGGTCATATTCTTATATCTTATAATATAATAAATAATATTGTATAAACATATAATTACTATATACTATATACTGATACGTATATTATTTACGTTAGTATAAGGATAGACAAAAGTTATGTTGTCCCTGCTTTACCGACACAAATTAACCAAGATGTTTCGAATCACAACCACTTTTCAGTGACCATAACCTGACCACTTGAACCATAACCACGGTCGTGGTTAAGTTACGGAATATACTATAAATAAAAAGATTGGTGCTAAAAATAGTTATGAAAAACAACCCCCCACTACTGTGTCGTAGAAGCACATAATATTACGTCATTCACAGCCAATAGAAAAACAGTTTTTCCATCTTGTTATTTAGATAAATAAACGTAGGCGTTAGTTCGTCACATGTTAATAACAAACTTCTAATTTGACATTTGACGTTGACATTTTCCATTATAAATGAGTAATAAAGTAATAATGGCTAATACAAACTATACTCAAGCTAAGTCGGACAGTTTACCGAATTTATATTAGAAAACGATTGTTTTACTGCTGCCGAAATAAAGGATGTTAAAGAGTTAAGGTAAAACAAAATGTAAAAACACAACCATAAGCTCTTCGACCTACTGCTTCCAGCCAGAATTTTCTTTTCTTCGCATCTTTTGGCATATGTATAAATTCAATAGTAGGTTTGCTCCTAGCAACAATTTTGCAAGAAGGCACAATACGATACTGTAAATTACTCATTTTATATTGGATTTTTTATTATCTAACACGAACCAAACTCAAAAATTTGACACTTATTTGACCACTTTGACAATATACTTATCATAACACTCGTAACAAAACACAAATAATTGACACTATATAGGGACCAATTGGAACCGATGAAGATGTATGTGTTGTGACGTCACATTCTGTTTCAGATCTCGTGACTTTTTCAAAATATCAAAATTTCAAAAATAAATTGTAAAATATCTAATGGATATTTGGTGATATTTTCAAATTTGAGGCTTTTTAAATAATGATATATTTCTAAATTTAATACTTAGAATATACATATACAGGGTGTAAATGTAATAAGTGCATTAAATTTAACCAGTAATGTAACTCGATGAGAGGAACAATATTTCTTAATAACTTTTTTTTCTAAGTCTTTTAGATTTTGAGTTAAAATTCTTTAAAGATTTGCTGCATATTTCGTTACCCGCTCATGGAGAACAAATGCTGCCGTATTCAAGTCGGATACAAACAGCTCAAAAATTGTCGGTTATCGGTTACACTTACAGTCACAGTAATTAATAAACGAATCAAGGGAAATAACATTATTATTAATTAATACGTAATAGTACAGTTTTTAAAATAAAGAAATTTAAATTTTGGATAACAAAAATATAAAGTTGTGTATTAAACCAGGGTTTTTAATCACCTGTGAATAGTGTGAATAGAGGAAGACAAGGAGGGACGAGGAAGAGCAAAAGCATAGTTGTTAGGTTATGAGATGATTATTTATCGTCGACAAATCATAATAGTTTAAATACGTTGTTCAAAAAATGTAAGTACAAACTTTTGTCAATTTAAAAGAGGTACATGAGTACCAATAATAGTCGTTCATTTATTGTTCCTGGCCAAACATTTTTTAATGAAAATTTTTACAGCATTTTCGTCTGTCGAGATGTGTATAGTGCATAATAAATACATCTTACCAAGTAAATTCAGTCTCATTAATGAACATTATGAGCCATTCCCAAAATTGAAATCTGTTATGTGCTGAAAACATAGAACTTTTTGCACATGTTATGGATATTACTGTAGCTTTTTTAAAATTGTCATATGTGACACTCCGTATTGTGATGTGATAAAGATGTACAAGATTAACAAATGTGCGAATATTAAGAACAGAATGATTTGGTGATGATTTGGAAACGCTCCGTGTAAATGCGTTGGTAACTCCATGACACTGTCTTTATGTCAACCGTGATGTCAAGTAAAATGTAGTACAGATACGAGTAAAAAATAAATAAACCATAGGTAAGTAATTACAATGTCTGTGTACTTGCATTTTGATAGAATTTTACCTTATAAACAACTTTAGTACTAATATCAAAATTTAATTAGAACAATTGACAGGACTGTCAATTGCAAAAACAAAATTTTTCATAGGTATTGCTACTGCATTCAATTATCACAAAAATATTTGGAACGACTCGTCAATTTACGGGGTGGTAAAAATGCTAAAAAAATATGCGATTTCGAGAAAAAGTTATTAAGAAATATTGTTGCTCTCGACGAGTTATATTACTGGTTAAATTTAATGCACTTATTTCATTTATTTCATTTACATATATATATATATATATATATATATATATATATATATATATATATATATATATATATATATAAATTCTTGCAACAGCCCTATTGAGTATTATACCAATTTTTCTATTTCTGTTTTCTGGAAGAACGGTATAATCTGTAACAATTTGATTGTTTTGCAAAAGCAAAATTTGGTTTCGTAACCTTTATTCGCAATTGAAAATACCGGCCCTTAATGGAATAACATCGCTACTTCTGTTGACTGGGGAGTCGTGATTGTTATAGAACTACATAATAATTTTAGTGTAAACGCAAAAATTTTATATAATAAGCGAAATATGAATTTTTAAAGTTCAGAATTTAGAGAGTGACGTAGTTTGTTCTCAGCAGTGGTCGACAAAATGTTAGTTTTAACTTCTAGAATCTAGATGGTACAAATTTTTCATGTTCGCATAGTTAACACATTCTTATCGTATAAACTAATTGGGTTATTATTATTTGATTTTAAATCTACCCACTACCAAAGAACCCTAAATCTCCCTACCTTTCTGTCGCTCCCAAAATAGGTCGGCACGAACGCAATCCATATTACACATGTCGTGTACATGGCGAACCCTATGAACTTTGCTTCGTTGAAGTTCTCAGGAACGTTTCTTGTTTTCACGGCATACACTGTACATAACACTATCAACAAAAAGTCGAAGGCCAGAGGAGCCAACACTCCCAATGGGGTGGTGTTACAGATCAAAATGGATCTGTCTTGAGCTGGATGGGTGATGGTGGCATCTGCTTGTTCATAGACCAACATGGCAGTCACTATGAAGATTTCGACGCCGATTAGGAGACAGGTAATTACTACCTAAAACAGAAGAATTCAGGGATGTTCTTTACTTAGTTTTTATGGGGGTACATAAGATGCTACTGTTTGTTTGAAGGTTGTAGACAATGGTTGATTTTGACTAATAACACACGTATCTCGAACAGACATTGTCTTTATTTTTACAAAAAATATACTACACGACGTTTCGATTGATAATATTTCCAATCGTTATCAAGTGTAAACTGAACAATAATCTTAAAGCTACGGCATTTTATAATAGGAGGGATGTGATGAGCTGTGACGATTCCGTTTCAGATGATGGAGTTGACCAATTGGTACGAATATCTGTGCTGGGATGGCTGAATACTCCACTGTTGTTGGTGATGTACGCTGCTTCTTTGAATTTTCTTTTATACCTTCTCTGTCAATAATGTGGGCTTCATTCCATATTCCATTTGATGTGGTGTTGTTCTGTCCAAGCGTGATGTACAATACCTGACTTTTCAATTTCTCCCAATTGCGTGTTCTTCCTACGTTCTTTAAGTCTTACGGCTAGAGGTCTTTTTGTTCCACCTGTGTATGAGGCACCGCATTCACATGGCACTTGGTATATGCAATTCTTCGTGTTGTCTTGCTTCGGCTTTGTTCTTGTGAGTGCACTTCGCAGAGTTTCTGTTGATTTTAAAACCGTCCTAATGTTGTATTTTCTTGATATTCTGCTTATTTCCTCTGATGTCCCTTTGATATACGGAATCATTAGAAGCGGTTCTTTAGTTTTGTTTCGTTCTACGGTGCTGGTTTGATTCGATCGGCGTCCAATGGTTTCTTCAATTTGGCGTGTTGTAGATCCATTCTGCAGTAGGTCTGTCTTCATGTTGTTGATTTCCATTTGGAGTGCCTCTTCGGTGTTGCATATATTCACGGCTCTGTCGTATACAGTCCTGATAACGCCCCGTTGCTACTCTTATTTTGTTATTTTAATATTATGTATAAGAGCAATCAAAATTCAAAAATAAGTCAACTGGTAAGTTGTGACACTAAATATGTGAAAAATAGGTTAGTGACGCAGCACAGTGCATAAAATAACGCTATACGCACGGCTATGAACCATGTTACCTTACGTTACAGCGATAGTATTGTCAACAACGAGTATCGTTTTAAAATGACATGCGCACTCCAGTATTACATGTCTTTATAAGAAGACAAGTTCGAAGAGATAGATACTTGAGTATTACCATGTTCTCAACGTATTGTTCTATTCAGATTTGATATTTGCTGTTATGTTGTAACAAAGATTTGTCAGCTGATGATAAATTCTACGCGATTACATTTGTTGGAATGACCGTGGTGTAATTCAGAATATTATTTCCACATTATATTCTGTATCGTTGGTGGATTTATTGAACGAGATAGTACGATTATAATTCTAGCTGAGTTATTACAACCGTCTCTGGCCTTTTATTTGCGAGATAAATTTCTTCCTGAATTTTGTATTGCACAACACCTGTGCTTGCAGAGATTACCTTCATTATTTCAGGAGATAACAGTAATTAGTAGAGCAATTCGACAAATTTAATTACTTTTCTCTACGAGAATCTACAAATGATTCTCAAATAAACAAATACGAGGGAGTGTTGATAAGTTTTTAGGCTTAACATGTAGACGTCGTTGATCATCAAAATTAATCGAGTACTAACAATAATTGGTTATACTTTAAAATTTGAGCCACGCTGAGTCATTGGTTGAGTAATTTGTGCCAGTCAAATTTAATGTTTTTATAAAAATGGAAAATATCATTAATCGCGCTGTTATTAAACACTTGCACTTAAACGACAATTTCTTTTTAATAAAAGATATTTTTGAATCTATGTAATTGTTAATTGACTCAAGCCCTCTGATAGGTAAAATTCTTAACAATAAAAGGCTTTAGCGCCCTCTATATCGATTGAAAATGGCTGACATTTATTATCGGCCACCATTTAAATATACATAACGTCATTTTATGCAGGTCGCATACAAAGAATACCTAGATTCTAAAATACCATTTTTACCTTCCGTTACCTTTAGATAAGGAAGGTATTGTCCTTGGTCAAAAAAATTCGGTGATGAGTTTCTGATGAATAAGCACGTTTTAGAGTCCCTTGAATAAGATTTTACTATTTTTACGATGATGTCTGTATGTATGTGTGTGTGTGTGTGTGTGTGTGTGTGTGTGTGTGTGTGTGTGTGTGTGAGACGATTTTTTCGGATCTGATAACTCAAATACTATAATTCAAAAAATTATAATCCTCTCGTATTCTTTTTCTTTACATCCATATGAAAAGATGATTAGATTTTGGTTATAATTCGTCAACCGGAAGTACACTCATTTTAAGATTTTAACAGTTTTTCTTGAAAAAACACTGATAAATATCATTTTTCCATATTAATGTTATTATAAATATTAAAGAATATTTTATTCTCTATACGATTTGATTACATTTTGTACTTCATATTCAATGCATATGGTTAAAAAAATGCCTGAGTGTCTGGTCGCGAATCTGAAAAACCGGGTTCGATCCCGACCAACGCCAAATATTTCGAATTTTAAATGGCACATAATTGACCTCTGTGCTGCACTCTCCACGCCAGCAATGAGTGTCCGTGAGGTGACGTCTGGTAAACGCCCGCACGGTACAAATATGTCATCACCATTACCGAAATCTGTGTGCCAAGCAGATTGGCACACCCAGTAATGGGTAATGCGCCGTGATGATATATATATTTTTTTACCTTCCGTCACCTTTAGGTAAGGAAGGTATTGTCTTTGGTCAAAAAATTCGGTGGTGGGTTTTTGATGAATAAGCACATTTTAGGGTCCCTAGAATACGATTTTACTATTTTTACGATGATGTCTGTATGTGTGTGTGTGTGTGTGTGTGGATGTGTGTGTGTAATATTAAAGAACATTGTATTCTCTATACGATTTGACTGCATTTTATACTTCATATTAAATGGATATAGTTATAAAATTATAAAGAAATTAAATTCCATAAATTAGCCAGCTATGCTAGAAACAGCTACTATATTAAGAAAATTCTGATTGAAAGATGTCAGTGTCAAGTGCAATGACTTATTCGTAGTATATTTGTGTTAGGATCTTTTTGCTCGAAATTTTCTGTATGAAATTTGTATAAAATGCATACAACTGTCGAAAGGTAATGTACATACAAGAAATTTATAATATTTTGCAAGGAACTTTATGTATGGATTTTATAAAAAATACATACGCATTTACGAAAATTCTACCGGTAGATACCGCATCTACCGATTGTGTTCGAATACACGAGTGGTAAAAAGTTACCGTGTTCGAAAATTGTTCAATATCTACCGAATCCATCTATCATCTGGATTCATGAAGAATCTAATCTCAAAAAAAGGTAGTGATGCAAAGCGAAGCGTGCGCGGTAAAAGAGGAAATGTGTTCAAAGTAGGACTCTGCTCATTTTGTTAACTACGTTAAATTTCTAACCTGTTTTATATTTTCAAATTTTTTCATAGGTTATGGATCTACCCTGTTTACCACTTGCGTTCTTAAAATATCGATTCCGGTAGCTATAACCTGATAAAAAGCTGTTTACCGGTAACAGTTCACCGCTAGAATTTTCGTAAATACCTCATATAACTGACGGAAGGTAATGTGCTGGCCACATCAGATTATTTTAATTTCATTAAGCAGCTAGCTATAACCATGGAAACCGCTACTACTATTAAGAAAATGCTGATTGACAGATATCAGTATCAAGTGCAATTGACATGTTTATGTTATAATTTTACTGGAAATAAAGAATCTCTTAGGTACATGAAATTTTTTGTACGGAATTTATACAAAACACAGAACTGACAGAAGGTAATGTATTTGAAATACGGAATCTTGTGCAAGAACCTTTCTGTATGGGATTTGTACAAAATATATGGAAATAACGGAAGGTAATGTGGTGGCCACATTAAATTTTTTTAAAAAGTTCTGGGTCATGACCCACAGCTAGGTAGATCGTTTTTACCTTCCGTCACCTTTAGGTAAGGAAGGTTTTGTCTTTGGTCAAAAAATTCGATGGTGAGTTTTTGATGAATAAGCACGTTTTAGGGTCCCTACAATACGATTTTACTATTTTTACGATGATGTCTGTATGTGTGTGTGTGCGTGTGTGTGTATGTATGTGTGTCCGTGTGTGTGTGTGTGTGTGTGTGTGTGTGTGTGTGTGTGTGTGTGTGTGTGTGTGTGTGTGTGTGTATGTAACAAAATTTTCGTCTACGATAACTTCCATACTACAATTCTAAAAATTATAATTCTTTCGTATTTCTCTTCGTTACATCCATGTGAAGAGCTGATTAGATTTTGGTTAGAATTGGACAACCGGAAGTACCTTCATTTGAAGATTTTAACAGTTTTTCTTGAAAAAACTATGTTAAATATCATTTTTTCACGTTTAATGTTATTATAAATATGAAAGAATATTTTATTCTCTATACGATTTGACTACATTTTATACTTAATATTAAATGGATATAGAATTAAAAAGTTATAAAGAAATTAAATTTCATAAAGTAGCCATAGCTATGGAAACAGCTACTATATTAAGAAAATTTTGATTGAAAGATGTCAGTGTCAAGTGAAATTGACAAAGTGTGTTTGTCTTATAATTTTACTGTAAATATAGGATCTTTTGCTTTCTGTATGGAATTTGTATAAAATACATACAACTGCTTTAAGGTAATGTACAAGAAATAATAATAATAATAAATCTTTTATTTCTGCAGATACATTACACTGTATATAGAAAACGTAGCAAAATGATAATTTTCTGTAAGAAATTTGCATAAAATACATGCAACTGCCGGAAGGTAATGTACAAGAAACAGAATATTTAATTTAGCAAGGAACTTTCCGTATGAAATTTGTACAAAATACTCGTACATAGAACTGACGGAAGGTAATGTACTGGCCACATCAGATTTTTTCTTTCGGGGAAGACAGCAAATCGTTCGCCATTTAAAGCGAGTACCAAGGATCAGTATTTGGAATACTAAGTAGCACTAGCCCCCGATCTATCATTTCTTACCTGTGCCATGGCGGACATAAAGAGTGGTTTCCTTGTCGGAAACCTCTTCTTCGACCCCGCTAAAATTCTTGCGATTCTGTTGGTTTTCGTGAACAAAGAAGCGTAGATCATAGCGAAACTAATGCCGGGCATCAACCTACTCATAGCGCACGACTCGTATGATGGCTTTGCGAGAATGGGAAACGAAGCAGCATGCGAAATAGACATCCCTGAAAGGTAGAAGTTGAATTTAAATATGAGAATGTTGAAGATGAAAATGAAATTTATATAAGGCGGCATGTGTAAGTGACAGGGAGATATAAAAACGATGGATGGTAATAAATTGTAAAGAAATATACGAGTGTGTATAAGAAATTAATTTGTTTTCATTGTTGTATAGTTTTGTTTTCTGAGTAGGAGTTTCCTTAATTTATTTTTGTAATAGGCGATAAAAGAGACAAAGTTTTCTTGATTTCTAAATGGGGTATTCGAACATATTCGAATAGGCTACTTGCGTGATTATTTTGAACTGAAGAAAGGGATGCATATTTAAGAATGTAACCTGTAGATGGTGAGCGAGTGTGTTTTAATTTGATTTTGACATTAGTTCATTTTTATGTTACTATTGGACATACCGATGTTATTGCTTTACGGCCATTCATTGGTTCGGCGTAATTCTACGTCATACATGGCGGTAATATAAATACTAAAATTTAATAAATTGTTTTCTGGCAAATTAATAAATATTTAGCGAAAAGAAAAAATATGGGTAGCAAGTTTTTATCGTCTCTTCAAAAATATCAAATAAAAAAATGGCACGCAAGTAGCCCATTTCAATATATATGTCATAAAACATAAAAACTAACCACTAAAGCTTCTCATTATAATAATAGAAACTAAATATTAGTTTGTAATAATCTTGTTATTACCAATTTAATGTTTTGGAGAAGGGATATATGCCATAAAAATCAGATAGACTGCGGGAAGGAAAGGGCCAGTTATAAATCAGCCTATCAGCGTCGCGTTTATGTTGTGGTAGATGTGGCAGGGTGTGGTATTATCACATCTGGCTATAACTATCTCTTTTCCTTCCAGTCTAACCGTCTTTTTTCACGCTTCTGCCACTGTCACGTCACAAATCCCTTCCCCAAATTTTTAATAATTATTTTCTCGTAAAGTACGAATAATTAATCGATGTAAAAAATACGGGTATTTTATTTTTTTGTCTAGTATCATATTATGTAAAAATAAAAATTTGGTCAAATATCCCATTGCTAACATTATGTTTAAAAATAGTAGTAATACAAGGCAACTTTGAGACCAAGTATCTATTACCAGTAGGTAGGGTTGCTGTACAAATTGCATATAAACTACTTGGAGACAGAAATAATTCTAAATAATAATAATAGAACAATGAATGCAAAACATAAATTTTAAGTTTTTTAATTTTACGCAAGGGACGAACGAGTACGCATAGTTTGGAGAACATGCATAAAACAAACAAATTTTTTGAATGGAAGTTTTTATAACAAAAAATAATGTATGAATAAGAACATCAACAATAGGATAATGCATACAAAGTCATATTGTTTTTCATAATATGCATGTTAAAAGTTTGTTTTAACTTTATATATTCATCAACAAGTTTGCCCAAGTTTTTGTATTATACAATATTACAAACAAGATATTTTTATGAACAGCAATTAGGAGTAGAAAGCGTTCTTTTTGTGTTGAACCCAGCTATTGCGGCCGAGGCGCTAGCCGAGGCTAGGCAAGCTGGGTAAAACACAAAAAGGGCGTTCTACTCCGAATGACATATACTATTTTTTTTTCCAAGTATTTCGAAGAATTTTTTGACATTTTTTTTGGAAATTTTTAATTGTATTTGCAATTTCAGCCACAGCTGGATGTGTATACTACAAAACAAAAACGACACAATTGTCAAATAACAATTTTCAATATTATATGTGTTGCTGTGACGACTACCGCCGCCAGCGCTGAACTAAAACACTAACATTTTTTTACTAGTACAATAATAAAAACATTTTTGTACTAGTAAGACAATGAACATCTTCTATAGTGTGTGTACAGGAGCATATTACATTGTGTTCAAAAAAATTCCTAACTCGGAGTAGGCTTTGAACAAAGAAACGTATATCAATTTAAAATATTTAATTAAATGTCAATTTGACATGAGATATTGTCAAAAATGTTATCTAAAGAAATCCAAGCTTATCCTCTTGAATCTTATTTTATAAATGGAAACAAATTAAAAAACGGCGAATGTCAATGTACTGTATCCTTCTTTATTGTCTTTTCTCCTTAAAATTACATTTAAAGATCAATTTTGACAACTTGACTTTTGAACTAAATAATGATCAGACATACGTTTCACTGTTCATAGCCTACTCCGAGTTAGGAATTTTTTTGAACACACTGTATGAATATTATAATACGCTTGAAGAAAAATTAAATTTAGCAGTTGGAGTTATATTATTTTTTTAATTATTGTAATTTCTAAAAAAGCTATAGAAATTGAAAGCAATTTTATAATGAAAGTTTATGTAATATTTTTTGTAGTAATATAAATAATAAAATTTTCGTAAAAAATAAATAAAAAGATTGGCGCGAGAAATATTAATGAAAAACAACCCCCCACTCCTATGACGTCATATTACATACAGTCATTTATATCCAGTAGGAAAACAGCCACATGCTAATCTGTATGAACTTTAAGGTAACATTCTTTTCAGATCACGTGATTTTTTGAAAATATTAAACAAATTTCAATAATTGATGGTAAAATATATAATGAATATTTAGGATATTTTAATAAACAATATATTTCTAAATTTAATATTTAAAA
Source organism: Harpalus rubripes (assembly GCA_963082715.1). Taxonomy (NCBI): domain Eukaryota; kingdom Metazoa; phylum Arthropoda; class Insecta; order Coleoptera; family Carabidae; genus Harpalus; species Harpalus rubripes. The sequence continues at coordinate 5,520,760 of OY720453.1, read as the reverse complement.
GACATATAAAATTATTGCAACAATTTTGTCAACATTCTTACAATACAATCGAATCGATTCTTTTCTGTCACATTGATTCCCAGATTCCCTGATTCTATTTCTATTCTTAGTCCTTAGTGAGTGTTTCATCCTTTGTCTGTGGGAATGTTTCCCAGCATTAAGAGTGCGTGAACAGCTTCTACTCACCTGCCAGGATTAAGTAGGACAGCTCACGCGTGGAGGACTTGACGACCGGTGTGTCGTTGTATTTGAGGAACACCGCGGCGCTGAATGACGTCGTGAGAAAGCCCAGGCACGAGAAGAAGATCGCCACGATTGCTTCAGTGTTGTGCCATTGGATGAATTCTATTGGCACCTCCAAACATTCTAGGGGGAGATATTTTGGCGTCATACAAATGCTTATCACGATTATTTCTTTTTTAATCCGAAGGACACACTAGAGTCATAGGCGCCGCTAGCCTTGGTAAGGGAGGTATAGGGATCGTGCTAAAAATTGCATATCGAGATTTTGGTAAATGACCACGTTTTAAGGTCCCTAGAACCCAATTTTAACATTTTCAAGATGATGTCTGTGTGTATATGTACATGTGTGGATTCTCCACTCTAACTCAAATACTATCATTCAGAAAATTTTGAAATATTGTAATCGAAGTTTTTCTATATTGGAGAGAGCCCATTAGATTTTGGTGAAAATCGAATTACTGGAAATGGTACTTTACTAGAAGCTCAAAATAGTTTTTCTTCGATAAATACCTTTAAATGTAATTTTTTCGATATTAATGTTATAAAAATTAAAGATTATTAAATTTTCTATAGATGTGCATTAATACTTTTTCTATATATTTCATGGAAAAATTTATAAACTTATCTATAATTTAAATCCCAGATCTACGCCTTAAACAAACAAAACGCATTTATTCAAATGTATGTAACTGACAGATAAATGCCACTATCAAAGAACTAATCATTTCAAAATAATATTAGTAATGTTTTAAAAAGGAAAAAGTAAATAGAACAATAGAAAAGGAATTCAATACAGTTCCAGCATAAGTAAATATGTAGGTATGTATTTAGTGTAATAAAAATTAACGATTTACAAAAATATTTAAGTTAATCCTCATTTTGGATTAGTGAATTCTATTCTATCCCGGTATTTAAAATTTAATCTTCATTTTATTATAGTTCCGGTGATTCAATGGTTAGAGCAACGCCTCATGTCATGAGTGCCCTCGGGCCTCTGGGTTCGAATCCGACTAAGGCATGGATGTGTGTGAATGTGAACCCACTCTGTAATTGGGATTTTATCCTGTTGAGGGGCTTGAAAAAGGTAGTTACTTGGATTAGATTAGACTATATTTTAATAAATAAACTGTTAAAGTTAGAGTAAAATTCGCTAATCCAAAAAACTTAATCTTTTTTTTTTAACTCGGCGGGAGGTATTGTGTTGGCCACACCAGGTTTTTTATTTCATGAAATGTTATTAATTTTATTATTAAAAATTGCAGAAAAAGTAAATGTAATACAGTTTAAGTATTTAGAAATCTTATGTCTTGATATATTATTTTAAACATGTTACGCCGAACAGTGTATTTTTTTCAATGAAGCTATTTGAAATTATATTTCAATCGAACACATTTGTAATTTTTGCATGGCAATTAAGTACTTGATTTAAACTGTATTGTGTCATTGTCGATTATGATTATGGTGTCTCGTGGCCGCGTGCCTGAATGTCAGGTCTTGAATCTGGGGAACCGGGTTTGATCCCGACCGACGCCAAATATTTCCAATTGTAACTTGCACAAAATTGACTCCTGTGTTCCACTCTCCACGCGAGCAATGAGTGCCCGTGAGGTGACGCCTAGTAAGTGCCCGCACGGTGCAAATATTTCATCATCACCGATATCTGTGTACAAAGCAGATTGGCACACCTAGCAATAGGTAATAAGCCCTGATGATATATTTATTTATATAAAATTAAAGTGAAAATTGTGGATTTAGTGACCATCTATCGAATAAATATCAAATGAAACTTGATCGATTCAATGCCATGATTTAATATTATTAAATTAATGAGATCGAAGCAAAAGCTCTTTAAAAATTAATAGGATAAGGGGGGGCCAAACCATAGTTTCGCTCCCGCCCCCGCCCCCACAGTCAGCGCCTATGACTAGAATTATTGAAAATAAAAAGATCAGCTAGGTAAAATATAGAATATTATAGAATAAAAGCAATAAAATAGTAATCTACCATTTTTATGAATTCCTTCAAATGAAATTACCATTATAAATTTGTATAAGAAATCTACAGAATGTGAGTAATAAAAACTTATAAAATGAAATGTTTAAAAGTTGAAATTAAACGTCATAAACTTTGCAACTAAACACATTAAACAGTTAAATTAATTCTGAAACTAATTTAAGATTTCCTTGTCCTTTCTGTCACATAAATAAGATATTATAAATTGTTTTTATACAGTTATTTTTGAAATATTACTTACACTAAAGACACGTGATTTTCACAAAAATCTTTCTTCCGTACATAACTAAGACTTTCAAGAAAGTTAACAAATAATTTGTAATTAGACTCACGCGTCTTGGTTTCGTTGTCAGGGATAGAACCGTCGGGACATTTCCTGCAGGACGACTGGGCAGGCGTTTCAGGATCTTCCAGCAGGATGTGGTAACCTGGACAGGCCACACACACCCAGCAGCAGCGTTTATCCTTACCGCCTTTTTGTACGTTCTGAAACAGGAAAAAATTGGTGTCTGACGTTTTTATCCTATCTTTTAACAAGTACCTAAAAGGATAATAGTAAAATTTCAATTTAGAACAAGTTTCATAAAAAAAAATCTGATGTGGCCAGCACATTACCTTCCGTCAGTTCTATGTATTTTGTATAAATGTCATACAGAAAGTTCCTTGCAAAAGATTATATTTCTTGTACATTACCTTAAGGCAGTTGTATGTATTTTGTACTAACTCCATACAGCAAGTTTCTAACAAAAGATCCTATATTTCCAGTAAAATTATAACATAAACATACTGTCAACTGCACTTGACACTGACACCTTTCAATCAGAATTTTCTTAATGTATCGCAGCTGTTTCCAGAGTTATAGCAAAGCTGACTAATATATATGATATTTAATTTCTTTATAATTTTTTAACTCTATATCCATTTAATATGAAGTATAAAATGCATTCAAATCGTATAGAGGATAAATAATTCTTTAATATTTATAATAACATTAAATGTGAAAAAATGATATTTAACATCGTTTTTTCACGAAAAACTGTTAAAATCTTCAAATGAGGGTACTTCCGGTTGACCAATTATAACCAAAATCTAATCAGCTCTTCACATGGATGTAACGAAGAGGAATACGAAAGAATTATAATTTTTGGAATTGTAGGATTAGAGTTATCGCATTAGAAAATTTTGTCACACACAGACACACACACACACACACACACACACATACATACACACACACACACATACAGACATCATCGTAAAAATAGTAAAATCGTATTCTAGGGACCCTAAAACGTGCTTATTCGTCAAAAACTCACCACCGAATTTTTTGACCAAAGACAATACCTTCCTTACCTAAAGGTGACGGAAGGTAAAAATAGTGAAGGGCCCTATTAAGAGATGAATTCTTTATTTTTCACATACAGATAGGCCTTTTTACCTCCCGCTACCCTTGGTAAGGGAGGTATAGGGATCGTACTAAAAATCGCATATCAAGATTTTGGTAAATGACCACGTTTTAAGGTCCCTAGAATCCAATTTTAACATTTTCACAATGATGTCTGTGTGTATGTGTGTGTCCTCCACTCTAACTCAAAAACTATCATTCAGAAAATTTTGAAACCTTGTATTTTGAACTTTTCCTGTAATGGAAAGAGCCCATTAGATTTTGGTGTAAATCGGATAACCGGAAATGGCACTTTACAAGAAGCTCAAAATAGTTTTTCTTCGAAACATATCTTTAAATGTGATTTTTTCCTCATCAATGTTATTATGAAATAAATTGTGAAAAATTGTCAGCCATCGGAATTCAAACCCGAGACACCTAACTTGCCGGGACAGTGCTCTAACCAACTAAGCTATTGACTGCTCTCCTCTCGATACCTGAACAATCTTTCACTTTTTAAAGTCGTATAACTGCTGAGGATATTATATTACGACTTTAAAAAGTGAAAAATTGTTCAGGCATCGAGAGGAGAGCAGCCAATAGCTTAGTTGGTTAGAGCACGATAGGTGTCTCGGGTTCGAATTCCGATGGCTGACAATTTTTCACAATTTATTTCATATTTACAAACTGTTAACTCGTTAATATTATTAATGTTATTATAAAAATTAAAAATTATTAAATTTTCTACAGATTTGCATTAATACTTTTTCTATATATTTTATGGTTAAATTTATAAAATTATCTATAATTTAAATCCCGGAGCCTGCGCTTTAAACAAACAAAACTCCTTGGTTGTGCAGTTATTCAAATATATGTAATGACAGAGAAATGCAACTGTCAAAAAACTAACCATTTCAAATTAATAATAGTAACGTTTTAAAAAGAAAAAAGTAAATAGAACAATAGGAAAGGAAATCAATACAGTTTCCAGCATATGTAAATATGTGGGTATGTATTTAGATTAATAAAAATTAACGATTCGCAAAAAATGTTTAAGCTAATTCTCATTTTTGGATTAGTGAATTCTATTTTATCCCGGAATTTAAAATTTAATCTTCATTTTATTATCATAAAAGGTAGTTACTTGGATTAGATTAGACTATATTTTAAGAAATAAACTGCCGAAATTAGAGTGAAATTCGCTAATCCAAAAATAAGGATTAGCTTAATCTATTTTGTGACGCGGCTGTAAATGGCGGGAGGTATTGAGTTGGCCACACTAGATTTTTGAATAATTTATTAAGTCAATTGTAAACAAACAAGTGACACTTAACGGCGGTAGGGCTTGGGAAACTGGCAATGGGAACCAATGTCAATCAATATCAATACGTCGGTTGATCACAAGTATGTTTTATTCATAAAGTATTCCAAATATGTGATCACTGTAATCAACACCCCGGATTTCACTCCGGTTTAATTAAAAATCTTCAAATTCCCAGAATTTTTACATATGTTTGCATTTTCCACATGTATTTACATTATCCTGGAGGACAATTGATTTAATTCTCACATAGGTATCTTGTCTATGTAAGGATCTTTATTAAATGAATATGAACTCTCTTTATTACAACTTAAGTGCCGCAAATAGTTAGCTTAACACTTTTGGTTCCACTTTTTTTTCTTCCCTTCCATAAATAAATTTATGATACAAATGTGATAAACGAAATATTCCTAAATAGCATATTTAATTACATTCTGTAATTAGCTTAATAACAAAATACAGGGTAAGTCTGGGAAGATGCCCCCCCCCCTTTAATTTTTTATTTTTCAATTCTTATTTTAGTCGAATTTTTTCAAATACACTAATAAAAACTAATAATCTTTGTATATTTAAAATAATAAAACTTTTATATAAGCCATTTTTTTCTATTACTTAAAATATAAATGTTAAGACGCCTCACCCTAAATTTGAGCGTGTCACATTAAATTAATTAATATTTTTTTATAAGTTGTGATTTTTATTGTCTAATGAATATCACTTTATATACTCAACATAGCAACCCCAAGGAACAATTCTATCATGTATCTGTATCCGTCTAACCCGTAGGACACTTATAAATCAACCCTAAATTTGAGCGTGTCACATTAAAATAATTAATAATTTTTTGTAAGTTGTATTCTTTATTGTCTAATAAATATCTCTTTAAATACTCAACATAGCGTCCCCAAGGAACAATTCTAGCATGTTGCCGTATTCGACTAACCCGTAGGAAACTTATAAATCAACCCTAAATTTGAGCGTGTTACATTAAATTAATTAATAATTTTTTATAAGTTGTGATTTTTATTGTCTAATGAATATCACTTTATATACTCAACATAGCAACCCCAAGGAACAATTCTAGCATGTTTCTGTATCCGTCTAACCCGTAGGACACTTGTAAATCAACCCTAAATTTGAGCGTGTCACATTAAAATAATTAATAATTTTTTATAAGTTGTGATTTTTATTGTCTATTAAATATCACTTTATATACTGAACGCAGCAACCCCAAGGAACAATTCTAGCATGTTTCTATATCCGTCTAACCCGTAGGACACTTATAAATCAACCCTAAATTTGAGCGTGTCACATTAAAATAATTAATAATTTTTTATAAATTGTATTCTTCATTGTCTAATAAATATCTCTTTAAATACTCAACATAGCGTCCCTAAGGAACAATCCTAGCATGTTGCCGTATCCGGCTAACCCGTAGGAAACCTATAAATCAACCCTAAATTTGAGCGTGTCACATTAAAATAATTAATAATTTTTTATAAGTTGTGATTTTTATTGTCTATTAAATATCACTTTATATACTGAACGCAGCAACCCCAAGGAACAATTCTAGCATGTTTCTATATCCGTCTAACCCGTAGGACACTTATAAATCAACCCTAAATTTGAGCGTGTCACATTAAAATAATTAATAATTTTTTATAAATTGTATTCTTCATTGTCTAATAAATATCTCTTTAAATACTCAACATAGCGTCCCTAAGGAACAATCCTAGCATGTTGCCGTATCCGGCTAACCCGTAGGAAACCTATAAATCAACCCTAAATTTGAGCGTGTCACATTAAAATAATTAATAATTTTTTATAAGTTGTGATTTTTATTGTCTATTAAATATCACTTTATATACTGAACGCAGCAACCCCAAGGAACAATTCTAGCATGTTTCTATATCCGTCTAACCCGTAGGACACTTATAAATCAACCCTAAATTTGAGCGTGTCACATTAAAATAATTAATAATTTTTTATAAATTGTATTCTTCATTGTCTAATAAATATCTCTTTAAATACTCAACATAGCGTCCCTAAGGAACAATCCTAGCATGTTGCCGTATCCGGCTAACCCGTAGGAAACCTATAAATCAACCCTAAATTTGAGCGTGTCACATTAAAATAATTAATAATTTTTTATAAGTTGTGATTTTTATTGTCTATTAAATATCACTTTATATACTGAACGCAGCAACCCCAAGGAACAATTCTAGCATGTTTCTATATCCGTCTAACCCGTAGGACACTTATAAATCAACCCTAAATTTGAGCGTGTCACATTAAAATAATTAATAATTTTTTATAAGTTGTGATTTTTATTGTCTATTAAATATCACTTTATATACTGAACGCAGCAACCCCAAGGAACAATTCTAGCATGTTTCTATATCCGTCTAACCCGTAGGACACTTATAAATCAACCCTAAATTTGAGCGTGTCACATTAAAATAATTAATAATTTTTTATAAATTGTATTCTTCATTGTCTAATAAATATCTCTTTAAATACTCAACATAGCGTCCCTAAGGAACAATCCTAGCATGTTGCCGTATCCGGCTAACCCGTAGGAAACCTATAAATCAACCCTAAATTTGAGCGTGTCACATTAAAATAATTAATAATTTTTTATAAGTTGTGATTTTTATTGTCTATTAAATATCACTTTATATACTGAACGCAGCAACCCCAAGGAACAATTCTAGCATGTTTCTATATCCGTCTAACCCGTAGGACACTTATAAATCAACCCTAAATTTGAGCGTGTCACATTAAAATAATTAATAATTTTTTATAAATTGTATTCTTCATTGTCTAATAAATATCTCTTTAAATACTCAACATAGCGTCCCTAAGGAACAATCCTAGCATGTTGCCGTATCCGGCTAACCCGTAGGAAACCTATAAATCAACCCTAAATTTGAGCGTGTCACATTAAAATAATTAATAATTTTTTATAAGTTGTGATTTTTATTGTCTATTAAATATCACTTTATATACTGAACGCAGCAACCCCAAGGAACAATTCTAGCATGTTTCTATATCCGTCTAACCCGTAGGACACTTATAAATCAACCCTAAATTTGAGCGTGTCACATTAAAATAATTAATAATTTTTTATAAATTGTATTCTTCATTGTCTAATAAATATCTCTTTAAATACTCAACATAGCGTCCCTAAGGAACAATCCTAGCATGTTGCCGTATCCGGCTAACCCGTAGGAAACATATAAATCAACCCTAAATTTGAGCGTGTCACATTAAAATAATTAATAATTTTTTATAAGTTGTGATTTTTATTGTCTATTAAATATCACTTTATATACTGAACGCAGCAACCCCAAGGAACAATTCTAGCATGTTTCTATATCCGTCTAACCCGTAGGACACTTATAAATCAACCCTAAATTTGAGCGTGTCACATTAAAATAATTAATAATTTTTTATAAATTGTATTCTTCATTGTCTAATAAATATCTCTTTAAATACTCAACATAGCGTCCCTAAGGAACAATCCTAGCATGTTGCCGTATCCGGCTAACCCGTAGGAAACCTATAAATCAACCCTAAATTTGAGCGTGTCACATTAAAATAATTAATAATTTTTTATAAGTTGTGATTTTTATTGTCTATTAAATATCACTTTATATACTGAACGCAGCAACCCCAAGGAACAATTCTAGCATGTTTCTATATCCGTCTAACCCGTAGGACACTTATAAATCAACCCTAAATTTGAGCGTGTCACATTAAAATAATTAATAATTTTTTGTAAGTTGTATTCTTTATTGTCTAATAAATATCTCTTTAAATACTCAACATAGCGTCCCCAAGGAACAATTCTAGCATGTTGCCGTATTCGACTAACCCGTAGGAAACTTATAAATCAACCCTAAATTTGAGCGTGTTACATTAAATTAATTAATAATTTTTTATAAGTTGTGATTTTTATTGTCTAATGAATATCACTTTATATACTCAACATAGCAACCCCAAGGAACAATTCTAGCATGTTTCTGTATCCGTCTAACCCGTAGGACACTTGTAAATCAACCCTAAATTTGAGCGTGTCACATTAAAATAATTAATAATTTTTTATAAGTTGTGATTTTTATTGTCTATTAAATATCACTTTATATACTGAACGCAGCAACCCCAAGGAACAATTCTAGCATGTTTCTGTATCCGTCTAACCCGTAGGACACTTATAAATCAACCCTAAATTTGAGCGTGTCACATTAAAATAATTAATAATTTTTTATAAATTGTATTCTTCATTGTCTAATAAATATCTCTTTAAATACTCAACATAGCGTCCCTAAGGAACAATCCTAGCATGTTGCCGTATCCGGCTAACCCGTAGGAAACCTATAAATCAACCCTAAATTTGAGCGTGTCACATTAAAATAATTAATAATTTTTTATAAGTTGTGATTTTTATTGTCTATTAAATATCACTTTATATACTGAACGCAGCAACCCCAAGGAACAATTCTAGCATGTTTCTGTATCCGTCTAACCCGTAGGACACTTATAAATCAACCCTAAATTTGAGCGTGTCACATTAAAATAATTAATAATTTTTTATAAATTGTATTCTTCATTGTCTAATAAATATCTCTTTAAATACTCAACATAGCGTCCCTAAGGAACAATCCTAGCATGTTGCCGTATCCGGCTAACCCGTAGGAAACCTATAAATCAACCCTAAATTTGAGCGTGTCACATTAAAATAATTAATAATTTTTTATAAGTTGTGATTTTTATTGTCTATTAAATATCACTTTATATACTGAACGCAGCAACCCCAAGGAACAATTCTAGCATGTTTCTATATCCGTCTAACCCGTAGGACACTTATAAATCAACCCTAAATTTGAGCGTGTCACATTAAAATAATTAATAATTTTTTATAAATTGTATTCTTCATTGTCTAATAAATATCTCTTTAAATACTCAACATAGCGTCCCTAAGGAACAATCCTAGCATGTTGCCGTATCCGGCTAACCCGTAGGAAACCTATAAATCAACCCTAAATTTGAGCGTGTCACATTAAAATAATTAATAATTTTTTATAAGTTGTGATTTTTATTGTCTATTAAATATCACTTTATATACTGAACGCAGCAACCCCAAGGAACAATTCTAGCATGTTTCTATATCCGTCTAACCCGTAGGACACTTATAAATCAACCCTAAATTTGAGCGTGTCACATTAAAATAATTAATAATTTTTTATAAGTTGTGATTTTTATTGTCTATTAAATATCACTTTATATACTGAACGCAGCAACCCCAAGGAACAATTCTAGCATGTTTCTATATCCGTCTAACCCGTAGGACACTTATAAATCAACCCTAAATTTGAGCGTGTCACATTAAAATAATTAATAATTTTTTATAAATTGTATTCTTCATTGTCTAATAAATATCTCTTTAAATACTCAACATAGCGTCCCTAAGGAACAATCCTAGCATGTTGCCGTATCCGGCTAACCCGTAGGAAACCTATAAATCAACCCTAAATTTGAGCGTGTCACATTAAAATAATTAATAATTTTTTATAAGTTGTGATTTTTATTGTCTATTAAATATCACTTTATATACTGAACGCAGCAACCCCAAGGAACAATTCTAGCATGTTTCTATATCCGTCTAACCCGTAGGACACTTATAAATCAACCCTAAATTTGAGCGTGTCACATTAAAATAATTAATAATTTTTTATAAGTTGTGATTTTTATTGTCTATTAAATATCACTTTATATACTGAACGCAGCAACCCCAAGGAACAATTCTAGCATGTTTCTATATCCGTCTAACCCGTAGGACACTTATAAATCAACCCTAAATTTGAGCGTGTCACATTAAAATAATTAATAATTTTTTATAAATTGTATTCTTCATTGTCTAATAAATATCTCTTTAAATACTCAACATAGCGTCCCTAAGGAACAATCCTAGCATGTTGCCGTATCCGGCTAACCCGTAGGAAACCTATAAATCAACCCTAAATTTGAGCGTGTCACATTAAAATAATTAATAATTTTTTATAAGTTGTGATTTTTATTGTCTATTAAATATCACTTTATATACTGAACGCAGCAACCCCAAGGAACAATTCTAGCATGTTTCTATATCCGTCTAACCCGTAGGACACTTATAAATCAACCCTAAATTTGAGCGTGTCACATTAAAATAATTAATAATTTTTTATAAATTGTATTCTTCATTGTCTAATAAATATCTCTTTAAATACTCAACATAGCGTCCCTAAGGAACAATCCTAGCATGTTGCCGTATCCGGCTAACCCGTAGGAAACCTATAAATCAACCCTAAATTTGAGCGTGTCACATTAAAATAATTAATAATTTTTTATAAGTTGTGATTTTTATTGTCTATTAAATATCACTTTATATACTGAACGCAGCAACCCCAAGGAACAATTCTAGCATGTTTCTATATCCGTCTAACCCGTAGGACACTTATAAATCAACCCTAAATTTGAGCGTGTCACATTAAAATAATTAATAATTTTTTGTAAGTTGTATTCTTTATTGTCTAATAAATATCTCTTTAAATACTCAACATAGCGTCCCCAAGGAACAATTCTAGCATGTTGCCGTATTCGACTAACCCGTAGGAAACTTATAAATCAACCCTAAATTTGAGCGTGTTACATTAAATTAATTAATAATTTTTTATAAGTTGTGATTTTTATTGTCTAATGAATATCACTTTATATACTCAACATAGCAACCCCAAGGAACAATTCTAGCATGTTTCTGTATCCGTCTAACCCGTAGGACACTTGTAAATCAACCCTAAATTTGAGCGTGTCACATTAAAATAATTAATAATTTTTTATAAGTTGTGATTTTTATTGTCTATTAAATATCACTTTATATACTGAACGCAGCAACCCCAAGGAACAATTCTAGCATGTTTCTGTATCCGTCTAACCCGTAGGACACTTATAAATCAACCCTAAATTTGAGCGTGTCACATTAAAATAATTAATAATTTTTTATAAATTGTATTCTTCATTGTCTAATAAATATCTCTTTAAATACTCAACATAGCGTCCCTAAGGAACAATCCTAGCATGTTGCCGTATCCGGCTAACCCGTAGGAAACCTATAAATCAACCCTAAATTTGAGCGTGTCACATTAAAATAATTAATAATTTTTTATAAGTTGTGATTTTTATTGTCTATTAAATATCACTTTATATACTGAACGCAGCAACCCCAAGGAACAATTCTAGCATGTTTCTATATCCGTCTAACCCGTAGGACACTTATAAATCAACCCTAAATTTGAGCGTGTCACATTAAAATAATTAATAATTTTTTATAAATTGTATTCTTCATTGTCTAATAAATATCTCTTTAAATACTCAACATAGCGTCCCTAAGGAACAATCCTAGCATGTTGCCGTATCCGGCTAACCCGTAGGAAACCTATAAATCAACCCTAAATTTGAGCGTGTCACATTAAAATAATTAATAATTTTTTATAAGTTGTGATTTTTATTGTCTATTAAATATCACTTTATATACTGAACGCAGCAACCCCAAGGAACAATTCTAGCATGTTTCTATATCCGTCTAACCCGTAGGACACTTATAAATCAACCCTAAATTTGAGCGTGTCACATTAAAATAATTAATAATTTTTTATAAGTTGTGATTTTTATTGTCTATTAAATATCACTTTATATACTGAACGCAGCAACCCCAAGGAACAATTCTAGCATGTTTCTATATCCGTCTAACCCGTAGGACACTTATAAATCAACCCTAAATTTGAGCGTGTCACATTAAAATAATTAATAATTTTTTATAAGTTGTGATTTTTATTGTCTATTAAATATCACTTTATATACTGAACGCAGCAACCCCAAGGAACAATTCTAGCATGTTTCTATATCCGTCTAACCCGTAGGACACTTATAAATCAACCCTAAATTTGAGCGTGTCACATTAAAATAATTAATAATTTTTTATAAATTGTATTCTTCATTGTCTAATAAATATCTCTTTAAATACTCAACATAGCGTCCCTAAGGAACAATCCTAGCATGTTGCCGTATCCGGCTAACCCGTAGGAAACCTATAAATCAACCCTAAATTTGAGCGTGTCACATTAAAATAATTAATAATTTTTTATAAGTTGTGATTTTTATTGTCTATTAAATATCACTTTATATACTGAACGCAGCAACCCCAAGGAACAATTCTAGCATGTTTCTATATCCGTCTAACCCGTAGGACACTTATAAATCAACCCTAAATTTGAGCGTGTCACATTAAAATAATTAATAATTTTTTATAAGTTGTGATTTTTATTGTCTATTAAATATCACTTTATATACTGAACGCAGCAACCCCAAGGAACAATTCTAGCATGTTTCTATATCCGTCTAACCCGTAGGACACTTATAAATCAACCCTAAATTTGAGCGTGTCACATTAAAATAATTAATAATTTTTTATAAGTTGTGATTTTTATTGTCTATTAAATATCACTTTATATACTGAACGCAGCAACCCCAAGGAACAATTCTAGCATGTTTCTATATCCGTCTAACCCGTAGGACACTTATAAATCAACCCTAAATTTGAGCGTGTCACATTAAAATAATTAATAATTTTTTATAAATTGTGATTTTTATTGTCTATTAAATATCACTTTATATACTGAACGCAGCAACCCCAAGGAACAATTCTAGCATGTTTCTATATCCGTCTAACCCGTAGGACACTTATAAATCAACCCTAAATTTGAGCGTGTCACATTAAAATAATTAATAATTTTTTATAAGTTGTGATTTTTATTGTCTATTAAATATCACTTTATATACTGAACGCAGCAACCCCAAGGAACAATTCTAGCATGTTTCTATATCCGTCTAACCCGTAGGACACTTATAAATCAACCCTAAATTTGAGCGTGTCACATTAAAATAATTAATAATTTTTTATAAGTTGTGATTTTTATTGTCTATTAAATATCACTTTATATACTGAACGCAGCAACCCCAAAGAACAATTCTAGCATGTTTCTATATCCGTCTAACCCGTAGGACACTTATAAATCAACCCTAAATTTGAGCGTGTCACATTAAAATAATTAATAATTTTTTATAAATTGTATTCTTCATTGTCTAATAAATATCTCTTTAAATACTCAACATAGCGTCCCTAAGGAACAATCCTAGCATGTTGCCGTATCCGGCTAACCCGTAGGAAACCTATAAATCAACCCTAAATTTGAGCGTGTCACATTAAAATAATTAATAATTTTTTATAAGTTGTGATTTTTATTGTCTATTAAATATCACTTTATATACTGAACGCAGCAACCCCAAGGAACAATTCTAGCATGTTTCTATATCCGTCTAACCCGTAGGACACTTATAAATCAACCCTAAATTTGAGCGTGTCACATTAAAATAATTAATAATTTTTTATAAGTTGTGATTTTTATTGTCTATTAAATATCACTTTATATACTGAACGCAGCAACCCCAAGGAACAATTCTAGCATGTTTCTATATCCGTCTAACCCGTAGGACACTTATAAATCAACCCTAAATTTGAGCGTGTCACATTAAAATAATTAATAATTTTTTATAAGTTGTGATTTTTATTGTCTATTAAATATCACTTTATATACTGAACGCAGCAACCCCAAGGAACAATTCTAGCATGTTTCTATATCCGTCTAACCCGTAGGACACTTATAAATCAACCCTAAATTTGAGCGTGTCACATTAAAATAATTAATAATTTTTTATAAGTTGTGATTTTTATTGTCTATTAAATATCACTTTATATACTGAACGCAGCAACCCCAAGGAACAATTCTAGCATGTTTCTATATCCGTCTAACCCGTAGGACACTTATAAATCAACCCTAAATTTGAGCGTGTCACATTAAAATAATTAATAATTTTTTATAAGTTGTGATTTTTATTGTCTATTAAATATCACTTTATATACTGAACGCAGCAACCCCAAGGAACAATTCTAGCATGTTTCTATATCCGTCTAACCCGTAGGACACTTATAAATCAACCCTAAATTTGAGCGTGTCACATTAAAATAATTAATAATTTTTTATAAGTTGTGATTTTTATTGTCTATTAAATATCACTTTATATACTGAACGCAGCAACCCCAAGGAACAATTCTAGCATGTTTCTATATCCGTCTAACCCGTAGGACACTTATAAATCAACCCTAAATTTGAGCGTGTCACATTAAAATAATTAATAATTTTTTATAAATTGTATTCTTCATTGTCTAATAAATATCTCTTTAAATACTCAACATAGCGTCCCTAAGGAACAATCCTAGCATGTTGCCGTATCCGGCTAACCCGTAGGAAACCTATAAATCAACCCTAAATTTGAGCGTGTCACATTAAAATAATTAATAATTTTTTATAAGTTGTGATTTTTATTGTCTATTGAATATCACTTTATATACTGAACGCAGCAACCCCAAGGAACAATTCTAGCATGTTTCTATATCCGTCTAACCCGTAGGACACTTATAAATCAACCCTAAATTTGAGCGTGTCACATTAAAATAATTAATAATTTTTTATAAGTTGTGATTTTTATTGTCTATTAAATATCACTTTATATACTGAACGCAGCAACCCCAAGGAACAATTCTAGCATGTTTCTATATCCGTCTAACCCGTAGGACACTTATAAATCAACCCTAAATTTGAGCGTGTCACATTAAAATAATTAATAATTTTTTATAAGTTGTGATTTTTATTGTCTATTAAATATCACTTTATATACTGAACGCAGCAACCCCAAGGAACAATTCTAGCATGTTTCTATATCCGTCTAACCCGTAGGACACTTATAAATCAACCCTAAATTTGAGCGTGTCACATTAAAATAATTAATAATTTTTTATAAATTGTATTCTTCATTGTCTAATAAATATCTCTTTAAATACTCAACATAGCGTCCCTAAGGAACAATCCTAGCATGTTGCCGTATCCGGCTAACCCGTAGGAAACCTATAAATCAACCCTAAATTTGAGCGTGTCACATTAAAATAATTAATAATTTTTTATAAGTTGTGATTTTTATTGTCTATTAAATATCACTTTATATACTGAACGCAGCAACCCCAAGGAACAATTCTAGCATGTTTCTATATCCGTCTAACCCGTAGGACACTTATAAATCAACCCTAAATTTGAGCGTGTCACATTAAAATAATTAATAATTTTTTATAAGTTGTGATTTTTATTGTCTATTAAATATCACTTTATATACTGAACGCAGCAACCCCAAGGAACAATTCTAGCATGTTTCTATATCCGTCTAACCCGTAGGACACTTATAAATCAACCCTAAATTTGAGCGTGTCACATTAAAATAATTAATAATTTTTTATAAGTTGTGATTTTTATTGTCTATTAAATATCACTTTATATACTGAACGCAGCAACCCCAAGGAACAATTCTAGCATGTTTCTATATCCGTCTAACCCGTAGGACACTTATAAATCAACCCTAAATTTGAGCGTGTCACATTAAAATAATTAATAATTTTTTATAAATTGTATTCTTCATTGTCTAATAAATATCTCTTTAAATACTCAACATAGCGTCCCTAAGGAACAATCCTAGCATGTTGCCGTATCCGGCTAACCCGTAGGAAACCTATAAATCAACCCTAAATTTGAGCGTGTCACATTAAAATAATTAATAATTTTTTATAAGTTGTGATTTTTATTGTCTATTAAATATCACTTTATATACTGAACGCAGCAACCCCAAGGAACAATTCTAGCATGTTTCTATATCCGTCTAACCCGTAGGACACTTATAAATCAACCCTAAATTTGAGCGTGTCACATTAAAATAATTAATAATTTTTTATAAGTTGTGATTTTTATTGTCTATTAAATATCACTTTATATACTGAACGCAGCAACCCCAAGGAACAATTCTAGCATGTTTCTATATCCGTCTAACCCGTAGGACACTTATAAATCAACCCTAAATTTGAGCGTGTCACATTAAAATAATTAATAATTTTTTATAAATTGTATTCTTCATTGTCTAATAAATATCTCTTTAAATACTCAACATAGCGTCCCTAAGGAACAATCCTAGCATGTTGCCGTATCCGGCTAACCCGTAGGAAACCTATAAATCAACCCTAAATTTGAGCGTGTCACATTAAAATAATTAATAATTTTTTATAAGTTGTGATTTTTATTGTCTATTAAATATCACTTTATATACTGAACGCAGCAACCCCAAGGAACAATTCTAGCATGTTTCTATATCCGTCTAACCCGTAGGACACTTATAAATCAACCCTAAATTTGAGCGTGTCACATTAAAATAATTAATAATTTTTTATAAATTGTATTCTTCATTGTCTAATAAATATCTCTTTAAATACTCAACATAGCGTCCCTAAGGAACAATCCTAGCATGTTGCCGTATCCGGCTAACCCGTAGGAAACCTATAAATCAACCCTAAATTTGAGCGTGTCACATTAAAATAATTAATAATTTTTTATAAGTTGTGATTTTTATTGTCTATTAAATATCACTTTATATACTGAACGCAGCAACCCCAAGGAACAATTCTAGCATGTTTCTATATCCGTCTAACCCGTAGGACACTTATAAATCAACCCTAAATTTGAGCGTGTCACATTAAAATAATTAATAATTTTTTGTAAGTTGTATTCTTTATTGTCTAATAAATATCTCTTTAAATACTCAACATAGCGTCCCCAAGGAACAATTCTAGCATGTTGCCGTATTCGACTAACCCGTAGGAAACTTATAAATCAACCCTAAATTTGAGCGTGTTACATTAAATTAATTAATAATTTTTTATAAGTTGTGATTTTTATTGTCTAATGAATATCACTTTATATACTCAACATAGCAACCCCAAGGAACAATTCTAGCATGTTTCTGTATCCGTCTAACCCGTAGGACACTTGTAAATCAACCCTAAATTTGAGCGTGTCACATTAAAATAATTAATAATTTTTTATAAGTTGTGATTTTTATTGTCTATTAAATATCACTTTATATACTGAACGCAGCAACCCCAAGGAACAATTCTAGCATGTTTCTATATCCGTCTAACCCGTAGGACACTTATAAATCAACCCTAAATTTGAGCGTGTCACATTAAAATAATTAATAATTTTTTATAAATTGTATTCTTCATTGTCTAATAAATATCTCTTTAAATACTCAACATAGCGTCCCTAAGGAACAATCCTAGCATGTTGCCGTATCCGGCTAACCCGTAGGAAACCTATAAATCAACCCTAAATTTGAGCGTGTCACATTAAAATAATTAATAATTTTTTATAAGTTGTGATTTTTATTGTCTAACAAATATCACTTTATATACTCAACGTAGCAACCCCAAGGAACAATTCTAGCATGTTTCTGTATCCGTCTAACCCGTAGGACACTTATAAATCAACCTTAAATTTGAGCGTGTCACATTAAAATAATTAATAATTTTTTATAAATTGTGATTTTTATTGTCTAATAAATATCACTTTATATACTCAACGTAGCAACCCCAAGGAACAATTCTAGCATGTTTCTGTATCCGTCTAACCCGTAGGACACTTGTAAATCAACCCTAAATTTGAGCGTGTCACATTAAAATAATTAATAATTTTTTATAAGTTGTGATTTTTATTGTCTAACAAATATCACTTTATATACTCAACGTAGCAACCCCAAGGAACAATTCTAGCATGTTTCTGTATCCGTCTAACCCGTAGGACACTTGTAAATCAACCCTAAATTTGAGCGTGTCACATTAAAATAATTAATAATTTTTTATAAGTTGTGATTTTTATTGTCTAACAATTATCACTTTATATACTCAACGTAGCAACCCCAAGGAACAATTCTAGCATGTTTCTGTATCCGTCTAACCCGTAGGACACTTGTAAATCAACCCTAAATTTGAGCGTGTCACATTAAAATAATTAATAATTTTTTATAAGTTGTGATTTTTATTGTCTAACAAATATCACTTTATATACTCAACGTAGCAACCCCAAGGAACAATTCTAGCATGTTTCTGTATCCGTCTAACCCGTAGGACACTTGTAAATCAACCCTAAATTTGAGCGTGTCACATTAAAATAATTAATAATTTTTTATAAGTTGTGATTTTTATTGTCTAACAAATATCACTTTATATACTCAACGTAGCAACCCCAAGGAACAATTCTAGCATGTTTCTGTATCCGTCTAACCCGTAGGACACTTGTAAATCAACCCTAAATTTGAGCGTGTCACATTAAAATAATTAATAATTTTTTATAAGTTGTGATTTTTATTGTCTAACAAATATCACTTTATATACTCAACGTAGCAACCCCAAGGAACAATTCTAGCATGTTTCTGTATCCGTCTAACCCGTAGGACACTTGTAAATCAACCCTAAATTTGAGCGTGTCACATTAAAATAATTAATAATTTTTTATAAGTTGTGATTTTTATTGTCTAACAAATATCACTTTATATACTCAACGTAGCAACCCCAAGGAACAATTCTAGCATGTTTCTGTATCCGTCTAACCCGTAGGACACTTGTAAATCAACCCTAAATTTGAGCGTGTCACATTAAAATAATTAATAATTTTTTATAAGTTGTGATTTTTATTGTCTAACAAATATCACTTTATATACTCAACGTAGCAACCCCAAGGAACAATTCTAGCATGTTTCTGTATCCGTCTAACCCGTAGGACACTTGTAAATCAACCCTAAATTTGAGCGTGTCACATTAAAATAATTAATAATTTTTTATAAGTTGTGATTTTTATTTTCTAACAAATATCACTTTATATACTCAACGTAGCAACCCCAAGGAACAATTCTAGCATGTTTCTGTATCCGTCTAACCCGTAGGACACTTGTAAATCAACCCTAAATTTGAGCGTGTCACATTAAAATAATTAATAATTTTTTATAAGTTGTGATTTTTATTTTCTAACAAATATCACTTTATATACTCAACGTAGCAACCCCAAGGAACAATTCTAGCATGTTTCTGTATCCGTCTAACCCGTAGGACACTTGTAAATCAACCCTAAATTTGAGCGTGTCACATTAAAATAATTAATAATTTTGTATAAGTTGTGATTTTTATTGTCTAACAAATATCACTTTATATACTCAACGTAGCAACCCCAAGGAACAATTCTAGCATGTTTCTGTATCCGTCTAACCCGTAGGACACTTGTAAATCAACCCTAAATTTGAGCGTGTCACATTAAAATAATTAATAATTTTTTATAAGTTGTGATTTTTATTGTCTAACAAATATCACTTTATATACTCAACGTAGCAACCCCAAGGAACAATTCTAGCATGTTTCTGTATCCGTCTAACCCGTAGGACACTTGTAAATCAACCCTAAATTTGAGCGTGTCACATTAAAATAATTAATAATTTTTTATAAGTTGTGATTTTTATTGTCTAACAAATATCACTTTATATACTCAACGTAGCAACCCCAAGGAACAATTCTAGCATGTTTCTGTATCCGTCTAACCCGTAGGACACTTGTAAATCAACCCTAAATTTGAGCGTGTCACATTAAAATAATTAATAATTTTTTATAAGTTGTGATTTTTATTTTCTAACAAATATCACTTTATATACTCAACGTAGCAACCCCAAGGAACAATTCTAGCATGTTTCTGTATCCGTCTAACCCGTAGGACACTTGTAAATCAACCCTAAATTTGAGCGTGTCACATTAAAATAATTAATAATTTTTTATAAGTTGTGATTTTTATTTTCTAACAAATATCACTTTATATACTCAACGTAGCAACCCCAAGGAACAATTCTAGCATGTTTCTGTATCCGTCTAACCCGTAGGACACTTGTAAATCAACCCTAAATTTGAGCGTGTCACATTAAAATAATTAATAATTTTTTATAAGTTGTGATTTTTATTGTCTAACAAATATCACTTTATATACTCAACGTAGCAACCCCAAGGAACAATTCTAGCATGTTTCTGTATCCGTCTAACCCGTAGGACACTTGTAAATCAACCCTAAATTTGAGCGTGTCACATTAAAATAATTAATAATTTTTTATAAGTTGTGATTTTTATTGTCTAACAAATATCACTTTATATACTCAACGTAGCAACCCCAAGGAACAATTCTAGCATGTTTCTGTATCCGTCTAACCCGTAGGACACTTGTAAATCAACCCTAAATTTGAGCGTGTCACATTAAAATAATTAATAATTTTTTATAAGTTGTGATTTTTATTGTCTAACAAATATCACTTTATATACTCAACGTAGCAACCCCAAGGAACAATTCTAGCATGTTTCTGTATCCGTCTAACCCGTAGGACACTTGTAAATCAACCCTAAATTTGAGCGTGTCACATTAAAATAATTAATAATTTTTTATAAGTTGTGATTTTTATTGTCTAACAAATATCACTTTATATACTCAACGTAGCAACCCCAAGGAACAATTCTAGCATGTTTCTGTATCCGTCTAACCCGTAGGACACTTGTAAATCAACCCTAAATTTGAGCGTGTCACATTAAAATAATTAATAATTTTTTATAAGTTGTGATTTTTATTGTCTAACAAATATCACTTTATATACTCAACGTAGCAACCCCAAGGAACAATTCTAGCATGTTTCTGTATCCGTCTAACCCGTAGGACACTTGTAAATCAACCCTAAATTTGAGCGTGTCACATTAAAATAATTAATAATTTTTTATAAGTTGTGATTTTTATTGTCTAACAAATATCACTTTATATACTCAACGTAGCAACCCCAAGGAACAATTCTAGCATGTTTCTGTATCCGTCTAACCCGTAGGACACTTGTAAATCAACCCTAAATTTGAGCGTGTCACATTAAAATAATTAATAATTTTTTATAAGTTGTGATTTTTATTGTCTAACAAATATCACTTTATATACTCAACGTAGCAACCCCAAGGAACAATTCTAGCATGTTTCTGTATCCGTCTAACCCGTAGAACACTTATAAATCAACCCTAAATTTGAGCGTGTCACATTAAAATAATTAATAATTTTTTATAAGTTGTGATTTTTATTGTCTAATAAATATCACTTTATATACTCAACGTAGCAACCCCAAGGAACAATTCTAGCATGTTTCTGTATCCGTCTAACCCGTAGGACACTTATAAATCAACCCTAAATTTGAGCGTGTCACATTAAAATAATTAATAATTTTTTGTAAGTTGTATTCTTTATTGTCTAATAAATATCTCTTTAAATACTCAACATAGCGTCCCCAAGGAACAATTCTAGCATGTTGCCGTATACTTGTTTTATCTCACACAACTTAATATCTCATTTAGTTCCTGAGATATTTGCGTTCAAACATGGACCCAAAAATGGGTGTGTTTCTATTTATAAGGCTACCTGACTGGGACAAATGTAAACTTATTTATAATACAATTTCTACTGGGCATCCTTCTTGATTAATTTGTGTACATAACATGTTGTACAAATTGCAAATTTGTGAATATATTAAAACTAATATCCTATTATGTTTCTTTGGGCCGTAAAAACTCAGTTTTATTATCAAATAAAAGTATTTCCCACTTTCCAAAATTTCGTAAAGTTGTTCTGCAAAGCGGAATACTTTGAAACTTTCTAAAGAGCAATATTTCTTTTACAAAAGCTCTCACTTGTGTAATACGAGATAAAACTTTCCTGCATATTATATTACACATTCCATTATGGAAAGTATCATTCAAGAAGTGAATTATAAAAGATAGAAAATGTTTAGGATTTCATTCACTAAATATTCCATTACCCGTTTATGAGTTATAAATGTTTCTGTATTAGAATACAATTGAAATTGTATACGTAGGTAATCGAATAGATTAAAGTGCATTGTATTCAAACTTTCTGTATGGTGCACTTTCCATTTACATGTGGTAAATACTTAAATACTCTAGGGATATCTGTTGGTGGTTGGTGTAAATCTAATTATATTATCAGAGACTATTTGCTCTTTAAAACAGGGCTATTGCAACCAATTATATAAAAATCTGATGTGGCCAGCACATAACCTCTCGCCAGATATTTTACCTGGTTGTACGCATAAAACGAAAAATATTTTTTTCTTCAAGCGTATTATAATATGCATATTATGCTACTGTACACACGCTGTAGAAGATATTCATTGTCTTACTAGTACAAAAATGTTGTTATTGTTGTACTAGTAAAAAAATGTTAGTTTCTTAGTTCACCGCTGGCGGCGGCAGTAGCCACAGCAACACAGATCATATTGAAAATTGTTATTTGACAGTTGAATCGTTTGTGTTTTGCGGTGTACACAGCCAGCTTTGACTAAAATTGCAAATTTTACAAATAAAAAAATTCCAAAAAAATTTCAAAAAATTATTTGAAACACTTGAAGAAAAAATAGTATATGTCATTCGGAGTAGAACGCCCTTTTTGTGTTTTACCCAGCTTGCCAAGCCTCGGCTAGCGCCTCGGCCGCAATAGCTGGGTTCAACACAAAAAGACCGCTTTCTACTCCTAATATCATAATATACTATTAACTACAAATACATATATTCATGTCTCACTACAAAATAATTCTCACATATATTTGCAAAATCTATGGGATATTTTAATATAAATTATGTACAATATGTACATTTTTTTATATTCAATATCCTGAAATTTTCTTTTTCTACTTTCTTTTTCTTTATATTCGTCATTTTTTCGCAAATTCCCTTTGTATTCTTTTTTACGTATATTCTTTTCATAATCTTCATAATGATGTACAAATATTTTGACAATGGCATACAAATATTTTTGACAGTAACATTTATGTGTCAATTACAAACATTTGAATTTCTTGTTTTGAAGTAGTTTGATGTGAGATTTTTTTACATCAAATTATTTTATATGCATTTCTTTATATCTAAATCTATAGAAGATACAATAATAAATTTTTATTTGCCGTATAAAGAATTTAACGTTCTTTAATTTCCATTATTGTTAGATTGAGGAATCCGTAGTTAAAAATGTTATAACTAAAATCTGGATATGCGATTTTTAGCATTAATCCAATACCTCTCTTAACGAGAGGTAAAAAGAGAAAAGATAATTTTTACACTTTAGTTTTCAATTTATTTTCACAAGAAGTAATGACTTTAATTAATAAAGCTTTTGCGGAAAATTAGCTGACTTTATTAACTTTAAAATGCATAGAAAAGAAAAGTGTGGTTGACCTAAAAATAAAATCAAAAACTTTTCAGAAAAGTGACGGTGTAATTATCGCTCGTATTTCACACTATTCTTTTGTGCGAGTTCCAAGATTATTAATTTTCTAATTAAATTCTGCTATTGTTCATGTGACTTTTTTCCTTTTTTTGTATATAATACCTACCTAACTCATAAATTTCTCTGTACATAGAGAATTTATTATTGTATTTATTATAAGACAATTTATAAATTTTGTTTAAGAAAGTGTTTACAGTCTGGTGAGACAGAATCTGGACTTGTTCTAGAGTCCATCCACAGATTAAATGCACTAGAAGCGAGGAACAAATTGAAATTAATATGGGTACCCGGGCATTCAGAGATCGAAGGAAACCAGGTAGCAGATAGTCTGGCTAAGAAGGGGACAAGTTTTCCTTTCACAGGACTAGAACCGGCTTTCGGAATCTCAGCGGAAACAGTTAAAACATTGCTGAATCAATGGCACAAAAATTACTGGTTGGAGTCACCAGGGCAGAGACACTCAAAGCTCTTCCTAAATGAACCAACCAAGAAAAGAAAGGAATGTTTACTCCTAATGAGCAAACAAGACGTTAGATTAATAACAGGACTCCTAACAGGATACTGTCTACTAAACAAACACCTACACACGATGGGACTAACACAAGAACCAACATGTAGGGGGTGTGGTGAAGAGGAAGAAACTCCTCAGCTGCTTATATGCTACTGTGAAGCCTTTACGAGCAGCAGATATAATATCCTGGGGGCAGAAAAGATCCAGCAGGATATGCTAAAAGATCTGAAGAAAACCCTGGAGTTTATTAAACAAACAGGACTCCTAGAATAGGAGTAAATCTGGAGAGTACAATAGATCTACAGGTCGCAGTACAGGGATCCATAGGAGACCACCTCTTTTAATATAATATAATATAACCTAACATACAAATGCGCCTGTCCCACATTTTCAAAAAGTATTTTAAATTAAAGTTTATGTAATATTTTTTTAGTAATAATTTTTAATTAAAAACATTGTTATTATAATAAATAAAAAGATTGGTGTCAAAAATAAAAAAAAAACCACTCCTGTGACGTTGTAGCGTTTTGGTTAAAATAGGCTAACCGGAAGTGATATATTACCTCAATTTGTTAAAAGTTTTTCTTGAATAAAATAGTTTTATTTTGATTTTAAAAATAAATGCTTCAAATTATAGTTTTAGAGAATTAAATTCTGCGTCTGTGCTAATATTATTAAATTAGCCCTTTGTATAAGCGAAATATGTAAATTAAAAAATTATATACTTTTTGGTTTGTTTTTGGATTAAGACAAAAAAGTACAAGGAAGTCGTGTGTTGTCCACATCAGATTTTTATTGAATAAAATACTGAAGTAATATTATTGATTATTTGGACTTTCAAACTGGTCTAGAAATGGCGTACTGATACTACTATTGTCTGAAAGACCTACTTGTAGTAAATAATAATCCTTTATTTTCATTATTAATATTAGCCATTTCATGTAAGTTTGATTCATCCAAACGTTTGTAAACAAGTTTACTTCTAGGCACATTTATAGTACATCCCTCCTTTAAATCAAATAAAACATTCACACCGCCATTCGCTCTAAAATATCACTCTCCGTATCTCTTCCATCTCACCTTGTATTCTCCAACTCCACACGGTTCGGAGCAAACTGACCGCACTCCTCCCGGGCCCGCCAGAGGTCCATGTTGGAGCGTCCCGTTGAACTCCAGAGAGCCGTTGTTCCAGTCTCCCACCTAGACACAAATACACAATGCAAAGTTACTGCAAAGCAATGCTATCAGAGGTGCACAGATAGAGCAGAGAGGAAACTATTGTGATGCTGTGGTGACGTGGTAGTTAAAGTTAAATGAGTCCCAAGAAAAATTGTAAGGGGGTGGGGGGAGGAGTGTTGATCTATGGAAAGATAGTAGCGCATTGTTGAATGTTGTATAAAATAGTTTTATATTAAAGAAATTATAAAATGGACGTTTTAAATGATTGATAATTTGGAAGATAAGGAAGTTGATAAAACAGCAACGTTGCTAAAAATTATAACCAATAAAAACAAATGTAAAGCCTGTCATTTTTATGTTTTATTCAGTGTTCGCAATTATTATTGGTTATTTGCTATAGCAATGTTGCTACGAAATAACAACTTTCTTACAAAATAGGGGTGAATTGTGGTCTTATAATACACCATGTTAAAATTGCTTCAAGTACATTATACTAGTGCAGTGAAAAAGTGGATGTCTATTGGGAGCGTTCACGTCAAACTTTTGC
The DNA here is from genome assembly GCA_963082715.1 of Harpalus rubripes. Classification (NCBI taxonomy): domain Eukaryota; kingdom Metazoa; phylum Arthropoda; class Insecta; order Coleoptera; family Carabidae; genus Harpalus; species Harpalus rubripes. The sequence continues at coordinate 5,494,183 of OY720453.1, read as the reverse complement.
AGGTGACAGCACAACAGTTTAAACAATTTATTTTATATTTAATTTTAATTTATCGATATTTTCCATTCTTCTTGACTTTTGCTTCAATCTAATATAAGCATTTTATACTTTTGTTTTTGTAAATGAATGCTCTATTTTATTTTCATAGCAGTACGACATTTTGTTTGGTTATGTAATATACCGACAGAGCAGTTATATGTCTTTTAGTTCCTGACTAAACTTTTCATTAAGAATGGAAACAAGTGACATTTCTCAACATTGTATAGTTATAAATTTGGACAGCGAGCGTTTTTCCTACTCTGTCGCGCATGAGCGGTTAAGTGACATTTTGCGTTGACAAAAGAGAGCACAAATGGCTACTTTGTATATAGTACCGCCCTCAACAGTTGTAGCGCCTTAAATTCTGTTTCCCAGACAGATTGATGCAGGAAAAAGGTAGAAACCACGATTTAGAATTTTAAAAATGATTGTTAGCAGAATTTTTGTCAGAAATGATTTAAAATTTCTAATAATGTAACTAAATAGATAGCGACCCAAATGAGCGAATCTCCAGATGCTACAGAGAATTATGTAACCAACATTTTATAGTAAACAGAGAGAGAGAGAGAGAGAGAGAGAGAGAGAGAGAGAGAGTATAATCCCCCAAATCATTCTCCGGAGCGGCTGACTGAAGACTTTTGAGCGTTTCACAAAAGAAATGTATACATTAGTGGTTGAAAATACCAAAACGCACAACAGTTAACGACAAGAATATTTCTGACGATCCAGGAAGTAGGTTCAACATCGTCCAGACACAAATGGAACAAGGTATTAAAAAACTGCATCACATTGAAGTGTTGTAAAATTAGATTTCTTATCGCCTTAGTTTATAAGTACAAACCCTTATGTCAATATGTCAACAAAACATTCTTTCTATTTGATGAAGCGGTCTAACTTTTTCTGAAAACTAGTTTTTTATTCAGTCAGAGTAGAATTAGCTATTATTGTCAGAGAGAATATTCCTCCGGGGCTAAGTCAAATACCAAAATAGTTATTAACGTCATAAGGCTGATATAAAGCAAATAACATATGAGGTTGAATATTGTAAAATAGAGGCGATAGCCCGAGATTTTACAATCAACCGTGCGTGTTATTTGTATATCGGCCGTGTGATGTTCAGTATTTTTCATAATAACATAATAGTATATTCTATAACTAGTATGGAATAGATCATTTCCGCGCAAGCGAAAAGTTTGTAGGCCGAGCCGTAGGCGAGGTCTACGGTTTCACGAGTGGCGGAAATACTATTCTATACGAGTTTTAGACTATACTTTCTCTAACACTATTTAAAAAATATATTTTGCTCATCACTTGACAATTTGCAAATAATAATATAATATTATTGGTATGTTTGATATAAAAGCAATAATTTTTATTTAACTTACCATGTAAAAGCTTCAAAACACGTAAAACAAGGCGTATAATAATATTTTGTAATCATTTCTTTTATAATTTGACAGTTAAGGCAGTTGAGGTGACAAAATAAAAGAAACAAAGCGCCAAGCAAAGCCGTCTTGATTTTGAAAACAATTACGTTTCCCATGTATTTTAAATGGGTGAATTGAAAAACTAGTGGTTTGTGACTGCCTATTACGGAATATTATTCCGTAACAGTATGATAGAATGTCCTCATTCTGTTACAGTTTTCAGTTATAGAATGTAAGTCGAATTTCGGAAATGATTTTCATTGGAGAAATAAATCATTTTTCTTTATTGAAAACCAACAGTTTCCTCTGAAATATTATATTATCTATTTCCATTTCCAGTATAAACTATAAATATTCTTTTGCGGATATGATTTCGTTGTAAAAGAGCGAGGAAGTGAAGATAATTTCCTGGTTGGAATGTAGGTTGGTGCATTAACTACGCGTAACTTCTCTCCAATACCTCGTTGTCGGACTTTGTATCTCGCATCTCTCTAGATGTTTCCACAACTATCGCCCTTAGATTAGCCTTAAGTGATCGGAGAGAGGCCTTCACCAAACTTAACTGGACACATGCCAGCAGAGTTGCTCATTGTTTTTTACAAGTTTGGAAGGACATTAAAAAGATGGTGTAGTGTTTCACACTTTGAGGTAGTCAAATAGCAGGGAAATTCAAACAATTAAGGTGGATTTATGCAGTCTACTTTTTATTTTGCTTTTTCTTTTTCTTTTCGCTTTTACTTTTACTTTAAGTTTGGCACTTTATACAGCTAATTTAAAGCCTTCGATACACATGTGATGTGATTTTTCTGGCATATAGTCGTAAATGTACACAGAATAATATATCCTGTTAAAATGGAAAAGAATGTAATAATTTGTGCATATAAAAATATTATTACATAGTAAGTAAATATACTAACTAATTTCATTTATTACAAGCGCTATACTTTTCCACGCATTCTTTTTGGCCACTTTAGCCTTGAATAAAATATCTATCATATACATAAGTGGGGATATTTTTGAATTCAATCTAATAATATACAATCTTGTTCTTTATTTATTTTCGTTTGCATAACCTAAAACCTGCACATAAAAACAAATACACAACACGCTGACGTTTGTGAAGTGGAGCTCATGCGCAGTTGTAAAATTCTTTTACTTTAACGATCGTAAGTTGAAAGTTGGTCAACTTAAGGTCTTAAAGTAAAGTTAAAAGAATGCACATAAAGCAGTACATATATTAACACACATTTAACTTTTATAAAATAAAAGAAAAGGTAAAATAAAAAGTAGGGTGCATAAATTCACCTTTAGGGTACAGTATTTAGTAAAATAAAACGTCACTTTTGTGCTGTATGAAAACAAAGTAATAGCGTCTTCCATTTATATATTTAGTTCTGCAATTAGTGCAACTAATGACCGACATTAATTGTTAAAACACATGCGTAATGCATTTTAAATGAAATTTGTTACAAAAGTCCAGTGCAAGTTTGTTAGCAATCACTGTCAAATAGCGAGGTTACGTAGCTATAGATTTCACTACACAAGTTTCGGGCTATGAAGACTTAACTTTTTACATGCATTGTACTTAGACAGATACTTTTCACAATTGAAAATATATTAATTTGACAGACAGCACTGGCAAGAACTGACGGTGCGAGAAAGTGACACTCAGCAAGGCACAGTTTATTTTATTTATTTATTTGATTTTGAGGGAACAATACAGTCGAAGACCAAAGACAGTTCCACGTATACATACAAAAAAGTTATACAAAATTATATAAAGACATTTGTACAGACATAATTAAATGTAAATTTGCGATAACAAAAAAAATCACTTATTCACTAAATTTACCAATCAGTAAGTTACGCAGTTGAGTCAATGTCAAGTGAAAAATATCAAGTTCACTCGAAATGTATACATAAAACATGTAAAACTCAGCTAATGCACACTGTTTATATAAATGGAAAATAAATGCATTCAGTGCAAAAAAGTTTGCACTAAATATAAAAATGGTAAACGCTATAATTTTCAAGTTAGACCACCTTATTTGATAAATATTATTTAAAGCGAACAATTATATTCGAATTTACTTTAGATTTAATTGGATTTATCACTGACACTGTTGACATAGCACTATAGAATGCGTAGAATATTATTGACTAGTATTAATTTTGACTTCACATTCACTTAGTTTTTCATGTAACAAATCAATTATTTTTCTTTCCTGGATTAATTTCAAAAATATTTTGTTTCTTGTTGCGTCTACGGATTTCTCATTGTTCTACTAATAATTATACTAAGTTATCGTTGAAACCACGTTGACATTTATTACCTGCAAACCATTAAAGATGAATAAATTACTCTGCGTTTTTTCATTGTTTCAGTACCTACTATTGAATTTTCTTTTAAATCGCTGTTTATCTCGGATTTATGTATAAATCTCGTTGGTAAAGTCGATTTAGAATACAATCCAAATCCACTTAAATCCGATTAAGGACGTCGATATAAACATACTCTATGTAAGTTTATATATCGAAACTTCGGTTTTGTAAAATTAAATGCTGTATGCCCAAGATATCGAGTCATTTTTAACAGCTAATTACAAATAAAATTGGTAAATTAGAGCTTTCTATTATTATATTATAAATATCATCACCGAAATTCAAATAAAAAGTGTAATATTGTATTTGGTAATAGGAAAAGAAGTAATGATATATTTTTCATTTTCGTTATAAGTAAATGGATATGAAAGGTACAAAAAAACTTTTGGTCACTTAGGGTATGAACTTCCGGTAAAAAATAATACACGAAAAATACATTATAAGAGGTTAATTATTATAATTAATTAAACATTTTTTTCCTTCTAAAAAGAAGAATTAATAATATATTATACAGGAAGCGTAAAATGCTTGATTTTTTGCAGATCTATATTCTATTGGGTTACATTTAGTAACATTTGAATAATTGAACAAGACAACAGAAATTTGTTGTCAGTTGAATCGTTACAAATGACAAAAATTTATTGAAAATTTTGGTTTCAATAATTGTAATTTAGTACAGTTTAAAACAAGAAATAGTTGATGCTGCCAGTGTGGCAGATTTGATAAAATAACCTCTTGAGGAATAATGTACATATTTTGACCAAAGGCAAAATGGTGCACTTTCCTTTTCTTTCAATTTAATTTTTTGTACTGTGTGAAATTTATTTTTGATTAAATAAAACGAAACATTGATAACCTGACGATATTAATATTTAGTTTATGTAAAATTTACTGAAAACCATTTTACATACATACATATGCAAATTTTGCAAAGATTTTTAACACTATTATCCTCAGAAGGTAACTTTACGTTCTATAAATCTAAGTTGTGAATAACAAATCTTACTTGTACATAGTCGTAAGTTCCATCTCTCTTCAGCTGATAATTCACTATATCGTACCTGAAATTAATTAACATAATTAACAAATCTTAATTACAGTTTGAGAAATCCTAGTTTTACTGGAACTTGAAGTGATAAAACCATGAATTATAAATTAACTACACTTCTCTGTAGATTGCAACTTTGTTTCTAGTTCTGAACTTTTGAAGAATACTTTATTTTTCCATTTTATTCCAACAAATTTTCATGGTTGATTGAATTTTTCTCGGTGAAATAATTATTAAAATATAATGAATTTTTAAAAAAGGTATAAAGATTTTACAAGTGAAGTAATCTAGAGATAGTGCAAGTTTATAACTTCTAATATGGAGAAAATTTTTGTTATGGTATGAATTTAATAATAAATATTGCATGAGTGCATTTTCTGTGTTCATATATCTGTGAAACATTCATATTATGAAAGAATAGAAATGAAATATTTAAATGTACATATATTTTATACAATAAAAATTTTACCTTTTACTGTTCTTCCGTTTATATCTCGTCAGTAAATAATAATGAAAAGTTTATAAAGTTAAATAATTGTGTTTTATAAACACATCCTTTCATTATTATGTACCTACAGACGATCGAAAATAGTGATGCACGCGAGGCGAGACGAGACGAGCAATATAAAATATCGATCTCGTCCCGTTTTCGGATCTGTAATCTCGCTCTCGTTCTCGCATTTTTTTTGGATCTCATCTCGTTCTCTCGCGAGAGTCTCGCTATAAAAATAAGCGCTTGCGCACTACGTATTTACGTAACTATTTCACTACAAGAGACAAGTTCGCTCCATTAGCACCGTCTTTCATGTATTTGCAGTCGTATAACTATAATAAAGAGACGAAACACTAAATTCTGGTCACCAAATTATTTCAATACGAACATAATGTTTAATCATTTACGGTCACCAGAAAATGTGATATGTTAGTAAATAATTTAATTTACCTCTAAAATATCCAATTTATCATCAAATTATGATCTCTAAACTATTTCAATAAGAACACATTCTGTCATCAGCAAACGAATTAAACATTTAAAAAAAAAAAATTGTAACTAAAAGTATCTACACTTTTTCATTAAATATATGCCAATATTTAAGTAAGATTAAGTCATAAAAAACCGCTACACTGGTAACCCGCTGGCAATCAATCACTCAGCTTCTCTCCCTGTTGGCTCCCATCGACGCTTCATATAACATCCTTTTCTTTTCAGGGGCGACAAGAGTTTTATTAACCGTGGTTTTAACTGAGGTGAATTAGGGGCTGAAATATTACAGAAAACTAGTTCTATTGGATGCAATACCGATTTTGTCTTTATTTTTGCATTTTCTCGCTCAGAGTCCGATACTAATCGACTCTAAATAGACTCAAAAAATATTGTAAATTCATATAATTTTCACATTTACGTGTTCTTTGCATGAATTAGCGTTGACTCCACTCCTTGTACGGTGCATTTTTCATTGAATTATGAATCAAAGCTATAAAGTTACAAATACTTATTATTGCGAGATTCTCGGGAGAATCTCGCGAGATTTCTCGCTTCTCGCAGTTGTTATATCGATCTCGCCTCGAATTTTAAACTGTAATCTCGCTCTCGTTCTCGCCTCGCATAATGCAAGGAGACGAGACGAAATGCGAGAGTACTCTCGCCTCGTCGTGCATCACTAATCGAAAAGTTGATGCCAGTTTGAAATTTTGATGTACTTCAAATTGACTATCATTTTTGCACGTCAAAATATTTATAATCTTCTTCACGTGAGAGTAGCATTGCGTAATGAAAAGTGTATGATTCTTGATGACATACGTAATAGTATATTAAAGAACGTGTTTTATAAGACATGTTTTTTTCGCACGCGTCAAAATTTAGAAAACGAGCGTTAGCGAGTTTTCTAATTGACAAGTGCGAAAGAAAGTCTTATAAAATGAGTTCTTTATACTATTTTTTTATATTTTGCGCCTTCTACAATAACATTTACTTACTCAATTTGTGATTATATTTGTAACCATTTGTACATTTTCATGTAAATAATCTTCCCTAAATAAAAAAAAAAATAATAAAAAATAATATCTCGGACACGAAAAGAGATATCGACCTGTGGTTTTAAAATCTTAAATCTACACTCTTCAAACTACTTAAATACAAATTTTCAGAATTTTTATTTTTTTAAAAATTTCCACCCTTTTTAAACCACACCGCCCTCATACCCAAAAATGGGTGTACGGTACACCTTCAACGACCTCACCAGTAAATTCCTCGTACCAAAAAACATAAGTATAGCAAATTTCATCAGAATATTCCAACGGATACATTAATTATTAAACATTCCTTAAAATTGTCAAAAACAGAAAAAATCGCAAGGGGTACACCTTAGATTTTTTGCGAATTTTCAGACTTTTCCTTCTGGAGATTGTAATAGTTGTTCAAAAATTATGAAAATTGGTATGCTTATGTAATTTTGCTCGTAGAATATAATGGTGATATCGCCAGCGGTGTATAGTTGACCATTTTTGGGATATGACCCAAAAATGGACATTTTTGAGCAAAGATTTGAGGACGAATATCTCGGACACGAAAAGAGATATCGACCTGTGGTTTTAAAATCTTAAATCTACACCCATCAAGCTACTTAAATACAAATTTTCAGAATTTTTAATTTTTTTAAAATTTCAACCCTTTTTTATACCACACCATCCTCATACCCAAAAATGGGTGTGCGGTACACCTTCAACGACCTCACCAGTAAATTCCTCGTACCAAAAAACATAAGTATACCAAATTTCATCAAAATATTCCAACGGATACATTAATTATTAAATATTCCTTAAAATTGTCAAAAACTGAAAAAATCGCAAGGGGTACACCTTAGATTTTTTGCGATTTTTGGCTATTTTCAGACTTTTCCTTCTGGAGATTGTAATAGTTGTTCAAAAATTATGAAAATTGGTATGCTTATGTAATTTTGCTCGTAGAATCTAATGGTGATATCGCCAGCGGTGTATAATTGACCATTTTTGGGATATGGCCCAAAAATGGGCATTTTTGAGCAAAGTTTTCAGACCCAATATCTCGGAAACGAAAAGAGATATCGACCTGTGGTTTTAAAATCTTAAATCTACACCCTTCAAACTACGTAAATACAAATTTTCAGAATTTTTAATTTTTTAAAAATTTCGACCCTTTTTTAAATCACACCATCCTCATACCCAAAAATGGGTGTGCGGTACACCTTCAACGACCACACCAGTAAATTCCTCGTACCAAAAAACATAAGTATACCAAATTTCATCAAAATATTTCAACGGATACATTAATTATTAAACATTCCTTAAAATTGTCAAAAACTGAAAAAAATGCAAGGGGTACACCTTAGATTTTTTGCGATTTTTGGCCATTTTCAGACTTTTCCTTCTCGAGATTGTAATAGTTGTTCAAAAATTATGAAAATTGGTATGCTTATGTAATTTTGCTCGTAGAATCTAATGGTGATATCGCCAGCGGTGTATAATTGACCATTTTCGGGATATCACCCAAAATGGGCATTTTTGAGCAAAGTTTTGAGGACGAATATCTCGGACACGAAAAGAGATATCGACCTGTGGTTTTAAAATCTTAAATCTACACCCTTCAAGCTACTTAAATACAAATTTTCAGAATTTTTAATTTTTTAAAAATTTCAACCCTTTTTTAAACCACACTATCCTCATACCCAAAAATAGGTGTGCGGTACACCTTCAACGACCTCACCAGTAAATTTCTCGTACCAAAAAACATAAGTATACCAAATTTCATCAAAATGTTCCAACGGATACATTAATTATTAAACATTTCTTAAAATTGTCAAAAACTGAAAAAATCGTAAGGGGTACACTTGAGATTTTTTGCGATTTTTGGCCATTTTCAGACTTTTCCTTCTGGAGACTGTAATAGTTGTTCAAAAATTATGAAAATTGGTATGCTTATGTAATTTTGCTCGTAGAATATAATGGTGATATCGCCAGCGGTGTACAATTGACCATTTTTGGGATATGACCCAAAGTAGGCATTTTTGAGCAAAGTTTTGAGGACGAATATTTCGGACACGAAAAGAGATATCAACCTGTGGTTTTAAAATCTTAAATCTACACCCTTCAAACTACTTAAATACAAATTATCATAATTTTTTTTAATTTCGACCTTTTTTAAAATCACACCATCCTCATACTCCAAAAATCTGAAGTGGCCTACCTCTCGCTATTTAATTTTTATTAATTTAAATATACATACTTACATATTTAGTTATTGCGGATCCATTCCATATACTAGGGTTCTACTTACTATTTTCTTTTTAAAACGTTACTGTTATTAATTTGAAATGATTAGTTCTTTGACAGTGACATTTATGTCAGATACATTTAAGATATGAACTGTGTAACCAAGGAGTTTTGCTTGTTTAAAGCGTAGGCTCCGGGATTAAATTTATAGATAATTTTATAAATTTATCCATAAAATATTTAGAAAAAGTATTAATGTAAATCTGTAGAAAATTTAATAATCTTTAATTTTTATAATAACATTAATCTCGAAAAAAACGTTAAATTCTTTATTCGATAAATATAAATTCATTATTATATCTTCTATAGATTTAGAGATAAAGAAATGCATATAAAGTTATTTGATGTAAAAAATCTCACATCAAACTACTTCAAGGCAAGAAATTCAAATGTTTGTAATTGACACATATATGTCACTGTCAAAAACATTTGTATGCCACTTTCAAAAATATTTATACATCATTATGAAGATTACGAAAATAAAAAAAGTCAACAACGCAAAAGAATATACGTAAAAAAGCATATAAAAGGAATTTGTGAAAAATATAAAGAAAAAGAAAAGGAATGTAGAAAATGAAAATTTCAGGATATTGAATATAAAGAAAATGTATGTATTATACATAATTTATATTAAAATATCCCATAGATTTTGCAAATATATGTGAGAATTCTTTTGTAGTGAGACATGAATATATGTATTTGTATTTAATATTTTTACCTTCCGTCACCTTTAGGTAAGGAAGGTATTGTCTTTGGTCAAAAAATTCGGTGGTGAGTTTTTGATGAATAAACACGTTTTAGGGTCCCTAGAATACGATTTTACTATTTTTACGATGATGTCTGTATGTGTGTGTCTGTGTATGTATGTGTGTGTGTGTGTGTGTGTGTGTGTGTGTGTGTGTGTGTGTCTGTGTGTGACAAAATTTTCTAATGCGATAACTTTAATACTACAATTCCAAAAATTATAATTCTTTCGTATTCCTCTTCGTTACATCCATGTGAAGAGCTGATTAGATTTTGGTTATAACTGGTCAACCGGAAGTACCCTCATTTGAAGATTTTAACAGTTTTTCTTGAAAAAGCGATGTTAAATATCATTTTTTCACATTTAATGTTATTATAAATATTAAAGAATTATTTATTCTCTATACGATTTGAATGCATTTTATACTTCATATTAAATGGACATAGAGTTAAAAAATTATAAAGAAATTAAATATCATATATATTAGTCAGCTTTGCTATAACTCTGGAAACAGCTGCTACATTAAGAAAATTCTGATTGAAAGGTGTCAGTGTCAAGTGGATTTGAGAGTATGTTTATGTTATAATTTTACTGGAAATATAGGATCTTTTGTTAGAAACTTTCTGTATGGAATTTGTATAAAATACATACAACTGCCTTAAGGTAATGTACAAGAAATATAATCTTTTGTAAGGAACTTTCTGTATGATATTTATACAAAATACATAGAACTGACGGAAGGTAATGTGCTGGCCACATCAGATTTTTTTATTTATGCGTACAACCAAGTAAAATATCTGGCGAGAGGTTATGTGCCGGCCACATCATATTTTTATTTTTGCAATAAGAAATTATAGTTATTAATGTCTATATTTTAAGACCCATATATTTAAATCCATTATGGCCACAAATATTAACATATTAATTGCTTTATATATGGTATAAAGACCAACAATTATTACAGTTAATTTGGGTATAAAAAATTCATATCTTACCTTCCCGGAGGGTCTCCTTTTTTATCGAATTCGACCGTCTCCCCATTATAGTCAAAGGACACGTTCATAAGATAGTTCTGAAAAATAAAACATCCTCAAATCCCCAGGAAGCCACCGCGGAGCGGAAATTCAAAATCTCCTGCGGAGTACCAGCCAATATATTCTTAATTACGAACTTAGCAGCGTAGCCTCCCTTACAATGTCATATTTTATTTCCAGCGACACCATTGATTTAATTACCTCCCTAAAATACATCATCGGAGGGCAGAAATGTTCCATCCAGTAATATGGAAGACAAACGAAAAGTTACTTGATGCATAAAGCAAGTTGAGAATGTAATTTTGTTAGTAGATGTGTGGAGAATTTTAAATGAATATAAAATTTTGATTCCAACTTCAGAAAGTTTGAAATAAAGCAATTATGGGGTGAGTGATTAGAATACAGGGCTAATGAGTAATCGATAGGCCCCAAAAATTTAATTACGGGAGAACAAATTGGTTCGAACCCAACCTACATTTAAAAAAAAATTCAATATCTATTTATAAAGTATAATTCCTATAAATGTGGACAAAGGCGGCTCGTGTGTTACAGATTTGTCAGTAGTAATATAAATTATATACTTTTTATAAATGTCTTTCCTATGATTTGCGTCATATAGCCCATTGAGTAAAAAAAACTTGTCTGATCTTTAACTGATTTCGAGAAAAACGAAAAATCGAAGAAAAACTGACAAAGATAGTGATCGAACAAAATTTTGTATGTCAGTAAATAGATTATAAAATATAATATAATTTTATAAGAAACATTTTTTTTCAATTTAAACAATGGGCTTCCTCAAGGATCCGTTTTATCACCAATTTTGTTTAATTTATATATTAGTGATTTACCAGCTACCGGTTCTCAAAAATTTATTTATGCAGACGACATTGCACTGGCGACTCAACACAAAAATTTTGAAGAACTAGAAAAAATTATTACAAAGTATTTAGAAGCTCTAAGCATTTATTTAACAAAGTGGCGATTATGTCCTAACCCCCAAAAGACAGAAATTTGTTGTTTTCATCTTGCGAATAATCTAAAAAAATAATAAACTTAAAGTAAATTTTAATGGTTCCATATTAAACCACAATTTTTCTCCAAAATATCTTGGCGTAACGTTACATACCTCTCTCACATATAAATATCACATTGAAAAATTGAGATTAAAACTGAAAACACGTAATAATATTTTATTAAAACTTGCCGGCTCCAGTTGGGGAGCTAATGGGCATACATTACGAATTACAGGAGTAGCTCTGGTATATTCTGCAGCAGAATATTCTTGTCCAGTCTGGAAGAACAGTGCTCATGTAAATCAGGTAGATGCACAATTAAATACAACGTTACGGATAATAACTGGTACAATTAAATCAACCCCTATACCATGGCTACATGTTTTAGCACATATCGCATCATATGAAATTAGAAGAAACTACTTTACTAAACGTTTTTGGGATAAATTTCAAAATTCACCTGATATGTTTTCGATTACAAAAGTTTTGAGAATTTACCATCTAACAGACTAAAATCTCGTAAACCATTTTGGAATGAAGAATTTCTTAATGCACCTTTCTGCACTTCAGAACATTGGAAAATTGCATGGCAGACAGCCGATATTCCAAATAAAAATTTAATTTCAGATCCCACAAAAGAAGTAACAGGTTTAGATCAACCAAGGGCTATTTGGTGTAAGTTAAATCGTTTTCGAACATGCCATGTAATAATATGTTATATCACTGGTCCAAATTGTGATTGTGGGGCAGAAAGAGAAACAATTCAGCATATAGTTGAAGAATTTCCCTTATCAAAATTTCAGCAAGGTCTCGCCGAACTTCACCTATTAACGGAAGATGCACTAAATTGGATAGTAAAAATCAAAAATATTTAATTTGTATTGTTTTTTTTTTCTTATTCTTCATGTATTATTTTATCGAATGTATTTGTACTGTCTTTCTTTCATACGAAATATATATAAATATATACTAATGATTACAAACTTATTTGTAAAATAAATATTGGCTAGTTCCGCCACAACATTTAACAGTACAATTATCTGACCTTTTTGGAAAAACAAAAGGTAAACAAAAAGTCTCATTTAATTGAAGTTGTAACTCTTATAGTTTTCGAAGTGGCAGAGGTAAACCTTGTGAAAACTCATTTTCCACTCTCTTATATCTCGGAAACTATTAAAGATCGGATTCATGCTGATTAAGCTTTTTACTCATTTTGCTCAATACTATACAAATACCCTTAAAATTTATGACACAGGTTTATAAACACATCATTCATTATGTATTTTTTTAATGTTAAAAACTTCAACCCACCATCCCTGCTTATCAAAATTCGTTGCTAATTAATTCAGTTCATTAAAAACTGCCAACTAATTCATAAAACTCCGTCCATTTGTCTTGCGGATGACTCGGCGCTAACAATTGCATCAGCTGTCACTTACTTTGAACAATGAGCCGTTGAAGGGCAGCAGTTGGGGGCAGAGCCCTACCGAAGGCTTCCCGCATACATCTTGCTGCATGGAGTGGATAGCGTAAGCCAACGTGTAGATTGCCTTAATCACGAACGAGAGTTTGGAGTCTTGGCGGTATTTTTCCTGTAGGCTTTCGTTACCTGAAAAGAAGATGATGATATTGTATTCAGATTATTTTTACAAATTCTAAAAACTATATTAGTTCTTTTACTTTTTTACCTCCCCTCACCTTTAGGTAAGGAAGGTATTGGATTTGGTCAAAAAATTCGGTGGTGAGTTTTGAATAAACACGTTTTATGGTCCCTAGAATACGATTTTACTATTTTTACGATGATGTCTGTATATATATATATATATATATATATATATATATATATATATATATATATATATATATATATATATATATATATATATATATATATATGTTGTGTGTGTGTGACAAAATTTTCTAATGCGATAACTTTAATACTACAATTCCAAAAATTATAATTCTTTCGTATTCATCTTTGTTACATCCATGTGAAGAATTGATTAGATTTTGGTTATAATTGGTCAACCGGAAGTACCCGAATTTGAAGATATTAACAGTTTTTCTTGAAAAAAATTATGTTAAATATCATTTTCTCACATTTATTGTTATTATAAATACTAAAGAACATTTTATTCTCTAAACGATTTGAACGCATTTTATACTTCATTTAAATGGATATAGAGTTAAAAAATCTGATGTGGTCAACACATAACCTTCCGTCAGTTCTATGTATTTTGTACAATTTCCACAAAGAAAGTTTCTTGTAAGATTCTATATATTTCCAGTAAAATTATAACTTAAATATATATATATATATATATATATATATATATATATATATATATATATATATATATATATATATATATATTTTCTTAATGTAGTAGGTAGATGTTTACATGTTTATAGCACAGCTGGCTGCTTTGTGAAATTTAATTTCTTTATAATTTTTTAACTATATCCATTGAATATGAAGTATAAAATGTAATCAAATCGTATATTTATAATAACATTAAATGTGAAAAAGTGATATTTAACAGCATTTTTTTAAGAAAAACTGTTAAAATCTTCAAATTAGGGTATTTCCGGTCAACCAATTATAACCAAAATCTAATCAGCTCTTCATATGGATCTAAAGAAAAGGAATACGCAAAAATTATAATTTTTGGAAAGGTGGCATGGAAGTTATGCGATCCGAAAAAATTGAATTTTTTGACCAAAAACAATACCTTCCTTACCTAAAGGTGACGGACGGTAAAAATTATAAAGAAATTAAATTTCATAAAGCAGCCAGCTATGCTATAACTTTGGAAACAGTTGCTATTTTAAAACCTAAAACAATTCTGATTGAAAGGTGTCAGTGTCAAGTGCAATTGACAGTATGTTTGTGTAATAATTTTACTGGAAATATAGGATCTTTTGCTAAAAATTTTCTATATGGAATTTGTATAAAATACATACAACTGCCTTAAGGTGATATACAAGAAAAATAATCTTTTGCAAGGAACTTTCTATATGACATTTATACAAAATACATAGAACTGACGGAAGGTAATGTGCTGGCCACATCAGATTTTTATAATCTGGTTACGACATACAAAAATAAGGCAATATTTTTAATATAAAAAGTTTTTTTATTTATTACCGATTCAGAATTCAGATAGCATAATAAAAATAAATATCTATTATTGTCTAAATTCTATTTTGCTATTATAGTTTATATTCTATTTCTGTCCGTTAGGTAAACACAATGAGAATCCATATAATTTTGCTGGAAAATTATTTCCGCGTTTAAACCAAAATATATTGTGCTCGTATAGAAATATATTACTTTACGTGACATGTATGTTATATAATTTAGCCTTTTAATGTCACTACCAGACGCGTTTCATGTATGTCTTATAATTTTATTGTTGAAATCCTGACAATTCATTGGTGACATAAATGGTAACTGCAGTATATTATTTTAATCTTGGTTTAAATACTTAAACATTTAATATTTGGTAGTTTTATTGACTTTTAATTCGAATCCAATATAAAGTGTAGTATACAACTCGCTATAATAGCATTCTATGTTATTGTATATATGCTGTCACTCTATTCGAATTCGGACACAGTCTAAAAAATATGCTCTGAACTAGTCTTGAACAGTCGAAAATTCGCAAACTCTAATTTTACCGCTTCAACGGATATTAGTTAATCTTAATCAGAATTGAACATTACTAGTCACAGTTAGATTAAGTTATGATACGGTTTTTCTTTAAATAATAATAATAATAATAATAATAATAATAATAATATATATAACAAAATTTAATATGTTTCAACGAGAGCCAACACACGTGTCCATTCATATTATTAATAATAATAATAATAATAATAATAATAATAATAATATATATATATATATATATATATATATATATATTATATATAAACAGGGTGTAAATGGATTAAGTGCATTAAATTTAACCAGTAATCTAACTCGACGAGAGCAACAATATTTCTTAATAACTTTTTTTCTAAGTCATTCAGATTTTGAGATAAAATTCTTTAAAAATGTACTGCATATTTCGTTACTCGCCCATGGAGAACAAATGGCTGCTGCCGTAATCAAATGGGATACAAACAGCTCAAAAATTGTCGGTTATCGGTTACACTTGCAGTCACAATAATTAATAAACGAATCTATTATTTATTAATTCGTAATAGTATAATTTTTAAAATAAAGAAATATAATTTTGGATAACAAAATTATAAAGTTGTGTATTAAACCAGGATTTTAATCACCTGTGAATAGTGGAAGACAAGGAGGGGCGAGGTAACGAGAGGAAGAGCAAAAGCATAGTTATTAGGTTATGAGATGATTACCGTTAGATACTTCATAATTTAAATAAATTCAAAAGCAACATCGTGTAGAATGGTCCATTAAAACATTAAAAAAGTACAACGAAGGTAAATCTAAAGCAGTGTATGATATTATAACAGGATCATGGATGTATGCATTTATACTTGAAACAAAACGACAATCAGTTCAATGGGTCTTTCCAATAGATCCCAATCCTGTCAAAGTAAAACGAATTCGAAGTGTTGGTTCAAAAATGATTGCCTCCATATTCTCAAAATCCGGTCCTACTGTCAATATTGGATTAGAAAATAGGAAAACAGTAACTTATAAGTGTTACATAACAATTTGATTGCCACTGTTTAAAAAAGGCGTAAAAATAGGCCTCGAAGTAAACTAGTATTTCATCAGGACAATGCATCCTCACATAATGCTGCGCAAACTAAAGCCTATTTAAAAGAATCAAAAGTGGAATTACTAGAGCATCCACCATACAGTCCTGACCTTTAACCATATGATTTCTTTCTATTTCCTAAATTAAAGGAAATAATCACCCCTATTTTGTAAGGAAGTTGTTAAGGTTAACCAACGTTGTTATAAATAGAAACAAATGTAAAGCCTGTCGTGAAAATATTAAAATTGGATTCTAGGGACCTTAAAACATGGTTATTTAGCAAAATCTCGATATGCGATTTTTTTTTACCAAGGGTAGCGGGAGGTAAAAAACCACATTAAAAATGATAATATATTATTCAAACCCGGCTCAAAATAAAATCGACCATTACATTTTTTTCATTTAAAAAAACAATAAAAAACTGAAACTTATCTGTATTTTAAAATAATAATGATATTAATTTACCAAATGAAATAATGTTTCTCTGCTGAAACAATCGAATAAGAAAACAATCCTTCTCTTTCCTTTGTCTAATAAATTAACCAATTATTCTTCTGGAATGATTCTTTCCACAGTTTAGTAAAATCGCAGCTTATCTGCGGATAAGCAGGCTTTCCAGGAAATTAATGCCTTGATCCTACCATTTACAGCCAAATCGCAGAAAAAATATATCAGCACAATAGAAACCAGCAGTGATCCTGTATTACATACTCACTATTCAACTGGGAAGAAAGATTGACCTAAATTTTTAAGTCCACAAAACAAAATAATCAAATGCTCGCATCGAATGCAATCGCAGGTTTTGCTCTTTGTTTCCAGAAAGACTTTACGAGCTACTTTGCTAGATTGTAATTATTTTAAAGTTTTTGGGAGATAGAACAGAGTGTTAATTAAATATGAATGTAGTCGGAAAAGTGCTTACTATCCGTGCATTTAAAATAAGTACAAACTTATCAACATTTATCATTTGTAATAATTTAAAAGATTTTCACAAGATAAAACAAATTTTAGTGCATGATAGTGGAAAAGTGCATCTTCTTAATCACACAACAATTTTTCCTGTATTTTAAATAAATAACATTCATTCTATAACAATAATAATAATATTAATACTAATAATAATAATAAAAATCTGATGTGGCCAGTACGTTACCTTCCGTCAGTTTCATATATTTTATACAAATTCCCTACAGAAAGTTTCTTATGCAAGATTCCATATTTCAAGTACATTACCTTCTGTCAGTTCTACATATTTTGTACAAATTCCATACAGAAAGTTTCATGTAAGGATTCTACATTTCCAGTAAAATTATAACACAAACATGTCAATTGCACTTGACACTGACATCTGTCAATCAGCATTTACTAATACTATGTTCCGTAAGTCAACCAAAAAACCAGTATCTTGATTGCGGGTACACCATGGTTCCTGAATATTTTCATCTATTTCGGGACAGATTGGCATTGAATTACATGACATTTAAAATTGACACAACCTAACAAAAATAAAAATTAACCAAATGCATGATATTTACTTCTATAATAATTATTAATTATTCAACTAAAAATGCGGTTTAGTAATTTGACATTGACGGATATCGTTTGATTTTGTTATGATGATTTTTGAAAGTAGCAGTAGTGGGGTTAAAAATAACAGAGAAATAAGGATTACTTCATAGTTGCCGTGGTCCGACTTTTTACCAACTTTTTTCAAGAACCGCGTTCCAAATAGAAACCGGTAAATAATTTCAAGACTTACGCAACACAAAACCGTAAATCTGGTCGAACCGGTTGCATTACGGAACATACTATTAATATAGTAGCGGTATTCATGGTTATAGCATAACTAGCTGCTTCATGATATTTAATTTCTTTATAATTTTTTAATTCTATGTACATTGAGTATGAAGTATAAAATGTAATCAAATCGTACAGAGAATAAAATATTCTTTAATTTTTATAATAACATTAAATATGGAAAAATGATATTTAACAGTGTTTTTTTCAAGACAAACTGTTAAAATCTTAAAATGAAGGTACTTCCGGTTGACCAATTATAACCAAAATCTAATCATCTCTTCACATAGATGTAAAGAAAAGGAATACGAAAGAATTATAATTTTTTGAATTGTCGTATTTGAGTTATCGGACCCGAAAAAATCGTCACACACACACACATCATCGTAAAAATAGTAAAATCTTATTCCAGGGACATTAAAACGTGCTTATTCATCAAAAACTCACCACCGATTTTTTTTACCAAAGACAATACCTTCCTTACTTAAAGGTGACGGAATAATAACAACAATAATAATAATAATAACAATAATAATAATTATAATAATAATCGTAAAGAATAATAGCAATAATAATAATAATAATAATAATAATAATAACAATAATAATAATTATGATAAAAATAATAATAATATATAGTATTCTCCACGGAAAGATGGCATTGCTCATTTTTGAGTCTCATAATATATCAATAATGCTAAAAAAATCTTTCGAAAAGAGCTAGAGTAATGGTCATATGTGTTTTTGATGCAGAAAAATATAGTTTCCTATTAAGTTTTATGAATAGTAGTATCACAAGGAAGATTTTAGACAAAGAAGGCCTCACTACTGTCCAAGAAAGGTGCTGGCATTACTATTTTTTAAGAATTTATTCTACGATAGAGATGGGCGATTCGAATCTTTTTAGTGATTCGTACCAAACGAATCCGTATCAAGAAAAGATTCGTATCAAAGGATTCATTTCGTATCGCTACCGCCGACCGCAGCATTTCGTAGTTTCGTACCGCTTTCCTTCCTCACTCCCACTTCGCTTCGATACTTACATGTCGTTCATACATTCGCATCGTACCAAAGATACGAATCATACGAGTACGACCCACCGCTATTCTACGAACATTTATGTACATACAATTAAAATGTTGATGATTTCTTTACTCTGCACAAATTATAAAATATTGAAGAAGGGGTATAGTGATTGCACTATGGCCCGAGTGTGGTAGAAAAAGACAGACAATATGTCAGCGGTTTGTACATATATACGAAATATTATTGCGCGATGCGAGAATACTATGCTTGTATCATCACGGTTTAGCCCATTAACCCATTTCTGGGTATGCCAATCTGCTTCTATTTTCAGACATCGGTAATAACGAGTTCATTAGTATATGCTTACCAATTAATATTAAAAAATTAATTATTAAAGCAAACAAATAAAAAATATAAACATCATAATTAATATACAATATTTCATGAAGGTAAATCAGGTTATATTTTAATGAAATTAATTAATTTTTGTAATCAATTATAATAATGAAACTAAACGACACGACATATTTAAATATTTATTGTTTCTAAAAATAATTAAACAATATATAATTCACTGTTAAACAGGATAATAGTACTTTATTCTGTTTGTATTACCTAGTATGAATATATTCCTCCACCTTCAAATATAACAAAAAAGGAAAAAAGAAACAGTTCTTATGTAAAAGAAAACTTTTGTAAAATATAGGTAAAAGTACGCGCAGTTTTCTTGACAAATGTTATGACTATTGTACTTCAAAACAGCCTATATCATTTCGTCAAAAAGATGGGATGCTATAAAATGTATTCTTGTCGAAAGCTTGAAATATATTCACAAAAAAGGCGTGTTTCGTTTGTTGTTCTTATCAGATTACAAGCCAAAATATTTTTCATGTAGGTATAGGAAGTAAAGCAATTTATTTCATAAATAAAATACAGTAGATATATCTTCTATCTGGCACGTTTTTAAAATATATTTTTCTTATTCTTGTTAAATATATAAATATATAATAAATTTAATCGTTAATCCATTCATGAGTATAGCTCCTATTATTACGTATTAATAATTAAATGAAGGCTTTAAACACTACTCACTTTTGTCACTGCCACCAGTAAGATTTATTGTAACATAGCTCTATCTTAGTTTTCTGGAATGAGTTCCAGAGTTATCAAGAAGCCAGTTACTGCTCCAGGAGTCATTTGCCGTGCCGTGAGGTACCTTTTAGATAAATGGTTAAGTCTATTTGCGGCCACAGCTGGACTTACAGTGTGTTACAAAGTTTCTTCGTCCTCTTCGCAAAATCGATAGATACTGTTTTCAGCTATATAAATATTTCAAATTATTTTTTTATGCTTTGCGCCTTTTGTATACTAAAATATTTTAAAAAATATTTAATTATTAAAATATTATTATTAAATAAATAAATATATCATTACGGCTTATTACCCATCGCTGGGTGTGCCAATCTGCATTGTAGACAGATATCGGTAATGATGAAATATTTGCACCGTGCAGGCGCTTACCAGGCGTCAGAGCTGGGCAGTAATTAAATACTTTTGTAATTAATTACTAATTAAATTACTTTATCCCAAAAAGTATTTGTAATTGAATTACTTTGCGAAAAAATGTAATTATACTCAATTACTTTTTTGAATTTTTAGAAAAATTGAAAAAGTAATTTTTTTTGTAATTTAATTACTTGGTAATTAAAATTACTGTAAGTAATTGAAATTATTTGATAATTGATAATAAATTAGTAACTGAACATGCAATCCCAGAATACAAGTCGACGCTTTGCAGATGTAGATATTTTTTATAGTCAGGTTTACAAGATACGAATATCAACTTTTATTTTTTAAATAGCAACCTATAATTATTTTACTAATATATATACCGCCATTTTTTCTCTTTTCAACGATGTATTAGTTTTTATTAATGTTTGAAAAAATTCGAGATAAATTAGAATTTAGAAATAATTTTTATTCAAATATTAGGTGGCTAAACGTGAAAATAAATAAAATGTAATAATGTTATACAACTTAAACGACATTGTTTTTATAACTGAAATTGTTGTTTTAGCTTTTTAAGTTGTTACATTTTATTATTTTCACATATAGCCACCTAATATTTGAATAAAAATTATTTCTAAAATATTATTTTTCTGGAAATTTTTAAATACATAATAAAAACTAATACATCATTGAAAAGAGAAAAAAATGGCGGTTTATATTTTAGTAAAATAATTGTAGGTTGCTATTTAAAAAATATAAGTTGTTAGTCGTATCTTGTAAACCTGACTTTATAAAAATATCTATATCTGCCATCAAATAGTATGTTTAAAATAATAAAACTTGTATATGAGCCATTTTTTTCTATTACTTACAATAACAAAGTTAAAGGGGGAGGCGTCTTCCTAAACTCACCCTGTATTTATAAATTGTATTTGTTTTTATGTATTAAGAAATGGAAATGTAATTTTATTTTATTTTCGATTTAGTATTATAATTTGTTTGTTTGTAATGTAAAGTGATTACCTTCTGATAAAATAAAATAATTGAAAAGGTGTTTAAAATTATTTGCTCGAATTACAAAAGTAATTGGTAATTTAATTCCTTTTTTCCTTGCGGTAATTATTTTTAAAGTATCTTAATTACATTTTATTATTAGCAATTAGTAATTGTAATTAATTACATTTTGTCAGTAATTTGCCCAGCTCTGCCAGGCGTCATCTCACGCGCACTCATTGCTGGCGTCGAGAGTGCACCACAGGGGTCAATTTTGTGCCATTTAAAATTGGAAATATTTGGCGTCGGTCGGGATCGAAACCGGTTCTCCAGATTCGCGACCTGACACTCAAAAATTTGTGAATATAGGTATGGTATGGCTAGCGAATGAAAGTTGACGTTTAAATTATTTTATAGCTGTGGTTTCTTTTGAAATCCTAGAGAAGAATAGAATTGTACGAAATATTCAGGTATGAAATTTTTGCATGAACCCATTTAAATACTGGACAAGGAAAGCACAGAAATATATTACTATGTCTGGCTGAAGATAGATGGCCGACTAGGGAAAATTAATACCAAAACAGGGGTGCGTTTGGTATATTTTAAATTTTTTTGTTATTATTATTTATCGTATGGCTTATAATTTACAGAATACGATTAAACTATTATTCACGAAAGATGACTATTCCAGGTCATTTGTGAGCCATCTGATATAATATTACTTGCAGATAACTTCATTGCATTTCGTATGCATAGGCGTGCAACATGAAATATTTATAACTGAAAAAATAAGAGTAATTCATTTCAAAATTATGATTCTTTCTAAATTATGCCTTTCTAAAAGATTTATGTTCTTCACTTATGTTCTTGCAAAATACAAAAACATAAGACTTAACTTATAAACCAAGGAATAATAATTTGATTTAAACGTCAACGCCACTGGGTAAATATTAGCACAGAGGGCAGTGTAGTAGATAATTAGATATCTGTAATTCTACGACATATGTCATTATTATTTATAGTGTGTTAGAAAGTAATGCCACTATTTACGTAAATCTGTCACACCACATAAATTAAATAGACATAGGTCAAATAATCTTTCTCTTTCTAATACAAAATGTTGCTAAGCTACTGCTGTAAAGTGATGTGTATTCTTTCTTCGAACAAATGACCTTGAATAGTCATCTTTCGTGAATAATAGTATACATAGGTACATACAAATAAGGTATATTATTCCTTAGAAAGGGATTTGATTCCTGTGCCTATGTCAGGTGTCACGTCGTTTATGTTGATTATCAAAATATCTTGATCTTTAAACTATTTAGTTTGACAATTCTATGAAATATGATTATTTATATTTTCTGCGTACAAAGCAGATTGGCACACCCAGCATTGGGTAATATGCCATGATGATATATATATTTATTTATTTATTTATATTTTTTTCTGACAGTAATTCCAACTCGAGGGTTGCTTACACCTGAGACAAACGAACAAGAATTTGCGGTATTAATGTTTTTAAGTACATCCCTGAATCCTGTTGCTAAGGTCATTTTAAATGCCTCCTGATATGGAGTACAATTCTAATCTTCTGCAAGGGAATACATAAGGGTCAGTTTCCTTTCAAATCAAATATAGGGAAATGTTTTGAAAAGAAACCACATCTATTAAATAATCTAAACGTCAACTTTCATTCGCTAGTCGTACTATAAATGTCGTACCAAACTTCTAAAACTGCGTATCAAAGTTAAGACTCTTTCCATACACAATTGGGTTTCGTAATGACTTCATTATAAACGCAAAACATAAAAAGTTATATTTTTTTATTAAAAATTGAACTTTCTATAAATAAAATCCGTATAAAATTTCTTTCATTTCTTTCACATATCTTAATAACACATTTCTCTTCCATATGACTTTTCTTTCATAGTAACCCTTATAAAAGTTATAGCCCGAGGCTTATTACCTTTAAACGACATCATTCAACCACACTATCCTGTTAATATTTTTCTCAACTATGTATGAGGGAGTGGAGGGGAAGGGGCAACATCTCTTATGTTTACGACAAGGGTTAATATGCACAACCTTGTGCTATAATAATCTCGTTAAGGGTTGAAGGGCCGTATGTTGTAGGGTAGTATATTTCCTCGGGGTTTTGTGATCGGTAATTTATATGGATGCGACTTCATTAAGAATAAGATGGGGGAATTAATAGCCATCTTGATGGGGACGTTAAGGGATTTGCATACAGAACTGCCCTAAGATTTCATAATTTAGAAGTTGTTGTTCTATGAAGAGCATCAAGAATTCTATACTGTTAGAATATACAGTACCGTTCAACAATATAGCTACACCTAATAATTATAGTAAAAGAAATAAAAACCGAAAATAACAACAGAAATTTAATGATTGTTGAATCATTTGACAGCAAAAGTTTTTTGACAGTTTTTTGAAAATTGCTTCCAATAATAATTAACCTGTATTAGTTATTTGTATACAAAGTGTTTTTTTATCGAACCATAACAAAAGTTGCAGCCTTCGCTTCTCTCAGGCTGCAATCCTTTGTGTTCGACAAAAGATTTTCAACACGTGTTAGACACATTATTTTTCTACTCCTGCAAGATAAAAAATCTAATGTGGACACCACACGACTGCCTTGTACGCAAGACCAATATGAAGTATAGACCCAATTATAAAATTGCACGTATTTGAAGTAAATTGACATTAACATCTATTTTTAAATTTTTTTGTTATTTTTTGTCCTAATCCATAGCAAGCTTCATTATAAAAACCAAAAAGTATATAAGTTTTAAATTTACATATCTCGCCTATACAAAGGGCTAATTTAATAATACTTGATGTGCTAGACGCAGAATTTAATTCTCTAAAACTTGCATTTATTTCTAAAATCAAAATAAAACCATTTTATTCAAGAAAAACTGTTAACAACTAATAATAATATATCACTTCTGGTTAGCCTGTTTTAATCAAAATCTACTATGTTATTCCAATTGACATAGAAGTCTTATATACCAATTTTGAAAAATTTTGGATTACTTTTTAAAATAGTTTTTCATTAAAATCTATTGTAGGCTTCAAGTAAAGTACCATTTCTGGAAATTATGTAATGGCCAAAAAAAGAGGTGCACAACTAGGTGTTATAGCAGTCCTAAATACAAAATTTCAACTTTCTACGTTTTTGAGTTATGTGATTTACGTACGTAGGTACGTACAGACGTCACGACGAAATTCAAAATGGATTCAGGGATGGTCAAAATGGATATTTCCGTTGAAAGCTGAAAACCGAAATTTTTCGCGATTACAATACTTCTTTTACTTTGTACAAGGAAGTAAAAATAAGGAAATAAATAATTAAGTTTTGTTCATTACCAGGAGCACCCGCTACCACTATGCTATTTAAGCTGTTACTTGGTAACCATGTTATCTAAGACATGAATAATAATAATAATAATAATAATAATAATAATAATAATAATAATAATAATAATAATAATAATAATAATAATAATAATAATAATAATAATAATAATGATAATAATAATAATAATAATAATAATAATAATTTTGAATACCAATGTGTAACAGCCCTATTCAAATACTTTATTTATTATTTACTATATTACATTTACATAAGAATATAATGTATTTGAAAACACTCACCCAAGCCCCTGGTGGGAATCGAACCCACGACCTCAGGGTCGAGCGGTGACGATCGCTTCGAGCGTTGTGCGCTGCCTCAATCTACACGACCACCAAGGCGGCTATCCCCAATAAGTGCACGAATTTTCAACTTTACTATTCACAATGAACTGATTTCACATTTTAACCTCCTATGTGTCGGTCGGCCTAAGACACCCGGTATATGGGGTCTAGTGGCCGCGTGCCTGAGTGTCTGGTCGCGAATCTGGGGACCGGGTTCGATTCCGATCGACGCCAAATATTTAGAATTTTAAATGGCACAAAATTGACCCCAGTGGTGCACTCTCCAGACCAGCAATGAGTTCCCGTGGGGTGACGCCTGGTAAACGCCCGGACGGTACAAATATGTCATCATTATCGAAATATGGGTACAAAGCAGATTGGCACACCCAATAATGGGTAATATGCCGTGATGATATATTTATTTATTTTCAAATTTTGTATTCTTATTCCTGTACACTATCTATAGCGATTTGTGTAAAAGCATAACCGTCCCTAAATAATGGATATCTATTTTTGCAATATATTATTTCAGCATTCCCATTTATTGCCTTATGATAAAATAAAGCAAAATATATCTCCGTAAAAAGTTCTATAATAAATGACGGAGAAATCTCACCAACATTCGCAACATTTCCGATTGAAAGAAAGTTAGCAATTCTTCTTTCTCTTGTTCCAAATCGGAAGTATCTTAAAGCTACACTGCTCTTTCAATGAGCGGCCCCAATTAGTTCTTTCCAAAGCACAATAACGCCACTGCTGTCACGAAACTCAAATACAGTGTTATGTAAATATCGCTTTTCATGAAATTTGACAGCGTAAATAACAATGGGATTGTAAATAAACTGATTTCGTTTGTTCAAGAATGATGGCATTTAAATTTGTATATTTCGCCTAGTGTATTATGCAAATTAGGGTAAATAACACTGTTTATATAAATAATAAATGAATTGCACTATAGCTTTTTTTCGTATTTTATACAAGGGTTGAAAAATGTATGAATATTTCATAGACACTTATGAGGGTTCGCGACATAATTTAATTTATAAAAAATATTCCTGGTAACATATTCTTTGAGAATTTTTAAAATATACGTGAGGGTAATATCTGAACGGAAGGAATATTTTAGAGATAAGTGTAGAAAATATTTGTCATGTCTCAAATGATAAGAATTTCTGACATTCTTTAATTTTTACCTCCCGCTACCCTTGGTAAGGGAGGTGTAGGGATCGTGCTAAAAATCACATATCGAGATTTTGGTACATGACCACGTTTTAAGGTCCCTAAAATCCAATTTTGACATTTTCATGAAAATATCTGTGTGTATGTTTGTGTGTGTGGGTGTATATATATATATATATATATATATATATATATATATATATATATATATATATATATATATATATATATATATATATATATACAGGTTGATTCATCGGTCTGTCCTCTCTTTATAACTCCTTTATTTTAAGTCAGATAGAAAAACTCTTCAAATATAATTTATATGATATAGTATTATCTATCTACGTACCATATCCATTTGTATACAGGATGTTCCATTTAAGCGCAACAATATGTAACTTTATATTTCTTAATAGAAAACCCTATATTTAATTATTTATTTTGATAGTAAATTCGATTCCTTTTAAAAAGGTATTAAGTAATAAGGGGCCTAAATTATAAATTAAGAAGTTATTTACCTTTATTTGTTGAATGATATGTTTCTATCATGTTATTATTAACAAAGTAAGCTATGGATAATTTGATCAATTGTTTCAAATTTAAACAAACATGTTGTCCAAATACTCTTAGTTTATCATTGTTGATGTTGATGTGAAAATGAATAATACAAATTTTAGTAAAGATGAGATGTTTAATATAATATTTATAATAGAAAAATCTATTGAAGTTGAAGTACAAGTTTTCGAGCATTTATTATAATTTTGCATTATTTAGTCTGTCACTGAACTTTAATAGCTTCTTTGGAATTAGTGTAATGTTTAAAATAAGTATTAATAAAAAAGGATCAAAATTTTGTATTATATTATCGTTTTTTCCACTCTGAACTACTATTTTTTTATAAACGTAAATAACTTCTTAATTTATAATTTTAGACCCCTTATTACTTAATACTTTTTTAAAGGGAATTTAATTTTCTATCAAAATAAATAAATAAATCTAGGGTATTCTATTAAGAAATATAAAGTTACATATTGTTGCGCTTAAACGGAGCACCCTGCATACAAATGCATATGGTACGTAGATAGACAATAATATATCATATAAATTATATTTGAAGAGTTTTTCTATCTGACTTAAAATAAAAGAGTTATAAAGAGAGGACAGACCGATGAATCAGCCTGTATATGTGTGTCTGTGTGTGTGTGTGTGTGTGTGTGTGTGTGTGTGTGTGTGCGTGCGTGCGTGCGTGCGTGCGTGTGTGTGTGTGTGTGTTTGTGTGTGTGTGTGTGTGTGTGTGTGTGTGTGTGTGTGCGCGCATGTGTTTGCATGTGTGCGTCTCTCTCTCTCTGTGTGTGTGTGTGTGTGTGTGTGTGTGTGTGTGTGCGCGTGCATGCGTGCGTCTGTGTGTGTGTGTGGAGGTGTGTGTGTGGGTGTGCGTGTGTATGTATGTGTGTATTAAAATATATACACTATATTATCCTGCATACGAATCTATGTTTTTACCTCCCACTACCCTTGGTAAGGGAGGTATAGGGATCGAGATAAAAAACGCATAACGAGATTTTGGTAAATGACCACGTTTTAAGGTCCCTAGAATCCAATTTCAACATTCTCTCGATGATGACACTTTTCAATAGCGACTAGGTACAATTTATCCACTCCTTAGTCATTATACTTCGTGTAACCAACCTAAATTTAAAATTGAAAACCTTTTCAAATTTTCTTGATTATTCAATACAGATTTTATAAAATATTTACATTTATTTTTACATATCGTTGCAATTAAATTTTCATTATTAACTCTTATTTTATTTTGTTATCTCCTAAAGCAATTATCTATTCAAGTACGCGTGGGCTACAAAAGGCATTGTCAGCCATCGTACCTAGCGCTTTTCTTCGCGGGACGTACAAACTACAATGTTTACACATAAATAATAGGGAAAGAAAACATTTGCTATGGCACGATAAATTCCTCTCTGTTCTTGTAAGCTCCAGTGGAACGTAAGAAAGAAAACGCCGCTCCAACGAACACTGCAAGGTGCTCAAAAAATTATTCCATATCGCAGGATACTGAATTCAGTGTATGTGCGAGTGACCAGCTCTAGCCAAAATACGGATGCTGCTATTTCGTATGCATTGAAATTTTAAATTTGTAATTCAATGTTTTGTAAATGGGGGGCTATGAAATTTTCAAATCTTTTGCCAGGGCGGACAAGTGTTTTATAGAGGGTGTAATTTACGGACTGAAAAATCACAAAAAAGAGAACAGGAAAATGAATGAATAATAAGTTCAAAAGTGCCACACCGACAGAACTGAACAAAGTGGATCACAAACTAATAAATATATATTATACAAACGTTTAAAATAAAAGTTTGATGAGGGTGTAGCGCAATATGATTCATATACGTGAGTTAAGGCCGTCGCGCAGTTGGGCGAGGCGAAGCGAAGCGCAGCGAAGAGCCGTTTTTTCATTCAATATATTATTATGTGTATACGCGCACTTTGGAGCAGCGAAGAGCAGAGAAGCGAAGCGACTCGCCGGAATACTTCGGGGAGAATATTTTTCTCTGCTCTTCGCTTCGCTGATATGAAGTGTGCTATAACGCAGCGCAGCTACCTAAATCAGAACGAATATACCCGAGACGCATCGGAAATACGTATAGATAATGGTAAAATGTGAAAAATTTGTTATTTTGGTTTCAAAATATAAAGAAATAAATGTATAAAACATAAATATGATTTAAAATTGGAAACAGTTTATAAAACTAGTTCAGAAAATTCCATACATATTAAACGATTTCTATTGTACAAAATAGTATTGCAGATCAACAAAAAAGGAGATTAACTACTTGGTTACATAATGTAGTAGAATATATCAAAAAATTTAAACATTTTTTCGGCCTCTCTGTACCATGGCATTTTGCCATTGCACTGAACTTACGGATGAAACAAAATAATTTATAAATTTGTCTCGTATAGATAGTGCCTGCGTTGTTGCGTTTCCTCCGAGCTGTCCATCTTTTGAAGCAAACGCAGCCGGTTCTAAAAATGACTATTCGCCTCTCTGCGCCTAGCTCAAGTGCGCGTCGGCCTTTATACAACTATTTTTTCAGTTTTCACGAGATAATAAGAACAACTATTATGAATTTAATTTTGACAAAATTTAAAAGTAATCAATTAGTAGTCTGTGCATGACAATCGTTGCTTTTATTTATAGAGTACGTGCACGTCACGTTGACAACCATATCAAAATCAGCTGAGTGGAAGTAAACATATGCTACCATGTGATTGACATGTGAAATGTTTTTGACTTTTTGATAATTGAAATAATGTTATATTTTATTGAGTTCATTTTAGGTACTATATGATTTTAATTTAGACGATTTGTTATTTAATGTATTAGTCACACAAAAATAGGTTTTATAACGAAACGAGAGAATAATATCACACGTCAGATACAGACCTGGCAGGTGCACCTTGGTGCCAAAAATTGACATTATTACTTACTAGCAGATGTTTACTTCCACTCAGCTGATTTTGATATGATTGTCAACGTAACGTGCACGTACTCTATTCATTTTGACGTTATAACTGTCATTATTTGTTGCAGTGACTGAAAATTCAGTGAAAATGATTTAATTTTTGCATTAATTATTTCATTGAAAAATTGTTAATTATTTTAAAATTTGTATTAAAAAACTAAACAAATTACTTAATCGTTATAAGGCAAAATTGAATAAATTACATTTTTCTACTCCTACTCTAAAAATACAACTTTCTGATCCAACACTCGGCTTAACTAACTAAATTTAAACTAACTAAATTTATTTGGTATTTAAACAAACGATTGACAATTTCATTCGTAAACTGAATGCGGCCGTAAAGTAAAAGCGGGCGTAAAGTAAAAGCAGCCGTAATCTAAAAGCAGCCATAAAACAAATGCGGCCATAAAATAGTTTGACAGATGTCAAAATAAAAATAATGTTTTACGAGGTTACCAAAGGATACGTAAAAGAAATATTTACGTAATAGACCCTTAAAAGAATATTGTATTGTCGGAATTACATACCCGTGTAAAGTTTCAAGTCGAGTAAGACATGTAGAAGTTGATCAAAACGGGATTATAAGATTTGACCCTTACTAATTAACAAACTTTGTTAGTTAACAAACCACAGAAGTGAAACAAATGCTTGTCATATAGTATAATGAAGAGAATTGTAGACCATAATACTTATTAAACAATAACTATTAAAAATAAAAAGAATTCTTAACAGTACTTTTAGTATGTATTATGTATCTTAACTGCCATGATAATAATGATTTCCCAAGGTCATACCCTTGTATCATGCCAATATCAAATAACATGAGCAGTTCGGTTAGGCGCCCAGTGATTGATCAATTACGTATGCGGTTTCCCGCCAAACGAGCACAGGTATTCCCAGCGTCGCGACGCTCTACACGCGTCCGGCCACAAATCAGACACCAAACATTGCGACGTCCCCTACATCAGTACCCCCCTCCCCCCCACGCATAATCAACCAGCCAACGTTTGACAAATTGAGAATAGAGTAATATATAAGTATGCGCATTTATTTAAATATTTTAGATATGAATTATTAATTACAAACAACAATAATAATTTTAGAATAAAAAATTCTTCCAACTCACCTGTGCAGAGTTTCTTTCTTTCATCTGTAACGACCTCCCTGCTAATATTCCAGTCCTCTTGAGTCTCCTGAAGATCCCATTTTTCCTTCGGAAGTTCGCATTGAAACCTGCTTTCCCAAAACTCCCGAAACCATGGATTCCGTTTGTTGGTAGCCGGCCGAAGTGACAAGTAGTAGGGATCGAACGCGTGAACGTAAGGTGAGTGGATACGAATGGAAAGACTGCCATGGGCTTCACGTTCATAGCCTTCGGTTACGTCGCTTCTGTCTGCCCACCCATCACTGAAAAGAAAAAGAATGTGATGGTGAATTTCAATGAAATAAATGTGGGAGAATAGTAGTAATAGTAGGAGCTTTGTAGACCAAAAGCAGCCAGTAATACAGTAGTACTATGTTAGTTGATTATTATCAGTGTCTCAAAACTGTCCTCGTATTACTACTATTGTTAATTTAATTGAAACATTGATGGCACAATAATGAATATGCTTTTGAAGTACTAAATAAATAAATAAATAAATAAACACATCACCACGGCTTTTTACACATTTTTGGGTGTGCCAATCTATTTCTATTCACAGATTGCGGATAAATAAAATAAATACAAACATGTATTTATTAGTATCGACAGTAAAGAAAATAGTTAATTAGTTTTAAAAATATATTCTTAAAAAGAGTAGGTACAATTTTTAAAATGTATAGTTAAAAAAATATATGAGCAATAATTTGTTGAATACTGTTTTGTTAATAACTAATAAAATGGTTGACATTTCATATTATACATTACATTAATTGCGCTTTAAATTATTTTTATTTTATTAGAGACACACTTCCCCATCAGTCAATAAATATAAAATTAAACTAAAAAATTTATTTCTTTTACAAATTTCTTTACTTGTCTTTTGCTTGTTTATTGCCAGGATACAATTATTTTTTTTATATCTAATACAGAGTGATCAAAAATAGCCGAAGCGTGCCGCTTCATACGATTTTGATATTTGCCGCTTACTTAATATGACAGCATTACTATCTCCATGGGCGTTCCTTTGAAATTTTGCTAGCTGTCATAAGTGTAAGAAAAAATAGTTTTACAAAATTCAATTTTATTCCAATCCTTCATTTTATTTATTACAATAACAATTGATATTACAAATATTAAACAATCGTATGCCTATTTAATAGTATATAAATAAATAAAATAAATATATCATCACGGCATATTACCCATTGCTGGGTGTGCCAATCTGCTTTGTACGCAGTAGTAATAGTATATTCCGTAACTTGGTCGTGGTTATGGTTCAAGTGATCATGTTATGGTCACTGAAAAGTGGTTGTGACTCGGTACATCTTGGTTAATTTGTGTCGGTAAAACAGGGAACCACCGCCTCATTAGAAATCAGTGACAACATAACTTTTGTCTATCCTTATACTAACGTAAATAATATACATATCAGTATATAGTAATTATATGTTTATACAATATTATTTATTATATTATAAGAAATAAGAACATGACCACAACAACTACAATTTGTGGTTGTCATGGACACGAAAAAGTAACCAAAACTTTCAGGAACCACATTCCGAAATTGAACCGCGATCCTGATGTTTTGGTTACATTACGGAACGCACAACCAGAACCTTGGTCACCGCGGTTAAGTTACGGAATATACTATAAATATATGATAATATTTTGTGTGTCACATGTCACTGCCAAAAATGTTAATTACATCTTTCAATAAGGAATAATCATAATCTTAAGAACATTCTTCTTTTTCGAATATATGCTTCGAGAAGAAATTTGTCACGCTCTTCATTAAAAGTCATAATGAAAGGAAATTACTTAAACATTTATCACGAATGAATGCGAAAAAAACATCAAA
Source organism: Harpalus rubripes (assembly GCA_963082715.1). Classification (NCBI taxonomy): domain Eukaryota; kingdom Metazoa; phylum Arthropoda; class Insecta; order Coleoptera; family Carabidae; genus Harpalus; species Harpalus rubripes. The sequence continues at coordinate 5,460,667 of OY720453.1, read as the reverse complement.
TGAATCAACGTACGGCAATAATATTTATCAAATGCCATACACCTGCCATCATCTGTCATATTGGAATATAGTTTTGATGAATTATGTAAAATAGAAATATAATTTTGACATTATTTTGGAACAAAAGTTGTCACGTGACCTTCAGCCATTTTTGATCACTCTGTATAATTAGTAAGACGAAAATAAAAGAATATATGATTAAGAACATAATAAATAAAATGTTAGACATTTTTCATAAACTAAAAATTATATAATGCGACACTTTTATGAGCATGTTCTTTGATAAAGCTATAGATTTATAATGTGCACTTGTAAAAATAAAATAAATTTATTAATATTAAAAGAAACTTATAGTTTACTCCGTTAATAAATACAAAGTGTTATAAAAATACTGTAAAAAAAATTAAGGGCATATAGTACTGACCAAAATAAATAAAAAAGCTTATTCAACGTAGGACTGATCTTCAACTGTTTCCGAGAAAAGCGAAAAATCGAATAATAGTGACAAAGATGGGGATCGAACAAAATTTTGTCTGTCCGTAAAAAAAACAATATAGAAATTTTAGAAGAAATGTTTTTCTCAATTTCTAATTGTTACGAAGTTATTTGAAAATTAAATATTGGCCAAGGTCGCCACAACATTTAACATAGTACAATTATTAGATTTATTTTTTAAAAAAAAACAAAGGACACCTAAGATGACCTCTGAAAGGTAAACAAAAAATCCCATTTAATCAAAGTTGTAACTCTTATAGTTTTCGAGATAGCAGACGTAAAGCCCGTAAAATAAAAGAAATATAAGTTTAATATGTAAAGAACAAAACACCGTTTTCGAAAAATTAAAAAAAATATTTCACGTATATTATGTACGCTGATAAATATTCACTAAGTCTTTTTGTTTTGAGTTGAAGTAAATATTTATTTTATTCGTTCTTTGTGCATCAGTGCACCAATAATCTAAGTCGGATAAAAAAGACGAAAAAGTAGCACGCAACATCATAGGATAAAGGAGAAAACATAATCCCACAGATGAAAAAGAACATCCTACACTGAATCTGTTTGATTCTGTATAAAATATGAATCGATCGATGCGACCGCTAGTGCGAGAATCATTTTTCAATTCTGCCAATTCCTAAATTTTTTATTACCAAATAAATGAATGAAGATAAATTACCGCTTAGCATAAACGTAGGTACTTTATTTGGAAAAATGAAGCGTGTTCTCTTATTCAAATTTTGTGTATAGTGCTTATATGTGGAATTTATTACAATTAGGTACGTAGAACAAAAATTTTTCATGAATAACATTATGCAAAAAGGACAAAATGTAAGTAGAAGAATAAGATGAAATTTATTCAAGTAACGAACCATAGGAGGCGCCTGAATTTAATACATAAATAATAATATATTATTATTATGACTTTTATCTATATTTTTCAATTTGACAATTCTAATATTAACAATGAGTTAACAGTTTGTATATATGGAATAAATTGTAAAAAATTGTCAGCCATCGGGATTCGAACCCGAGACACCTACCTTGCCGGAATAGTGCTCTGCCAACTAAGCTAATATAATATTATAATAATAATAATAATAATAATAAAAATAATAATAATAATAATAATATCCTCAGCAGTTATACGACTTTAAATGTGAAAGATTGTTCAGCCATTGAGAGGCGAGCAGCCAATAGCTTAGTTGCTAGAGCACTATCCCGGCAAGGTAGGTGTATCGAGTTCGAATCCCGATGGCTGACAAGTTTTCACAATTTATTTGAGAATTCTATACATAGTCAGATTTTCGTAGATTATATACGAGTCAAATACTGACCCTTGATGCCCACTTTAAATACCCTAGAGAATTTGCTGTCTTCCCCAAAAAAAAGACGATATATCCAGCCGTGGGCCATCGTGGGTTATTACCCAAATTTGTTCAAAAAAATGATATTTTAGAATCTAGGTATTCTATATCGGACCTACATTTTTTGTTGTCTTCTTAAACTCGTATATATTTTAATTAAATATAATAATTGTCAGACGATATTTTAAGAAATTACATATTTGGAAATAAAATTTAGGAAGTATGAGAGTATAATAGTTTTTTAGTTATACATTAAACGATAGTTCTTTATGGTATACCCAAGTGTTAAAAGAGACATTTTGTGAGAAGACAGTCTGGAACAAGACGCGAAGCGTAGTAGTGGTTCAAATTTTCAAAGAAAATAAAATCACTTTTAACACGTATATCATACACTATTTTTTCTACAAACACTATTTTTACCTTTCGTCAACTTTAGGTAAGGAAGGTAATGAAGGTATTGTCTTTGGTCAAAAAATTCGATGATGAGTTTTTAATCAATAAGCACGTTTTAGGATACTTAGAATATGATTTTATTATTTTTACGATGATGTGTATGTGTGTGTGTGTGTGTGTGTGTGTGTGTGTGTGTGTGTGTGTGTGTGTGTTTATGTGTGTGTATGTGTGTGTGTATGTGTGCATGTGTACGTATGTGTGTGTGTGTGTGTGTATGTGTGTGTGTGTGTGTGTGTGTGTGTGTGTGTGTGTGTGTGTGTGTGTGTGTGTAACAAAACTTTCATCTGCGATAACTCTAATACTACAATTTCAAAAATTATAATTCTTTCGTATTTTTCTTCGTTACTTTCATATGAAGAGCTGATTAGATTTTGGTTATAAACAGTCAACCGGAAGTACCCACATTTGAAGATTTTAACAGTGTTTCTTGAAAAAACTGTTAAATATTATTTTTTCACATTTAATGTTATTATAAATAATAAAGAATATTTTATTCTCTATACGATTTGACTGCATTTTATATTTAATCTTAAATGGATATAGAATTAAAAAATTGTAAAGAAATTAAATTTCATAAAGTAGACAGCTATGGAGACTTATTAAGAAAATTCTGTTTGAAAGATGTCAGTGTCAAGTACAATTGACATAAGTGTGTTTGTCTTATAATTTTCCTGGAAATATAGGAACTTGTGCTAAAAATTTTCTGTATGGAATTTGTATAAAATACATACAACAGCCGGAAGGTAATGTACAAGAAATAGATTCTTTTGCAAGGAACTTTCTGTATGAAATTTGTACAAAATACTTAGAACTGACGGAAGGTAATGTGCTGGCCACATCAGATTTTTTAATTTTTCCATTCGTCATTATCAAGGTAACTAATTCATTTTTAACACTAGTGTTAAAAGTAACCAACAAATTTACTAAAAGTAGGCTTTTTAATATTCGTTTTTAGGGTTAAAATATTTATTTATGACAGCAGTGTTAAAAAGTGACATTTTTAACCCTAAAAACATACATTAAAAAGCCTACTTTTAGTAAACTTGTAAAAAAATATTACATGAATGAGCCCGTTCAACTTTATTTTTAATGCAACTTTAAGACTTTCTTTGCAATAATATTAAAGGATACCTGTTTGAAAAGTAAAACGTCCCTTCTTATTCTTCTTCTTCTTCTTCTTCTTCTTCTTCTTCTTCTTACTTAGAGTTTAGTACCAATTCGATTATCCCTTTTCACTCACAATTTTCCAACTGGTTTAGTGTATTTTTATAGGGGTTAATTAAATGACAATAAATAATTCAAATTCGTTTTGAAACCTAGTAGGGGGTGCGAGTGCTTCAAATAGAGGCTTAGTGCAGATGGTTAGCACAATTCTATTAAATATTCATGAGAGATAATGACGCTTTCTGCATGCCATATGTGACGTACATATACTCAGTAATTGCAGCAGCTTACATGAACTTTGAACAACTGTGATAATACTTAAAACTTACAAATAATGTCGTGCATTTTTTAATAGTTTCAACGTTAGTTTTATAAAATAATAACAAAACATTTCACATAATATTTATTAATAATTTATTTTTACTTTCCGTCACCTTTCGGTAAGCTATCTTTGGTCAAAAAATTGGGTGATGAGTTTTTAATCAATGAGCACGTTATAAGGTCCCTAGAATACGATTTTACTATTTTTACGACGATGTCTGTACGTGTGTGTATGTGTGTGTGTGTGTGTGTGTGTGTGTGTGTATGTGTGTGTGTGTGTGTGTGTGTGTGTGTGTGTGTGTGTGTGTTTGTGTGTAAACTATTATTCACGAAAGATGACTACTCAAGGTCATTCGTTCGAAAAATGTATACACAGCATTTTATAGCAGTAACTTAGCAACATTTTGTATTAGAAAGAGAAAGATTATTTGACCTATGTCTATTTAATTAACGTGGTGTGACAGATATACGTAAATAGTGGCATTACTTTCTAACACACTATAAATAATAATGACATATGTCGCAGAATTACATATTCCTAATTATTTACTACACTGCCCTCTGTGCTAATAATTACCCAGTGGCGTTGACGTTTAAATCAAATTATTATTCCTTAGTTTATAAGTTAAGTCTATGTTTTTGTATTTTGCAAAAATATAAGTGAAGAACATAAATCTTTTAGAAAGGTCTTATTTAGAAAGAAACATAATTTTCAAATGAATTACTTTTATTTTTTCAGTTAAAATGTGTCCATAAATATTTCATGTTGCACGCCTATGCATACGAAATGCAATGAAGTTATCTGCAAGTAATATTATATCAGACGGCTTATAAATGACCTTGAATAGTCATCATAATAGTTTATGTGTGTGTGTGTATACTATCATTCAGAAAATTTTGAAACCTTGTATTTGGAACTGTTTCTGTAATGAAAAGAGCCCATTAGATTTTGATGAAAACCGGATAACCGGAAATAGCACTTTACTAGAAGTTCAAAATAGTTTTTCTTCGAAAAATACCTTTAAATGTTATTTTTGCGAGACTAATGTTATAATAAAAATTAAAGATTATTAAATTTTCTACAGATTTTTCAATATATATTTTATGGATAAATAAAAAATATCTATAATTTAAATCCCAGAGCCAACGCTTTAAACAACAAAACGCAGGTATTCAAATGTATGTAACTGACAGATAAATGTCACTATCAAAGAACTAATCATTTCAAAATAATATTAGTAACGTTTTAAAAAGAAAAAAGTAAATAGAACAATAGAAAAGGAATTCAATACAGTTTCCAGCATAAGTAAATATGTCGGTATGTGTTTAGTTATAAAAATTAACGATTCAAAAAATGTTTAAGCTAATCCTGAATTTTGGATTAGTGAATTCTATTTTATTATAGCTCCTGTTGCTCAGTGGTTAGACCAACGCCTCATGTCATGAGTGCCCTCGGGGCTCTGGGTTCGAATCCCGCTAAGGCATGGATGTGTATGAATGTGAACCCACTCTGTAATTGGGATTTAATCCCGTTGAGGATTTTAAAAAAAGGTAGTTACTTGGATTAGATTAGACTATATTTTAAGAAATAAACTGTCAAAATTACTTAATCTTTTTTGTGACTCGTGCTGTAAATGGCGGGAGGTATTGTGTTGGCCACACCAGATTTTTATATTTAATATATAAGATTTGTCCAGCTTCCCTGGCAATTTTGAGTAGTATAATGTTCTTTTTGCGACTTTAAAATCTGTTCTCTAGGATAAAAAAAAATTCGCTGTGTATAATCTTGGTAACGTGGGTGAAAGGCTAAGCCCTGACAGGTCTTCAGGGCAGCGTATGAAATCCGTCTTAGTAAGCCAGTGGTTTGGAAACCTGTGACGGGCAGCGAACGCTTCTTGCAGAATTAACTTTACGTTCATTGATTTGGAAACCACAGAAAGAAATGAATGTGTTTTCATAATAAACCAAAATTTACATTCACTCAATTTTAACAGACAAAATGGCAGAGAATTATTTAAATTCTGAATATGAGCAAGAATAATGTATAGTATGTGTAAAACAAAAAAAAACGGACCATGGGCGTTTAACATGAGAAAAGTGTTTTTCCTTGCCTAAAAGTGGCCTATTAATTTGAGAAATTTCACGACTGTAGTATGGATTACCAAGTAGTATTAACAATTGAAGAGCTTTTGGCCAAAACAACCTTAGTCCATTATTTTTTATTTGAAATAATCAAAGAAGAAACTTTCTAGCTTTCTTACTGTTAAACATTTCTGTAACTTAATTTAACTCAAGGTGATTCTTAAATATTAAATAATTATTTACTATAAAGGTGTTCTGAAAATGGGTAAAAACCATCAGGTAGCACGATTATTTGATTAATTCCGAGTCGATAATCTTAATGCAAAAAATTAGTACGGCCCTTCGTAAATCCACGATTTAAAAAAAATATCTTATGGAATATCATTGCGTATAGCTAAACGTTTGATATTAATAAAAATTTGGAACCTTGTATTTTGCCCTTTTTCTAATATGCAGAGTCCATTAGATTTTGGTGTAAATCAGATAACCGGAAATGGCACTTTATTTAAAAGTCAAAATAGTTTTTCTTAGAAAAATATCTTTAAATGTTATTTTTCGAGATAAATGTTAGTATAAAAATTAAAGATTATTAAATTTTCTACAGATTTGTATTAATACTTTTTTTGCATATTCTATGGATAAATTTATAAAATTACTACGAGTCGATTCTGTTCACATTTGTAAGTCTTATAGATCTGTAAATCTGTAAAAACGCATGTATTTTTGTTAATTAATATAAAATTATACATAAGAGTGGCAGGTTTCGTTGCGATTTTGTTCATCATTTACAAATTTACAGATCTGTAAGATCTATAGATATGAACAGAATCGACCCAATAATTTATGCTCTGTTCCATGTAAGCCATTGAGTAGATGGCACTGACAACAGCGTAAATCTGAAGTAGCCGAAATTACATTGGGCAAACTTGTCTCTTGTCTCCAATTTCAGCCAATCAGAGAGGTCAAAACTATTCCCTATGCTCCGCAATACTAAATGGCTTAAATGGAACAAGGTATAAATCCCGGAGCCTAAGCTTTAAACAAGCAAAACTCCTTGGTTACACAGTTATTCAAATGTATGTAACTGACAGATAAATGTCACTGTCATAAAACTAATCATTTCAAATTAATAATAGTAAAAAGAAAAAATTAAATAGAACAATAGCAAAGGCAATCAATACAGTTTCCAGCATAAGTAAATATGTAGGTATGTATTTACATTAATAAATATTAACGATTCACAAAAAAAGTTTAAGCTAATCCTCATTTTTGGATTAGTGAATTCTATTCTATCCCAGTACTTAAAATTTAATCTTCATTTTATTATCAAAAAAGTAGTTACTTGGATTAGATTAGACTATATTTTATGAAATAAACTGCTAAAATTAGAGTAAAAACCACTAATCCAAAAATAAGTATTAGCTTAATATTTTTTGTAACTCGGGCTGTAAATGGCGGAAGGTATTGTGTTGGCCACACCAGATTTTTTGTATTAAGATTATCGACTCAGAATTAATCAAAAAACATTCTACCTGAAGCTTATTAGCATTTTTAAAACAACCTGTAAATTAAGTAATAAAAAATAAACATTGATGAAGTTATTATATAATAAATAATCACTTTTATAGGGCGTTTTTGTAGAAACGCTCAAACTTTAAAATGCAATAACTTGTGCCTAAGGAAATTTTTGCGAGAAATAGTTTTACCAGACTGTCTGGCATCTTTGAAAGTAAATGTCGCTGTATATAACGCGAATTTGTAATATTTGGACTATGGTTGTTTTAGTCAAAAGCTCCTAAATTACTCAAAATCAATCATAAAGCATTTTTTTTAAAAAAAAACTAGACTATTTCGGTACACTTTTGTATCTTCAACTAAGTAGTAAGATCCTAATTAAAATAATATTGTTACATATTACTCAGATAAAGGTACTAGTGTTACCAAAATGTCAGTTGTGTATGAAAACAAATGCTGTACTGGGATTTCGAGAAATTGTTAACACTTTCAAATTAATATTGGAACATAATTCCAGAAAGCCAGCACTATTTCGAGTAGAATATCCTATCTTGCTTGTTTGAATATGAAAGCAAAAACAAATCCCGCATTTGTGAAGTAAGCAATTCTCTTTAACTGTAAACAACTAGAGGCTTAATGAAAAGTCGAATGTTTATCCCGTGAAGTAGTGGCGAGTACGGAATAATTAATATTAGGGGAAACATTAGACATGAGTGTTGAGATTGGGAATTGATAGCGAAGTAATTTAATAACCCTGAGGTCGGTAACTGCGGAACCTACCCTTATCTTTTCTAATTACCTAATTAAATTAATGAGGCGACGTGCCTTTACCAGCTTGCAGTTCCTACGGTTTTCTAATAACACTTTTAAATAGTTTTTCAAAAATAAGAAATTTAAAACAAAAAATCATGTTCCTCAATTAAACATTAATGAGAAGAGCTGATTAGTTTTTGGTTACAATTGGACAATTAAATATAGTTTATATACCTAAATGCTTTAATTTGTCGTGCAAGTAAAGCCATTTTGTAATGCAAATACTTGTAAATTAGAAAGCATAATAGATGAACATTTAAAAAAAAATCTGGTGTGGCCAACACAATACCTCCCGCCATTTACAGCCCAAATAACAAAAAAGTTAAAAAAAGTTAATCCTTATTTTTAGATTAGCGAATTTTACTCTAATTTTGTCAGTTTATTTCTATAGTCTAATCTAACCCAAGTAACTACCTTTTTTTTAAACCCCTCAACAGGATTAAATCCCAATTACACAGTAGGTTCACATTCACACACATCCATGCCTTAATGGGATTCGAACCCAGAGCCCCGAGCACACTCATGACTTATAAGACGTTGCTCTAAACATTAAAGATTAAATTTTAAATTTCGGGATAGAATATAATTCACTAATTTAAAAATGAGGATTAGCATAAAATTTTTTGTAAATCGTTAATTTTCATTAATATATATATATATATATATATATATATATATATATATATATATATATATATATATATATATATATATATATATATATATATACATATATATTTATGCTGGAAACTATTGAATTCTTTTTCTATTGTTCTATTTACTTTTTTCTTTTTAAAACGTTACTAATATTATTTTGAAATGATTAGTTCTTTGATAGTGACATTTATCTGTCAATTACATACATTTGAATAACTGCCTTTTGTTTGTTTAAAGCGTAGGCTCTGGGATTCAAATTATAGATAATTTTATAAATTTATCTATAAAATATATAGAAAAAGTATTAGTGCAAATCTATAGAACATTTAATAATCTTTAATTTTTATAATGACATTAAAAGGTATATGTTTCGAAGAAAAACTATTTTGAGCTTCAAGTAAAGTGCCATTTTCGGTTATCCGATTTTCACCAAAATCTAATGGGCTCTTACCATCACAGAAAAAGTTCGAAATACAAGGTTTCAAAATTTTATGAATAATAGTATTTGAATTAGAGTGGAGGTTCCACACACACACACATACACACAGACATCATCGTGAAAATGTTAAAATTGAATTCTAGGGACCTTAAAACGTGGTCATTTACCAAAATCTCGATATGCGATTTTTAGCACGATCCCTATACCTCCCTTACCAAGGGTAACGGGAGGTAAAAACGTTAGAACAAAATTTTAGTTATCAAAAAACAGCAATCCTATATAATTGCATTTTTCAATAGAGAATAAGGACATTAATTATTAATTTGCTTTACCCAAATTATTATTAGAAACGCAATTAAACAAGGCATAAATGTAGATTTTGGTGGATTTCGAGTCACTCAAGTATAGATTATGTGTGCCTTAGTTTCACACGTAGGGTACATTACGTACTACATATAGTTTCGTGTACATGTATCCTCCATACCCGAATTCAGACATTATCCAAAAAATTTGTACAGAACCAATTTTGAACTTCTGAAAATTCCAAAACCCGAGCCACAACGCGTTCGAATTTTAAATGGCACAAAATTGACCCCTGAGGTGCACTTTCCACGCCAGCAGAGTGCCCGTGAGATGACGCCTGGTAAACGCCCGCACGGTACAAATATGTCATCATCATTACCGATATATGTGAGAATTATTTTGTAGTCAGACATGAATATATGTATTTGTATTTAAAGTTTTATGCGTACAACCAGGCAAAATATATGGCGAGAGGTTTTGTGCTGGCCACATCAGATTTTTTGGTGGGTGTTGCTTCACTTATATTAAGTTGTTGTTTTTGGATTCTAACTTCAATATTATTGCTTTCATCTGTTCCAGTGTTCTTTCTTTAAACATGTTTGCAAAATATCCTGCCCACCTATTTTGAATTTTTTCAAGTGTTTTGTAGATTTCTCCTCTTTCATCTCTTCACCATTACTAGTATTGTTCAATTCTGATTAAGTAATATCCAATGAAGTGGTACTTTATTTAATAAAGAATTGTTGAATAAAATGTTATTTTATCTGTTGTCAATATTTGAAATTACAATTCTGCATGATGTTACAATATTTGAATTTTGGTATATTTATTAGTTCAGTTCAGTTATAAAGCAAAAACATTTTTTATATAAAAATGAATAAGATGTTAACCTGTATTGAATGTAAAGAAAGATCTATAGCATGAAAGTAAAAAAAGTGTATCAAAGTTTTTGATGTATGACAAGCTATTGAATACATTATAAACGATTTATAGCTGTATTAAGAAAAACGCTGAATCAAAAAATGAAAAAGACATGAGCTCTAAGAAACATGAATGAAAGAAAACGTACGTGAACCTATAAAAAAAGATATATTGACACATGCTATCTACATACTTTCGAAAAAATGAGGAACTTTTTAAATGACGTTTAAATTTAAAGCTAAACTTATTACCATAAATTATAAATACAGTACAGCATTATTAAAAAATAAATCGACCTAGTTTTTTTTAAAAATAATCATTATATAGCGCAAAATTTAATCATCTTTTATTATATTGTATGTTTAAACATATATTATAGAGCATCCAGCCAGTCAATGGGTTTACGTCATAAATATAATATCAGTAGAAACAATGACGTCGCGTGTTAATAAGTTTACAAGAGCATTTACGCGGATTGAAATATGATCTGCGGATTCCCTCCATAAATACAAATCTTTGTCACGGGAAGAAATACCTTACATATATATCGATTACGATCACTTGAGCTTCACGTCATTGATTTCTGAACCGCAAAATAACTAGTAATCGTATATTTATCTCTATCTTACTTATGGTTTTCTCAGTGGCGTAACTCATTGCGGGCGTGCCCCCGGCTCTAGAGAGCCCCCAATTTACATGATTTATAACTTTGTTACTACTGCGAAATTTTGAATTTAATCTTTTTTTTGTAGCAACATACAAATTTATTTAGTCCTTTATTTAATATTGGCTAAGGGACCCCTTATCCGCTATGCAAAATCAAGCTCTTTATTTTCTATCTCTTTTCGGCCGGTAGAATTTCGATTTCTTAGCAAATATTTTCCTGCAACTGATCCAACTTTTCCTTTAAAATAACCCCATAAAAAGAACTCTGGGGCTGGAAAATCAGAACACCTGGCGGCCAATGTATATTACCAAAACTTGGGATTAAATAACGATAAGAGAATGATTTTCACAAAATTGCTACTATTTAAACTGTATGATACCGATCCAACTTGCTAATACCATATTTTGTCCAAGTTCTTTCATTTGGGATAACAAAAATGTACGAATTATGTAACTTTCACAAGTGAAATGTGCCACCAATTTCATTTTCAAAAAAAAAAAAAAAAAAAAAAAAAAAAAATAGGCCAATCACATTTTCATAGTAAATGCCACAACATTCAATGACTTTGGTGGGGTGTAAAGGTGCCTAATCTTGGATATTCAGGTCTCCCATATTGGTTATTTTGCTTCTTAACATGTCAGCTCAGATGAATGTGAGCCCAGTCACAATTTCCACAAGTTCTTGTAGTATGTAGTTCTTCATGATAAACGCTACAATTAAAAACGGGCCCCAAAAACTTTTTGCGGAATTACGCCACTGGGTTTTCTTCATTCTTTCTTCGATAATACAGGTTGAGAAGTATACGGTAGACACACATTGTTTAGTAATATAAATGTTCAGAATTGCCAATAATAAAAACAAAATTAAACGTCATTTTACAAAAATTAACAAAGTTTTACTTAATAGTAATATTTCCAAACGTAATTATTTCTATTAAAGGTGCATTCACAAATGAAAATTAGATTTAGATTTATGGTTTATACTTTAGATTTAAAGACTTTGGCCGCATATTATGTAATGATTCCATTCACACTTCAGAATTTACGGTCTCTAAATCCAAATCATAAAGCTAAACATTGCAAGGTCCAAACTTTAGGTTTATGATTTAGTTTGACGTCACAAACTTCACCAATGAGAACCAGTCTGAAATGATATAGATATATACACCCATCTGTATTTAGTATCCACTTGGTAGATTCGGTTTTTTAAACAAATGCGGGAAGAACATAGAGACTGCCATAACTTAATTGCTAAAATATAACAAATAGAGCCAAGCGAAAGACAGTTTCACGGCGCACAGGTACTGCTCTACCGATATTTTAATCTTGTTTTTGAAGCATTTATACAGATGTCTGCATGTATCAAAACTAATTTTCAGATAATTTAAACTTACATTTATGAATGACTAAAGGTGCATTCACAAATGAAAATTAGGTTTATGATTTTTGTTTAGGTTTAAGTAAATCATTCATAAATGTAAGTTTAAATTACCTGAAAATTAGTTTTCATATATAGACATCAGTGTAAATGCTTCAAAAAAAGATGAAAATATCGATAGAGCAGTACTTAACGAGACACCTGTGCGCCGTGAAACTGTCATTCGCTTAGCATTATTGGTTACATGTATTTCAGCAATTAAGTTATAACAATCTCCATGTTTTTCTCGCATTTGTTTAAAAAGCCGAATCCACCAAGTGGATACTAAATAAAGATGGGTGTATATATCTATATCATTTCAGACTCGTTCTCATTGGTGAAGTTTGTGACGTCAAACTAAATCATAAACCTATAGTTTGGACCTTGCAATGTTTAGCTTTATGACTTGGATTTAGAAACCCTAAATTCTGAAGTGTGAATGGAGTCATTACATAATATACGGCTAAAGTCTTTAAATCTAAAGTATAAACCGTAAATCTAAACCTAATTTTCATTTGTGAATGCACCTTTACTTAAACCTAAACAACAACCATAAACCTAATTTTCATTTGTGAATGCACCTTAATAGTGTAAAATACATAATAATAAGAGAAAAACTAATAAAATACCGTTAATAAAATATATTTAAAAATATTAAGAAAATTTCAAAAATCCCTAAACGATGAAGTAAACCCAATGACTGGCTGGATGCCCTATACCTATGTTTTATTTTCTGTTCTATTTAATATTGGAAATAAATGATAAATGAATTTATGTGATAGTGATATAACTTAATGTCATAAATTTGAATGAAACTCAATTTTTAGTAACGTATATTTTACAATATATCATTTACATTCCATTATATTTTTCAGCAGGTTCAATTTTATTATTCTATCAAGAGTGTATTCAAATTGTCATACTTGTACAAATAACTGCATAATAAAGTGTGACAAGTTTTATGAAATTGATGTGTTATGAGTGCATTTAATTGTGCCCCAAAAATATTGTTGTAGCTTTGACCAAATTAGTGATCTCTGTATCAGTCAGTTCAGCTGTATTTTCATAGGCGAAGTTAGACTTTAAAATTAGGAGGTGCTCTTACCTTAAAAAGGAAAAAAAATTGGTTTACAAAATAAAAAAAAGTATTTATTTTATTAATTTATAAACAAAAACATAAAATATTATTTAAAGTAATAAAAAAGTTATGATATAAGTGTTAAAAGTGACATTTTATTTTGTGAAACGGAAGTTTGGAATACGACGCGAAGCTAATTTTCTGTTTCCATTCAGAAGAATAAATTCTTGCAAAATATCTTAGGTATATTTATTATTATTATTTTTTGAAAGTTCATTTTCAGTATTCAATTCTTAGGTATATATCTACTACTAAATTAGTAAAGCTTTTTTTGTCATAGTAGTGCTCAGCCAGTTTTTAATTCACCCCATAACAGAGAATAATCTTTCACAAGTTTCAGTGTATGTAGGCAGAATGAATGTAATTTTATAAAGTTTATAATAATTACCAAATGTACCTTGATTAAGTACACTTTTAATATCATTTGATTCTTGACTGCACATCATGTTCTTTAGAATAGTAATTTCAGCTTTCAAAATATCTTTATTTATTGCAAAAGTGATATAATGAAATTTTGTTTGGGGGTGCTAATTCAAAATCTGGGGGTGCTAAGCACTCGTGCGAGAACTTCACCACAATAGGCTACTTGCGTGGTACTGAAAATCTGATATCTATCACTAAATACCTAAAGTAAAGTTGAAAATGTACGTAAAAATATAAATTTTATTTTTAAAAAATTATATGTTTTTTTATAAATTAAGAAAGAAGATTTTCTTTGACGTCATTATTTTGAACTGGAGAAAGGGATGCATATTTAAGAATGTAACCTGTAGATGGCGAGCGAATGAGAGTTTTAATTTGATTTTGACATTAGTTCATTTTTCTATCTCTGTCTCTCTTCTTTATTATTTACAATATGCGTGGTTTCTGTTACTTTTATTACGTATTTCGATTTGTTAAGCAGGATTTTAACTTAGCTTATACTCGTACAAGATTAAAGGCGATTTCGGGCGACAACCGTTCACTTGCGGTATATTGCGTTCAGGTACGTTCACACATTCGGGCGCTAGGAACAACATACCCGGTATGCTTGGATCAGTGCTCACAGCTGAACGGGTTTGCGAGTCGGGTCAGCTCTCTGTTCACTATTTCTATCTCTTTTTAACATGTCTTTTTTTTAATGTCAAAAGTCAATACAATTGGAGTCGTGGTCTTATGTCAAATAGGGTGACATTATTTTCGTTGACTCTTTTTTGGACAAATATGGAAAAAAACTATCTTTCTCCGTTAATGAATTTTAATTGTCAGACACTATTTTAGACAGTTTTAAATGTCGCAGAATATACATAACCACCAAGCACGGTGTCAACAAGTGAACCAACGATTTTTGGCGCCGCCATTAACCATATCATACCGTAACTAACCGTAAGTAATCCGAAGAAGTGAACGGGTATGTCGCCCGAAATTGCCTTAAAATGACAAACGAAAATATTAACCTCCAAACTATTATTCAAACGTCAAACAGATGATCTGTCATGTTTAAATTACCCGCACATGCCGTTGCTATTGAACGTACCGATATTATTGCTTCACGGCCATTCATTGGTTCGGCGTAATTTTACGTCATACATGGCGGTAATTTAAATATTAAAATTTCATTATTACCTTCCGTCACCTTTAGGTAAGGAAGGTATTGTCTTTGGTCAAAAAATTCGGTGGTGAGTTTTTAATGAATAAGCACGTTTTAAGGTCCCTAGAATACGATTTTACTATTTTTACGATGATGTCTGTATGTGTGTGTGTGTGTGTGGATGTGTGTGAGTGTGTGGATGTGTGTGTGTGTGGATGTGTGTGTGTGTGTAACAAAATTTTCGTCTGCGATAACTCTAATACTACAACTCCAAAAATTATAATTCTTTCGTATTCCTCTTCGTTGCGTCCATATGAAGAGCTGATTAGATTTTGGTTATAATTGGTCAACCGGAAGTACTCTAATTTGAAGATTTTAACTGTTTTTCTTGAAAAAACGATGTTAAATATCATTTTTTCATATTTAATGTTATTATAAATATTAAAGAATATTTTATTTTCTATACGATTTGATTGCATTTTATACCTAATATTAAATGGATATAGAGTTAAAAAGTTATAAAGAAATTAAATTTCATAAAGTAGCCATAGCTGTGGAAACAGCTACTATATTAAGAAAATTTTGATTGAAAGATGTCAGTGTCAAGTGAAATTGACATAGTGTGTTTGTCTTATAATTTTACTGGAAATAGGTATAGGATCTTTTGCTTTCTGTATGGAATTTGTATAAAATACATACAACTGCTTTAAGGTAATGTACAAGAAATAATAATAATAATAAATCTTTTATTTCTGCAGATACATTACACTGTGTATAGAAAACATCACAAAATAATAATTTTCTGTATGAAATTTGCATAAAATACATGCAACTGCCGGAAGGTAATGTAAATGAAATAGAATATTAAATTTAGTAAGGAACTTTCCGTATGAAATTTGTACAAAATACATAGAACTGACGGAAGATAATGTGCTGGCCACATCAGATTTTTTTTCTGGCAATTAATGAAAATTTTGCCAAAAGAAAAAATATGGGTAGCAAGTTTTTATCGTCTCTTCAAAAATATTAAATAAAAAAATGGCACGCAAGTAGCCCATTGCCAAATGTGTAACAGAAAAACAATAAAACAATCTAAAAAAAAAACTTCCTACCTTCCGATGAACATAAACTGGTTGGTGAGATTCAGCCTTGAAGTAGCCTTCAAGAGTCCTCTAACAGTCATCCCCTCACAGAAACAGACAACTACTCTCGCCCGTTCGTCCTTCAAGAGGTTGCGAACCACGTCATCGAAAGCTTCATCATCCGCGTTGCTCAAAATCGAATCTTCTTTTGCAATACAGACGTCCACTTTTTCTGCTAGTTCTCTGAAGGCTTGGATGCCGGATTGGCCGTAATTCTCTGCAGGAAAAGAGGAAGAACAGAATTTTAGTAATCAGTAAATAAAAAGTTTGTTTAGTCACTTGGATCCATTCCATGATTACAAACTGACGCATGTAACTAAAGTTTTCAATTTTTTACCTTAAAACAAAAGAAAAGTATTTATCTACATAAAGGTGAAGTGCTCTAACATTTTGTGATTTAATTTAAGGTATTAAAATTGTTTCATAGCTTGCTATGTTTAATTTTGTATGGGGTCTCGTGGCCGCGTGCCTGTCTGGTCACGAATCTGGGGAACCGGGTTCGATCCCGACCGACGCCAAATATTTCTAATTTTAAATGGCTCAAAATTGACCCCTGTGGTGCACTCTCCACGCCAGCAATGAGTGCCCGTGAGGTGACGCCTGGTAAACGCCCACATGATACAAATATGTCATCATCATTACTGAATTCTGTGTACAAAGCAGATTGGCACACCCAGCAATGGGTAATATGCCATGATGATATATTTATTTTAAATTTTATTTTTGCACGATCGGGTTATTTTTTATATTTAGCGATAGTGTTTCCAAAACAGTTGGTTTTATTTACAAATTACTGAACGGTTAGTGAAGTGACTCACGTCGGTAAATGATATGCTTTACTTACCGTTCAGGAAATGAGACGGTAAATAAATAAAAACAAAAACCAAAGCTTACTTCAAAAATGACAAATAATTTTTTTTAATATGTCAAAATAATTTTCCAATCTTATTTTCCTTTTAAATTTTGTGCGTCGATCGAGCAAAAAATAGTATAAGTATCACGAACGTTAAGGAATTACCGATCTCAGACAAAAATTTTGTATTCGATCGGTAAACTGTCCTTACCGTTCTTAATACTTAATATACTATAATACATATTTTGAAAATAAATGGTCGCCATTTTGAAATATTTGAAGAAAAACTATGATATTTTGGTATCGTTGTGAAGCTAATTTTATTTACATTCTGGAAAAAAATATAAAAATACCAATTCCCTAAGCTAGGTTCAAACTTGTACCCATATCTATCAATATAAACGAAATATTCTTGGTGCCGGACTTACGCCAAACACCCTGTATATATATATATATATATATATATATATATATATATATATATATATATATATATATACCGGGTGTCTACTTATTTTACTTATTGTAAATTCTGCCTTAAAATTTTAAGAACTAAAATGTAAATATTAAAAATGTTCAGAATTAAATACTGTATCAAATGAGCCTAAATTTATTAATATAATAGGATCTTGCCATGAAATGCACGTAAAATAATATATCCGTCTTTAAGCTTTTTACAGAGTGCCATGCAAGACAAAATATGCAATTTAAATAGTCATATTATTTGACTTTGACAGATAAAAGTTTATTCATTGATATTTAATTGTTAATATTGTTCCATTGTGTTTTTTTTCTGCGATGGTAAATGTATCTTTGCTTACTGATAAATAATTTAATGAATTCAATAATTATAAAAACTTTATGACAGATGTCATCTGCCAAACTCGAGCAATACAACTGTTTAAAATTTTGTGATAATGCTCATGGCACTCTGTAAATAGCTAAAAAAATTACTTTTATTTTGTCTCTCCTTCACAAACGAAAGCATGCAAACAATAATTTTAGACTTTTTAGATGCAGTTTTTAATTCTGAACAATATTTGTATGCATACATTTGTTCTAAAATTAATAGGGCAGAATTTGCAGCAATATGATAATTTTACCATTGTATTTCCTATGTTCCACAAAAAAAAGTAGACACCCATATATATATATATATATATATATATATATATATATATATATATATATATATATATATATATATATATATATATATATATATATATATCGTCCAGGGAGAAATGAGGAGGTATTAAAAAACTGCGGCGCGTTAATGACAACGTTCCCCTATTGTTGTAAAACTAGATTTCTTATATCCACAGTTTATAGGAACAACCCCTTATGTTTCAATAATAAAAAATTCATTCTATTTGACGAAGAGGTCTAACTTTTACTCAAAATTTTTCTACATACGTTAATATGTTTTGAATCATCATCATTCCTTTGGATATTTTATTGAAAAACTTTTGAATTAATTTAAATTTTTAAATTTACTCGAAAGGCAAATAAAAGAATTCCTTAGTAATAAAATATTCGGTGATAAGTTAAATGTGGTTTAAGATAAGCGGCGATATTTCACAGCTAGACCTCTCCGCCAGAGGTAAATAATTTATTTGACTTTTATAATCTTCCTTCCGGTTAACCAAAGATTAATTGCTTGAGAATCTACATCTCAATAAAATCGATACTGGCGTATAACAATTTTATTGCTCTTCCTAACCACTTTATGGTTTCTCTCCGATTTTATTGTCAATTATTCGTATGCAGAGATAAATTTTTCCAAGAGACACACCGTCGGGAAATTGATATCTCTCACAGCGCAGTAAATAAAATTCTATGAACAACTATAAACTGTTAGGGATCGTATATTTCAAACGTGTGCACTTTGCCAATTTTTCAAACGTAGGTACGAATAATGTACTATACACACATGCGGGCAGTATTTACTCAAATCTACAAGCGTATTTTATTTGGCTTTTACTAAATTTTCTATGCGCTATCGAATTTTGGAAGTTTTAGTTAGGCTAAACACAGAACTTATACATCCATATTCAACTTAGACCCTAGTTCTAGTTTAACCCTTCGATGGTGTGGTGGGGTATGACATACCCCACGACTACTTAATTGACGTATAATTTTCGAAATACTCATGCTAGTGTCATGTACGCAGGGACCCGAACTGTAACGAAACCGTAACCGAAAACCGAAACCTATATTTTATTTCTTCAAATATAGAAACCGAAAATCGATACGAAAAATTAATTCGTTCTGTAACCTTAAACATAACCGATCCGAAATAATATCAATATTAAAACCGTAAATTTAAAAATATGTATTTTTTATTAACCCACATCTTTTTCGCAGAAATACTTTGCATACCTTCGAGATCATAAAAAAGTAGTTTCTTATTTTAAAAAAATCTGATGTGGACACCACACGACTTCCTTGTACGCAAGACTAATATGAAGTATGGTATAGACTCGATTATAAAATTGCACGTATTTGACGTAATTTGACATTAACATCTATTTTTTATTATTTGTTATTTTTTGTCCTAATCCATAGGAAGCTTCATTACAAAAACCAATAAGTATATAAGTTTTAAATTTACATATCTCGCTTATACAAAGGGCTAATTTAATAATACTTGATGTGCTAGACGCAGAATTTAATTCTCTAAAACTATTATTTGAAGCATTTATTTCTAAAATCATAATAAAATCATTTTATTCAAGAAAAACTGTTAACAACTTCCGGTTAGCCTGTTTTAACCAAAATCTGCTATGTTATTCCAATTGATATAAAAGTCTTATATATACTAAATTTGAAAAGTTTTGGATTATATTTTAATATAGTTTTTCATTAAAATCTATTATAGGCTTCAAATAAAGTACCATTTCTGGAAATTATGTAATGACCAAAAAGAGAGATGCACAACTAGATGTTATAGAAGTCCTAAATACAAAATTTCAACTTTCTACGGCTTACCGTTTTTAAATTATGTTATGTGAGATACTTTTAAAAATTGTATTTTATTTAATTCTTCGTTAAAAAATAGAGGTAGTTTGTGTGCCATGTTCTATATTGAAAGTTTATAGATTATAAGTAAAATGGAAAATATTTGTATTTCCAAAATAAAACATAATCGCAATGAGTTCCCTGTCTTCTAATATTTGCATAAAAATTAAAATTGCTACTGAGCGTTCTATTGCTGTAAGAATATTCTTATTCTAGTAGGAATATTTCTGAAACCGATAGAACGTACCGAATGTCTAGCAAATTGTTTTCAATGCACTCTTGCCCTAGAAACCTAATATTTTCATTTCTTTTAACACTGTATACTTAGATACATGTGTAAACATGACAAAATACTAATATTAGGTATTTTCTTACTAAAAATTCTTTACAATACTGATGACTTTTCAGAACTGTCAATTTATTTATCGAGAACACAATATGTACTTTTTATCAGATATCATACTTGATGTTTACATTGTTTGATTCATACTTTTTTTACCAAATATTGTAGGTAAAAACATTTCATTGTTATCTAAAGAAACCTTTTAATCAATTTTAAGAACACCAAAGCATTTATCAGCTCCGTTTTACTTTATTTTGAAAGTGGCAGTTCCTCTTGATTCATTCCACAAAAGCTAGACAAAAATTCTACCTAGTGCTTTTCTCATAAGCTTCTAAACTCTAGCGCAACAAAAACCCTTATTTTACTCTGACTTTAAACAACAAAAACAAATGTCCAAGGTAGAGCAAAAACGACCGCAAAATAGTACAAGATTTATCTTTGTTATCGATTGCCGAATAGAAATTGGCAAAGGTATGCACGATTGCTCACACTGGTTACACGACTGTTTCTGACAAAAAATATCATTTCGGGGAAAAAATTATATGAATTATACATTCGAGTGAGAATAATTAATCACATACTTAAGGAAATATTGAAGGAGTAAGGGTGTAATATAAATCGTCTGCTTAATAACAAATAACATAAAAATTAAAGTAAAAACGTTTTCCCAAGATTATACATATTTTGCGATGTCGGCAGACAATAGATCACTTGCTGACATGAGTCTGACCTACTTTTATTTATATAAATAGCGTAGGTGATAGACAAACAGTTTTCCTATTGCTAAGAATGACGTGCTGTATGTAATTTGACGTCACAGGAGTGGGGGGTTGTTTTTCATTACCGTTTCTGGCATCAATATTTTTATTTAATTATTTACAAGAATAACAATCTCCACATATCAAAGGTAAGAGAGATAATGGCCCGTATTCTGAGCGCACTTTTATAATAAAAGCGCTTTATGGAGTGCGCTTTTACATTATATTCTTATGCGGAGTTTGCTCCATAAAAGCGCTTTTATTATAAAAGTGCGCTCGGAATACGGGCCAATGTTTTCGGCCCAAAAATTCAATGGTGAGTTTTCAATGAATAAACACGAATTAGGGTCCCCATAACACGTTTTTACTATTTTTACAATGATGCCATTGTGTGTCTTGTGTGTGTGTGTGTGTGTGTGTGTGTGTGTGTTGTGTGTGTGTGTGTGTTGTGTGTGTGTGTGTGTGTGTGTGTGTGTGTGTGTGTGAGTGTGTGTTTGTGTCGTGTGTGTGTGACAAAATTTTATAATGCAATAACTCTAACACTACAATTCCAAAAATTATAATTCTTTCGTATTCCTCTTTGTTATATCCATGTGAAGAGCTGATTAGATTTTCATTATAATTAGGCAACCGGAAGTACCCTCATTTGAAGATTTTAACAGTTTTTCTTGAAAAAACGATGTTAAATAATTTTTTCACATTTAATGTTATTATAAATATTAAAGAATATTTTATTCTCCATACGATTTGAATTTTATACTTCATATTAAATAGATGTAGAGTTAAAAAATTATAAAGAAATTGAATATCATATATATTAGCCAGCTATGTTATAACTCTGGAAACAGCTGCTATATTAAGAAAATTCTAATTGAAAGGTATCAATGTCAAGTGCAGTTGACCGTATACTTGTGTTACAATTTTCCTGGGAATATAGGGTCTTTTGTTAGAAACTTTCTGTATGGAATCTGTATAAAATACATACAACTGCCGTAAGATAATGTACAAGAAATAGAATCTTTTGCAAGGAACTTTCTGTATGACATTTATTTATTTATTTATTTATAAGTAAGTACCCGACAGGAACAAAGTTCCCAATTAAGGGGTACTACAAAATAATACATTTACATATTATCAGTACAATAAATTGTGCAAAGAAAAATTACTATAACCAGGTTATAAATTAATACAATGAGAAATATGTCATCAATTTCTTCTTAAATAATAATAAACAATCAAAAAAAAAGTCAATATCATCACAATTACTGTATAAAACATTAAATGCAGAACATGAACGCCTTAACGGACTTTTTAATTCGTAATTTGTCCTAGCTGTTGTAATGGAAAACAATATTTTTTGGCGAGGATGATTTGTTCTGGGTACATGAAAATTTAACAATGCAAGGAGATTGGAATCCATTATATCATTATTAATTAATTTGTAAATAAACAATAGAGATTGCACAGTGCGTCGATTCTCAAGAGATAGCATATTAAGACTTATCAATGCAGTGTTGTAGTGAAAATCATTTTGAGAATCAAAATGACCCTTATACCAACAATATCTTGCAAATTTTCGCTGAATAATTTCAATAGCTCTTATCGAATTTTGATACAATGGATTCCAAATCAGGAAACAATATTCTAATTTGGCACGAACAAAACAATTGAAAAGGGATTTAAGAGTGGTAATGCTATGAAAATCTCGTGAATTTCTCACAATAAATCCAAGATTTCTGTAACTACAAGTGACTAAGTTGTTAACGTGTAATGAAAAATCAAACTTAGGATCAAATAATACTCCCAAATCCCTTTTAGTGCTAACTCTACACAAATTGATATGGTTCATTCTATACTCATATAAAATATAATTATTTTGTTTCGTTGAAAACGACATGACCTCACATTTTTTTACATTAAACGGCAGTTCAGATTCAAATGACCAAGCCATAATATTATTAATGTCACATTGTAATTCAAGGCAATCATTGACATTGTTAACAATTTTGTAAATTTTCATATCATCAGCATAAAGAAGGCATTTTGAGTTTTTAATTCGGCCTACTATGTCGTCTATAAATAGGTTAAATAACAAAGGGCCAAGATTAGATCCTTGAGGAACTCCCGATGTAGCAATAAACGGCTGTGAAGTGAGTCCATTGTAATGAACGTGCAAATAACGAGTATTCAAGTAAGATGAAAGTAGTGAAGCTAAGTTTAAGGAAAAATTAAAATTATTTACTAGTTTCTGAATGAGAATTTGATGGTCAACTTTATCAAATGCCTTAGCAAAATCTGTGTAGATAACATCCACTTGCAAATTATCATATAGAGCATTTAGTGCGTATTCGGTGAAATTAGCTAAGTTTGTCGCAGTTGATTTACCTCTTATGAAACCATGCTGTGAATCTGATATTTGTTTATGTACAGTGTTATATATTTGATTGTAAATGATTTTTTCAAGAATTTTTGAGATGTTGGATAATATAGCTATGGGACGATAGTTACAAATGTTACGTTTGTCACCGGACTTGTGAACTGGCGTTATATAAGTAGTCTTTAATGACGAAGGAAACGTGTGAGTAGAAAGGGATAGATTGAAGAGAATATGAAATGGTTTTACAAATATATCACGACATCCTTTAATTATATATGCCGGGAAGTTGTCTGGTCCAGGATTAGTGGATGGTTTTAATTTATTAATCGATTCAATAATTTGTTGTTCAGTTATGGATTCTAATGATACCAAATCAGATGGCAAATTGCAAGTGGTAGAATTTACTGTATTGGAAAAAGATGAAGTCGGCACGTACACAGATGAAAAATAGTCAGCAAAACCTTGAACAATTTCGGACATTTATACAAAATACATAGAACTGATGGAAGGTAATGTGCTGGCCACATCAGATTTTTTTTCATATAAATACTTTTTGAAAATGCGAAACCGGTTCATTATAACTAAACAAGAATTTTTCGAAATTTCCTTAATTAAAGTACAAACTTACGTTATTGTCTGGTTACGTACTAGTATTCTAGGTAAGTATTACATTAGACTTGGTCCGAATCTACAGCTAACCAATATTATTTTCCGAAAGAAAATTGGTGGAAATAGCAAAAGAGAAAAAACGTCACGTCCCATTTTTATTTACAAATTCGGCTGACCTCGTCTTATTAGATTGTAATAATAAGAAGAATGCAGGTGAGTTTCGTTTTTAGGATGAAAATTAAGAGTCCTAGAAAATAATTGTGTGGCAAGAATGTTGATGCATCCTGTAATCTTTTATATTGTCCTTGCTTACAACCTTATCGATCTGATAACTTCTCTTTAAACGTTTGCCATTTCGCCTGCCTAGAATATTAGTGCCCTAACTCCACTTTGCCGTCAATTTAGTCTTCCTTAAAGACATCTTCTATTTTCTATTCAAACTGCACTACATATTAATTACTAGAGTTTCTGAATATTTTGCCCTAATACCCCAAAAAATAAAAGAAATATTCATAGAGGTACTAACTTCCCTAATTTACAAATATTTGCATAATAGTTTCCTATTCTACATTACTAACTAAAACAATCTAATGTGGCCAACACATGACCTCCCGTCAATTCCATGTTTGAAATAGCAATGAACTTTAAGTAATGTATCACTTCCGGTTGATCGTTCGTAAAGAAAATATAATTTGTTGTTCCAAAAAATAAAAATTCTGTTAAGAGCTCCAAATTAAATACCACTTTCGGTTTATCATATAAGTATAGTCTTAAATACCAAATTTGAAAAGTTTTGTATTGTATCAATTTATTTTTCACGAAAATCTGTTCAGAGCTTCAAATAAAGTATCACTTCCGGTTTATAAATTTTAGCCAAAATCTAATATGTTGCTTTCCGTTATATAAAAGTCTTAAATACTAAATTTGACAAGTTTTGGCATATATCAAAATATATTATTCACAAAAATCTGTTCAGGGATTCAAATAAAGTATCACTTCCGATTTATCAATTTTAGAAAAATATAACATTTCATTCTTATTAATATAAAAGTCTTAAACACCAAATTTGAAAAGTTTTCGATTGTATTTTTCATGAAAATCTGTTCAGATCTTCAAATAAAGTATTACTTCCGATTTATCAATTGTATCCAAAATCTAATATGTTGTCAGTGGCGTAACTACCAGTGTGCAAGGTGTGCCAGGCACACGGGCCCCGCGTCGTTAGGGGCCCCGCAATAATTGAGATGTTTCAAAAAATTAAATATGTATTTCTGAACTTTAAAATTAATATATGCCACAGCTAGTACTGAATAATAATTTATTTATTTATTTTTTAAATAAAACATTCATTCCGCTTTATTATTAGTTCAATAAAAGAGGCGCTGCGTGCTGGATGTCATACTCTAGTAGCACTAGATGTCATTACTCGTACGTCGCACCATGACCAACTTCATAGAATTGCACTCTGCCGTTTAAAATCGTTGTTTGTTGTTTTCCATATAAAATTTTGTCTAATAATAAACGTAGTGCAATTCAGTGCTTCTTTTATAATTTCGAGCGGAACAGTCTACAATATACTAGATAGACAGATATACGATCAGGTATATAACAGCATATTTACTATTTACTTCAAAATTGGTAGATTTTGATTTTGAATATTTTTTTAGAATTTGTAATCATGGCTGAACGACATTATGCAAGTGGTGCAACAAAACGAAAATTAAAAAAACAGAAAGAAGAACAAATAAAAAAACATCCGAAAATATTGGAATATTTTAGTAAAGCGTCTACATCTAATAGTAAGAGTACTGATAACGAATATTCTGCATTCGAATTTGAAACTAAAAATATGGATATAGAAAAAACAGAAGAGAAGCATACAGTTGAAGTTGAAAATAATGAAGATACTAACAAATGTGAAGAATATGACTTAAACCCGAAAGATAAAGCAAATTTTCTATTGCCACCTAATTCGGATGATAAACAAATAATAATCGCATGTGGTTCGCATCAGCCAAAAGGACCTTTCCTCGAAATAACAAGGGTAGAAGTTTTTCAGCATCGTATTATACAACTGTATCTAAAGCTGGAATACATATTCAAAGAGATTGGTTGTGCTATTCGGCTATAAAAGACTATGTGTACTGTCAACCATGTTGGCTATTTTCAACGAGGCAAGATAACTCTTGGGTTACTGGGTTAAATGATTGGCGACATCTGTTTTATTTAATTGATCGCCATGAATCTGCAGATGATCATCTTAAAAGCTGCGTTATTTACAGACATTGGTATTTTAAAAAAACCATATCAGACGAAATGGATGTGCAAATAAAAATTGCGGCGTCATTTTGGAGAAATGTACTTCATCGCATAATAAACATCACGTTAACTTTAGCTATGGCTAATTTACCATTTAGAGGACATGATGAAACAAAAATGAGTAATAATAGAGGAAATTTTCTATCAATTGTAGATTTGTTAGCCAAATATGATAATACGTTACATGATTTAATTAATTTACCAGATCGAACTGTTAAATACCTTAGTCCAAAAGTTCAAAATGAAGTAATTTTATTACTATCAAATACTTTAGAAAATAATATAGTAAAAGAAATTAAAGCAGCTCCATTTTATTCTTTGATACTTGACACTACTCAAGATATATCGAAAATTGACCAATTAAGTTTCATTGTTAGATATGTAACACTGAAACACAATGACAAAAACAGACCATTTCAACTGAATATCAAGGAATCATTTTTAGGATTCTATGAAGTGAAGAATCAATCTGCGGCTGGTTTGACAGATTTGATAATTAAATTATTAACAGAAAAATATGAATTAACTTTTGAAAAATTGCGAGGGCAAAGTTATGATGGAGCGGCATGTATGAGTGGCGTGTATTCAGGTGTACAAACCAGAATAAAAGCATTGCAACCGAAAGCAAGATTTATTCACTGTGCTGCCCATAATTTGAACTTAGTTTTAAATGACGCTTTTTCCGAAATAACAGACGTAAAAAAATTTTTTACTACCGTTGAATCTCTTTACTTATTTTTTAGTCGTAGCATAAAAAGATGGGATTTATTAAGTAATGATGATGATGATGACCAACCTGACTCTAAAGTTAGAAAATCTTTAAAAAAATTATGCCCTACAAGATGGTCTTCCAGGCACGACTGTCTCGAAGCTATCAGATTTAATTACTAAAATGTTATGAAAGTATTATCTATCATAATTTTAAAAAGTGCGAAGAAGGATGAACGAGATGAAGCGATATCGTTGAGGAAAAAAATTGAACGTTTTGAATTTATACTACTGTTAGTAGTTTTATTCGAAATATTACAAAAGTCTAACGCAGCATCTAAATTTTTGCAATCTTCGCAAGTTGATTTACATAAAGCTTCTGAACTTTTAGAAAACTTATATGAATTTTTACAGAATTCTCGAAACGACTTCAAGACGTTTTATGACAGAGCAACTGAAATTTGTAAATTTTGGGGTACAGTGGCATATTTCGACGAAAAGAGAAAACCAAAAATTAGAAAAATTTTTGATGAACTTTCTGTCGATCATGTAATAGAATCAGCTGAAGAAAACTTTAAAATTACTGTTTTCCTACCTGTTATCGACATTGCGTCATCTCAAATTAAAAATAGGTTTAGAAACATGGAAGAGATTTCGAAAAAAATTTCAATTTTACAGCCAAATGTTTTGCTTTCTTCTTCTGACGATCAAATTTACGAACAATGTAAACTATTAACTGAATTCTATGATGATTTCAGTGAAAATATTGGAAAGCAATTAGTTTCATTAAAATTTTGTTTAAAGAATGAATTATCTAAAATGGAAAACATTACTACTTTTGCTGAATTCGTAATAATAAAAAATTCTGAGTTAGCATCTAGTTTCCCGGAAATATGTACTGCATTTTATTTGTTTTTGACTTTACCTGTAACAACATCTTAAAAATAATTAAAAATTATCTAAGGAGTACAATAGCGCAAGAACGCTTAAAAGGTTTAGCGTTATTATCTATTGAAAATGAACGGGCTAAAAATTTAGATATTTCTACTATAATTAGTGTCTTTGCAGAACAAAAAGCTCGAAAGAAACAATTTTAGTTCAGCAATTTTTCTTTATCTATGTATAATATAGAATTATTAGTTTTTTTTAAATGTTTATTTTTGTTATTAGTTGTATAATTAATATTATTTAAAAAACATTCTTTTTTATACATTGTTTACATGGTAAATAAATACGAGTGAGTACATAATTAAAAACCCTCTTCTTTTATTTTTTGTATATTTAACTAGTAACCAAATAAATTAAATTTAAATTATTAACTATTTGCTATGTATGATAAATAAGGCCACATAAATAATAATACACTTTAGATACATAGGGCCAAGTGGCGTAGCTTTTGGGAAGGGGGGGGTATTTACGGGTTTAAAACGCCGAAATTTTCGGAAAGTTTCAAAAATTAGGTATACTGTTGCAATCCGTCAAATATATTCTCTTTTCCTCGCTCTTTCCTAAAACGTTCTGTGATCTGACAATTTATTTTTGTACACGAAAGGGAAAAAACATGCATTTGTACATCCCTTGAAAAAATGTTACTTTCAATTATAAGGCATTTGACCTTGAACGAAAAAAAAATTTCGCCTGCGGCGCATTTTAACAGACCCACCCCCCATAGGGCCCCATACAAATTGTTTGCACACGGGCCCCGTTTATCCTAGTTACGCCACTGTATGTTGTACCCCCTATAAAAGTCGTAAATACCAAATTTGACAAGTTTTGGGAGTATATCATAATATATTTCTCACGAGAATCTGTTCAAAGCTTCAAGTAAAGTATCACTTCTGGTTAATTAATTTTAGCCAAAATCTAATATATTATTTCTCGTGACACAAAAGTCTTAAATACCAAAATTGAAAAGTTTTAGATTATATTTTAATATAGTTTTTTATTAAAAACAGTTATAGGCTTCAAGTAAAGTATCACTTCCACTTATCCAATTTTAGCCAAAATCTAATCAACTCGTTATATGAATGCAGGAAGCTTAAATACGGAAAATAGATATATTTGGAAGTTTGTTATAAGAGTTATCGTGGACGAAAAAAATCGTCACACACACACGCACACACACACACACACACACACACACACACGCACGCACGCAAGCACGCAAGCACGCACGCACGCACTCGCTACGCGCACGCGCACCCGCGCACGCACACGCACACAAACACACAAGCGCACGCGCACGCAGACATGCACACACGCACGCACGCAAAAACACACGCACGCGCCCACACACACACACACACACACACACACACACACACACACACACACACACACACACACACACACACACACACCTACGGTATGACGGGAGGTAAAAACAAAAAATGATAGGTACTATCAAATACTCAGAGCCCATTACAAACTTGACCACCTGTATTTAAATAGAAAGTATCACTCCTCTAAATCGGATGTGTATTTTCAATTTTTGTGTCCAACTGATACGATATTAATTAGCAAATAATCAAAAATTGGTACTTCGTAAATCTCAGTGGTTTCGTTATTATTTAATCAATATATAAGATGTTTTCCACTCACCATCAGTGTTGACAACGGAGACGTAAGACCAGTTATGATATCTCACGATATCTAAGATAACTTGAGCTTGATAGTAGTCTGACGGAACCACCCTTAAGAAATAGTTGAAACGGCTCTTATCCGAAAGGTCCTTCGAAGTTGTCGAGTATCCAATCTGGAACAAAGAAAAGGACCGCATGAAAATTAAGGGCAGATATTTCCTATCAGATGGTTTTCAGAAATATGGTTCTTTAATGATCAGTTGAGTCTCTAATATCGCATATGGAAATTTTGACAGTAATATTTAACAACACGTTAGACATTTCGTTTCGATACGATAATGTCGATTTAAGCATAAGATAAAATTTAACTACGAGTATAAGCGATGCAAGTGGCTATAATACATTTTTTATATCCTCCTAATAATGACGCTATAACTAAGATGATTTTAAATAAATAATTTTGTTCATAACTCAGCTAAAAATATATCTCGCTCTCGTTCTCGCACATTTTTTTGGGTTTCGTCTCGTTCTCGCGCGAGAGTCTCGCGAGTCTCGCTGTAAAAATAAGCGCTTGCGCACTACGTATTTACCTCGGTATTTACGTATCAGTTGAACTACAAAAGACAAGTTCGCACCATATCGTTCCGTCTTCCGTGTATTTACAGTCGTATACCTATAATAAATAGACGAAACACTAAATTCTAGTCACCAAATTATTTCAATACGAACATCTGTTAATACATTCTGTCATCAGTAAAACTAATTAAACATTAAAAAAAATATTTTTTGTAACTAAAAGTTTCTACCACTTTATCATTAACTATATGCCACTATAGATATAATTATAAAAAAGCGCTACACTGGGAACCCGCTGGCAACCAATCACTCTTCTTCACTCCGTATTGGCTCCTATCGATGCTTAATATAAAATCCTTTACTTTTTAGGGTCGACAAAAATTTGATTAACCGTAGTTTTAACTGGGATGAATTAGGAGCTGAAATGTTGGAGAAAAACTAGTTTTATTAGATGCAAAACCGATTTAGTCTTTATTTTGCATTTCCTCGTTCTGTGACCGATATCATTCGAGTCTAGATAGACGGAAAAAAATATAGTCAATTCATATTATAACATTCACGTGTTCTATGCACGAATTACCGTTGACTCCACTCCCTGTACGATGCATTTTTCATTGAATTTATGAATTAAAGCTATAAAGTTACAAATACTTTTTATTGCGAGACTCTCGCGAGAATCTCGTGAGATTTCTCGCTTCTCGTAGTTGTTATATCGATCTCGCCTCGAATTTTAAATTGCAATCTCGGTCTTGTCTCGCATAATGCAACGAGACGAGACGAGATGCGAGAGTACTCTCGCGTCGTTGTGCATTACTAATTATTGATAAACCCTGGGCCATAATTGTTTCATTTTGGGGCTCCTGTAGATTGTTAGACGAGTCAGAGGTCACAAAGTTGTGTGCTTTATTTCATCAATTTATATCATGTAAAAGAAAATATTAAATTTTGGTTTGACCCTGCTTCAACCCAGTATGCCCGAACAACTGAACTGAATATTTAGGAGACCATATACATTTATTTCCAGAATACAAATTTGACTGACAAGCAGTAGGGGAAGAATAATACATTATTTTCCATCTTTATGTACACTCAATTAAATACTTTCTGTTTCTTATTTGAACTGAATATTTAGGAGACCACATAATTTTTTTTCCATAATACAAATTTGACTGACAGGCAGTAGGGAAAGCGTAATTCATTATTTTTCATTTTTATGTACACTCAGTTAAATACTGTCTGTTTCATATTTGAACTGAATATTTAGGAGAACAAATACTTTTATTTCCAGAATACAAATTTAAATGACAAACAGTAGGGGAAGAGTAATACATTATTTTTCATCTTTATGTACACTCAGTTAAATACTTTCTGTTTCTTATTTGAATTGAATATTTTGGAGACCATATACTTTTATAATCAGAATACAGAGCAATAGGGGAAGAATAATACATTATTTTTCATCTTTATGTACACTGACTTAAATACTTTCTATCACGTAAATTGGTCTGAAACCCCCCGAACCCAGGTAAAACATTTCAGGCGTTACTTTCCTTAGAAGAAAGGTGTAGGAACCCAAAATGAAAACAATTAAGGCAAAATAAATTTTAAACTCGCCAAAGACTCATGTGACAAGACCTCTATATTTAATATAAGTATTAAAGCTAAAGCTATGTTAATTTTTGGAGTACTAAACAGATTCAATATATTTTCCTTAAACTACAGTAGTGCGTTTGGTTAATTATGTTAAAGTTTGTTTAGAAAAATTTGTCAAAGGGAAAGACATTTTCTTTCAATTTCGACAATTGCTTAATTCACGAAATTTCTATTGTTAACTTGGTATTGTAATTTATTTTTTCCCAAAATCTCTTTCATATATAAAATTATTATTACCAATATAATACAATTCAATTTCCCAAAGTCCCGCACAAATTCTCATCTCTCATTTTGATTTCTTGTTCGGTTCCCAAAGAATTTAATTTTCTCTCGTTATTGTACCCAGCTGTTACATCTTAAAAATTCTTATAAAATATGACGGGATTAAACTTTTTATCGCGATCAAACAACAACCGAAACAAATTCGCAAACGACAATGTGGAAATTGTGGAATCGGGTTAGAGTATAATGTAATTTAATAAAACTTAAGAAGTTGTGTCTTATATTTGGTATTCGGAAATGGTACACTTGAAAGAACATTGACAAAGAAGAGGAATTTGGAAAAAAAGATTTCAGAAAGATATGCGTTCGTATATAGGAGACAAAAATTCAATCAGAAATTCTTAAACATTTTATTATCACAATTTTTATTTTGAGGAAAAAAATATAGATGTTATTACATCATAATATCCAAACATACTTTAATATATGAACAATATTACTTTCCATTTTTTTTTTTTGCAGAACAAGATATGTCAGACATCGCTGAATAAACCTAGCATTTATTTTTTTTTCGTTTTTACTTCCCACTATCCTTTGTAAGGCAGGTATCGTGCTAAAAATCCTATATCGAGATTTTCGTAAATGACCACGTTTTAAGACCCTTAGAATCAAATTTTAACATTTTCACGATGATGTGTGTGTGTGTGTGTGTGTGTATGTGCGTGTGCGTGTGCATGTGCGTGTGCGTGTGCGTGTGCGTGTGCGTGTGCGTGTGCGTGTGCGTGTGCGTGTGCGTGTGCGTGTGCGTGTGCGTGTGCGTGTACGTGTGCGTGTGCGTGTGCGTGTGCGTGTGCGTGTGCGTGTGCGTGTGCGTGTGCGTGTGCGTGTGCGTGTGCGTGTGCGTGTGCGTGTGCGTGTGCTTGTGCGTGTGCATCTGCGTTTGCGTGTGCGTGTGCGTGCGTGGGGGCGCGCGTGCCTGCGTGCGTATGCGTGTGCGTGTGTGCGTGCGTGCGTGCGTGCGTGCGTGCGTGCGTGCGTGCGTGTGTGTGTGTATGTGTGGATCCTCCACTCTAACTCAAATACTATCATTTAGAAAATTTTGAAACCTTGTATTGCTGTCTTATTTTAATATGGAAAGAACCCATTAGATTTTGGTGTAAATCAGATAACCGGAAATGGCACTTTACTTGAAGCTCAAAACAGCTTTTCTTCGAAAAATACCTTTAAATGTTATTTTTTAGAGATTTATGTTATAAAAATTAAAGATTATTAAATTTTCTACATACATCAAATGTAATTAAAATTAATAAAAATTAAATTCTGGGAGGTATAGTGTTGGCCACATCAGATTTTTTAGTAAAGTGATTCCCTACTACTTTGTGTATAATTGTAGAATTTCTCTTTAGAGTTGTTAAGACCTCTGGCAACCATTCTCTTAGAAAAAGGGTTGCTTGATCTCTAGCATGGCTGACATGTTGAGTATTCATAATTTCTGTTTATCCTCGTTTCGCGTAAAATTGTATTTTTGAAGATGAGAATATTGAACATTCAAAATTTGCAGAAAGAAATTTCAAAATCTTTTTTTACAAAATGTTAAAAAGTGACTTATTTGTTACTGGCATGTAATTACAGATTTATAATTTTAATCTAAAAAAACAAGAAAACGTTAATTGTAATTGACAAATTTCAGATGTCAATAAATTTAAAACAAATTTAGTTTGTGCAAATATTTGTTCTGTCACCATTTATTTAATTAACAACAATTCATTAAATGCTCTTCCACCGTTATATTTAGATATACAGGGTGTTTCAAAAATAATGTAAAAATAGTTAAGAGTATATAGTACTGACCAAAATGAGTAAAAAAGCTTTTGTTTTTTTAAAAAATTAAATAACTGTACTATGTTAAATGTTGTGGTGACTTTGACCAATATTTAATTTTCAAATAACTTTGTAATTATTAGAAATTGAGAAAAACGTTTCATGTAAAATTTAATTTTTTTATAGTCTATTTACTGACATAGACAAACTTTTGTTCGATCATTATCTTTGTCAGATTTTTCGAATTTTTGCTTTTTTCGGAAACTGTTGAAGATCAGTCCTATGTTGATTAAGCTTTTTTACTTATTTTAGTCAGTACTATATGCCCTTAATTTTTTTACAGTATTTTTGAAACACCTGTATATGTAAAGCACAACAACTGTTAGTATGAACAACTGATTTTGTGTGATTGACGATCAGATGACTAGCATTGTTTTTCCCTTGTCAATCGTTCAAAAAAACTTCAAATACAGTTATAGAAAAATTAATTCTACGCATCTTTTATTTCTATAATAATCGCTATACGACTAACAAAAAAAAAAAAACAATGACAATCAACGGCTCCCTTAATCAGCACGTCATACGAATGGTCTACATAAAAAATTTAAATAAATAAAGAAATATATGTATGTCCTACCTGAGGAATGTGGAAAAGCTGCAACAAATTCTGAACTTGGAGAGCCACAGAACTTGACCCAGGTCCTATGACTCCGATTAATGACCCACGAGATCGACCCGGACCCGGAAAAGATGAATTGGAAGATATGTTCTGGAACAAACAGAAAAAAATATTTACCGGTTTCAGGATATTAATCCATTGTTTACATGTACAAAAGTAGGCTGGTAACTAAGTAATAACTGTATCTGCACAGTAATATTATTACATACTGACTTGTCAACAACGGTCTACAAAATGAAAATAAAATGAAAGTATAATGCTCTTCATTAATACATACAGATAACGCTAGTGTATCGTTTTAAATACGGTTTACTTTATTCTAAAATAATAAACATGAGGAATAAAACACATAATTTGAATATTTTTCATATTGACATATGAGAAATATTCGTTTTCCGGGAATGGACTGTGTCATATTTTGAGTCAGAGCTCAACGTTTCGCCCGCAGTCGTATGGGGCATCTTCAGGAGCAAGGGGGATAGTACTGTCTTAAACAAGGTTACCCGACGTGTCAACCACGCTAGAGGCCGAGTTTAAGCAACAAGAGGGGGAGACTCAGTTTACAAGGTTACCCGACGTCTAAACCACGCTAGAGGCCAAATAAACCAAATAAATATGACACAGTCCATTCCCGGAAAACGAATATTTGTCATGACTACGCAAATATTGACATATGTCAAAATAATTAATGTCTTAATTTTCTGAAACCGATAAACTATTGAACAAACCACGGATGTTATGAATCATAACAAGTCTTAGATGTCTTCAAACAGACATCTGCGGCAGTTATGATATACATAATATGTTAATAGATATAAATTGTTTTTATACAATTATTGTAATATTTAGAACCGTGAACGATTCGATTTAATTAATTTAAAAAAAAAAACATTTTTGAAAAATTCATGGTCTTCACCGATATTTGAACCCAGGACCTACTCATTGCTATACTCCCCTCAAATAAGTATGGACTGATGCTCAACTTTCCCTTCTCCGCACCCTGTCCCTTGCCCTGCGGTGTTACTTTTTCTTCATAACTTAGCATTTTCAACATGGCCACTGAATTGACAACAGTAGAAATCTCCAGTCTTAATGCTATCTGATAAGAACTCAATACTCCGAAAAAAAGGTACACTTCTAAACCAGCATTAGAATTAAGAAAAAATCATTGATTTCAGAGGGATTTCATATTTCAATTGGTAGAGCAGCCTACTAGCAACTGGGTTCAAATTCCGTTTAAGTCCATGAATTTTTCTTCGTATTTTCGATGATTTATAAATAAACCTATCGCGTATTTCGTGTCCTAATTATATTTTGATAGAAGCCAATCTATTTATAATTGGCACATATTACTTTTATGGTAATATCTCCCTTTGTTCAAAGGAGGAATGTATTAAGCTGATCAATAATGTATGTGTTTGTGTCCTTAAAGTTAATAATTCGGAAATGTCCCCTCATTGTTGGAATCCCACAGGACTTAGAGTATTTAATGGATAACCACAAACGTAACCAAATTTACAATTATTGAACTGTGGTTTTAACAAACCGCAATTCCCAAATCGCAAAAATTCCAGCCTATTTCACACAAGGATTAAATATTTCATGACGCATTTAAATTAATAGGAAGATGTATATTTAATACGTTTATCTTATGATTTTAACAAGAGGTATAAATAGATATTGATTACGTAAAACTCTATGAAATATAATTCTGAAAATAGTAGTAATACTACGGAGATTTTGGACTAGTAGATATTACTACAGGGATTCAAGGCAGGTAAAACTTGTCTCGAAAGGAGATGTGTATTACTACTATTATTAATTCAATTATAAAAAAAACTGGCTTTATACTGGACAATGTTATTCATAAATTTTAAATATTACTTTAAATTTAATCATAAAATGTCAATAACATTATTTGTTATCCACAAGTTATTTTTGGTAGCAACATTGTTAATAGTATTCAACATACTGAGAAAGCTGTCAATAATATTATTACCTCCCGCTACCCTTGGTAAGGGAGGTATAGAGATCGTGCTAAAAATCTCATATCGAGATTTTGGTAAATGACCACGTTTTAAGGTCCCTAGAATCCACTTTTAACATTTTCACGATGTTGTCTGTGTGTGTGTGTGTGTGTGTGTGTTTGTGTGTGTGTGCGTGCGCGCGTGTGTGTGTGTGTGTGTGGGTTGTGTGTGTGTGTGTATCCTCAACTCTAACTTAAATACTATTATTAAGACAATTTGGAAATCTTGTATTTCTATCTTATTGTAATATGGAAAGAAGCCATTAGATTTTGGTGTAAATCAGATAACCAGAAATGATACTTTACTTGACGCTCAAAATAGCTTTTCTTCGAAAAATACTTTCAAATGTTATTTTTTCAAGATTTTGTTATTATAAAAATTAGAGATTATTAAATTTTCTACAGTGCATAAATACTTTTTTTATATATTTTATGGATAAATTTATAAAATTATCTATAATTTTAATCCCGGAGCCTACGCTTTAAACAAGTAAATCTCCTTAGTTACACAGTTCATATCTCAATTGTATAAAACTGACAAATAAATGTCACTGTCAATGAACTAATTTCAAATTAATAACGGTAACGTTCTAAAAGAAAATAGTAAAAAGTTATATGGAATGGATCTTAACTAAATATGTAAGAATGTATATTTAAATTAATAAAAATTAATTAGCCGGAGGTTTGGAGTTGTCCACATCAGCTTTTTAATATTAAAATTAGTTATTAATTCGAATTTTAAATGGCACAAAAATGACCCCAGTGGTTCAATTTCCATGCCAGCAATGAGTGTTGGCAAGGTGATACTTGGTAACCGCCCGTATGGTACGAATTTATCATTACTATGTGTACAATGTATAAAGCAGATTGGCAACCCAGCAATGGGTAATATTCCGTGATGATATATTTATATATTGATATCTGTATAAATCAGATTGACAAGGTTTATAATAATTAATTATAACTAATCATTTTTCACTGCTATAAAAATTTAAATGTTACATCTTATTCATCTCAGAATATAATTATTGAATAATAATTGCTTCAAAAACAAAATATAGCACCTATAATAAAGTCTGTCTAATAAAAAAACTAACAAATTATAAAATGATAGTGCGAAAATCCCGGCATATTTCAAAACTAATGCGATTTTGCGATTTAATTCATATTTGATACTCAATTTAGCTATGTCACCAATAAATTACGATTTAATGCTATCACGTAGATGTAAATTGTAATATGTCAAAATGACAGCATTTTTTAACAAGAACAAATTAAAACGGAATAATTACCTCTCTCCATTTATTCATTTAATGACGGTTTGTTTGTTTAAAGGAGATTTGGAAGGAAAAAATTCAATTTCTCACTTGATCGCACTCCAATAAACTCGATTGGTTCCATTGTTGCTTAATTACTCAAATTGTAGAAAGTAATTCGATCAGCAACAAAAAATAACAGAACAGCAGAGACAATACGTATTTAATTCACACATGGCACAAAACAGTAATTAAAGCAATTTTAATGGAATCATACCATATGTAGAGATTTACGGGCTTGAATATTAAGTCAAGTATGTCGATCAAAAAAGCTTGAATTTTCAAGCCAGGTTAAATGTGTTTCCATCAAACCCAAGTCAAGCCTAACATAAAAAAATGCCAAGCCATTCATTGAACGCACCTAGTGGTTCATACTAGTGGTCATCGCTATATAATTATTTGATATAATATATAGTGAACCCTCTTTAATTAAAGATTAAATTAAATATTTACTGTCACACCGTTTTCAATTCAGGGTAAAATGTTTTACAAAGTTCTCACATTCTTCTTCATTAATTTCACCAGATAAAGTCACAGCAATATTTATATTCCTACATTATATATACAAGAAAATTTCATATTTTTATCTTTTAAACATTGTAGGTTTTGCTGTAATTTACGCACATGTTTTTAAAAAATGAATAACTATGAAAAATATTTTTTAAAAATTAAAAACTAAATAAGTAATTTACGATCTATAGTGCTACCGCCAGCAAAATAGCAAATCATATTGAATCATGTTTCATAAACATGTCTATGTAGCTAATATCAAAATTATATGCTGCACAAATCACAAATATGATTTACTTTATAATTGATAATTAAATATCTAACAATAATAATTAATTTTGTGCCGTGCAGTGAATTCGGGAGCACGATTTATCAAATTATAGTTGGAAATCAAACAGCAAATATATTAAATTATCAGGTTATGTAATTATGTATATTTGTGGGGTAGAAAAACCTATCCGATTTCAAATCCCTTTTTCCCAGAAGAGGGAGCAGGTAGAGTAGTGGGGTAAAAACCGTTAGAAAGCCGGTTTTATGCCATTTGTCAGTAGTCAACATGCCTTGGTCTGGTGAACATCGTGCTTTTGTTATTGAGCGGTTTATCGAATGCGGCGGTTCGATAATTGCTACACAACGTGCTTTTCGAATTCATTTCGGACTCGGGCGTCATGATCCTGTTCCACATCACGCTACGATTAAAGTGTGGGTGTCAAATTTTAGACAGACGAGTTCAGCATTGAAAAAGAAGTCGCCTGGACGTCCCAGGACAGCAACAGGACCTGAAAACGTGGCCAATGTGAGAGCCGCGATTGAACGTTCCCCGCGTCGTTCGGCGCGAAAACATTCGCTCGCTTTGGCGATTTCCAACCGCAGTATTCGGCGCATTTTGCACCGGGACCTCAAAATGCATCCCTACAAAATGGTTGTTGCACAGGAATTAAGTGAAAGGGATTTTGAAACCCGTACGAACCTGTGTCGCGATCTCCGAGAACTCCCAAACGACGATGTTGTGCTCTTCACGGACGAAGCCCATTTTCACCTTTGTGGTGCCGTTAACAGGCAGAATTTTCGATATTGGAGTGACGAAAATCCTCGAGAAATCCATCAGGAATCCCTCCATAGCCCAAAAGTGACTGTGTGGTGTGCTCTTTCCCGCCTAGGCGTCTGGGGGCCTTACTTTTTTGAAGAAAATGGGCAAACCGTAACGGTCAACAGCGAGCGCTATTGTTTCATGCTGGAAAATTTTCTTAGACCCAAAATGGAAGAAAATGGCGTGGAAAATGTGTGGTTTCAACAGGATGGTGCAACCGCCCACACATCGCGACGATCAATGGACATTCTCAGGGAACTGTTTCCCGGTCGCCTCATTTCCCTGAGAGGTGATCTTGGCTGGCCGCCGCGCTCACCGGATCTCACTCCATGTGACTTCTTCCTTTGGGGTTACCTCAAATCGAAGGTTTACCAGCATCGACCAAGGACCCTTCTTGCTTTACGAAGGGAAATTGCTCGGGCAATTGAAGAAATTCCTGTGGAAATGACGGTGAAAGTCATGGAAAGCTACCGCGAGCGCCTAAATCAGTGTATCCGCTCCCAAGGACGACATTTGAGTGATGTGCTTTTCAAAACTTAAATTTAAAAATGGCATAAAATTTGCGATATGTTAATAAAAAAATTTTTTGACAAGTTGAGTGGTTTTAATTTTATAACGTTTTGAAATCGGATAGGTTTTTCTGCCCCACCCTGTATTATGTAACAAATATTATAAATGATTAAAAAAAATCACTTACCGATCCACAAACGGCATTCCAGTCCCTCACAGGGCTAATACTATCCCTAATCAGCTCGATACTCTGTTGAAGGGCAACTGGGGCATACCAACACGAATCTCGAACCTCAACGCCCAATGTCAAATTCGGAAGAAGTCCTGAAGACCGATTGATTTCATCCAGGGTCTGGAAAGTTACTTCCACTCGCTGGATACCGTACATTTCGCGGATGTCTCCACATTGGAGCGTGTTGGATAAAGTGGAGCGCTTTTGCTTCGGTTGATGATGCAGAGGAAGAAGAACTCCTGCAAAGAAGAAAGAAGATGATTATGATGATGCTAAAGATGATATATGTCTCGACTGACGTATAGATTAGATCTTAACAAATACTTGAAATCTCTCATACAGCATTCTTTAAAACCGATGTATTATTATTATTATTATTATTATTATTATTATTATTATTATTATTATTATTATTATTATTATTATTATTATTATTATTATTATTATTATTATTATTATTATTATTATTATTATTATTATTATTATTATTATTATTATTATTATTATTATCTTTATTTTCACTATAAATAGGTACATAATTATGTTACAATATCGGCCTGAGAAGGCCAGAGAAGGTAACATTACATCAAGAGGTAAATCAATGAGTTGTTCGGGGGTATCATTTTCTACTTCTCTTTGAAATAGAGCGTCAATGGGGTCCCGATTCAGCACTTTACATACTATATTGCAGGTATCTAA
Source organism: Harpalus rubripes (assembly GCA_963082715.1). NCBI lineage: Eukaryota > Metazoa > Arthropoda > Insecta > Coleoptera > Carabidae > Harpalus > Harpalus rubripes. The sequence goes on along the minus strand of OY720453.1, from coordinate 5,419,300 downwards.
GGCGACAGATTTCTGCATTACACGGAAATGGTTGTCTTCTATCTGTAGCTGTTGTAGACCATCAAATAATTCAATTGGAATTTCGCATGTTGCACCAATTCTTATTGGTATTATGACAACTTTCTTCTGTTTCCATAAGATTTTCAATTCCTGGGCCAAGTCCTATTTTTCATTTTTTTTTTTTTTTTTGAATATGTCTTTTCAATATTAGTCGCAGCTGGTATAGCGATATCGATGAGGTAAGTAATTTTTTCTTTTTTTGCAAATAAACAATGTCTGGTCGATTACTGAGTGTGTAGTGGTCAGTAATAATGTTGCGATTCCAATAAATTTTAACATCTTTTTTATCCCATACTGATTTAGGGTGGTATTTATAGTAGGGCGTTCTTTGTTCCAGAAGATTATGTTGTAAACATATGTGTTGGTATATTATTTTTGCTACATTGTCGTGTCGTCTGGTGTACTGTCTGGAGGCTAGAGTTTCACAGGCACTTATGATGTGGTCTATGTTTTCTGGCTTTTTATTGCACATTCTACATTTATCGCTTCCTACTGTTGTGTCTTTTATTATGTATTTACGATAATTTAGTGTTGTACTACCGGGTCCTGAATCGACATAAGTAATCCTTCCGTTTCTTTAAACAATTTAGCATTCTTCAACCAGTCATGTGACTTTTTTATGTCAATACGCGTGGGGAAGCGGCCATGGATTTGTTTCTTTTTCCATTCTTCTAATTTTTCACTTGATTTTAGTCGTTATGGTATTTCTGATTCGTTAATTTCTTTCAAATTTAGTGGTGTATAGTTTTTGTCATTCTGGACCACTGCATTATGGATGTCGCAATGCGTGACTTTTTCTAGGAAATAACGTCTTAAACTTTTAAATTGGTTATAATGTTGTTCTCTAATGTATAAAATTATTATTATTATTATTATTATTATTATTATTATTCGTGACCAAACCATATACATAATATGAATAATTAATACACAATAAATATATAAAACATTACAACAAATATTTTTCACTCCTTAGATACTGAAGTGACCAATTTTCGGTAGCGAAATACCGCATCCGGACCACATGGAATGAGTTAGCTGAGCTTGTTGTTATAAACATATAAATAGTCAAATTTGGAAATTATGGAAATAGGCCTTATGCATCGCCCGGCATTAACTAGAACGGAGAGGAGGCATCTTCTCCGAAGATTCTCTCCTTCATGCCAGAGGGAAAACCGTCCGCAAAAACTGGCAGAGAAGTGGCCTATCAAATAGTATTCATCCAAAAAATTGTACAGTTTATAGCAGCTTGTTTTGCCTTAGCCAGATCTTCTCTCATGCATTCCTCTTCTAAGTTGGCGCACGTAAGCAGGTGGGCCATTGTTTGTTCTTGACCACATTGACATAAAGTGGGTTTTGCTTGGTACCACATTTTCCTACTTGACTTCGTAGGCGATTTAACAATTTCAAATGGGCCATATCTGATCATTACCTGGTGGTAGTTTCTCATCTGGAATTGCTTTATCTTCTGCTTTAAATGTCTCATCCCACATTAAGCGTCTTGTTGCAGTCTTGGTCTCTATCATGAATGCACTGAAGAGAGAAAAGTGTATCTAGATTTTAGACGTGACCGAGGTGGTTCTTGGCCGAATATTGGGTGTCGAGGATCATATAACTGTTTGGAGCGCTCTGGCCGTTGACCGTCTAATTTTAGGTGGAGCTATGCCGCTAAGCAGGTATAATTGGTTAACTAATGTTGGTTTAAATATACCCTTATATATTCTTCAAGTTAAGTAAGATGTTACAGATTTTTTAAACATTCTTAAATGACTGTATTTATGAGGTATCATGGTGCACTCTCCACGCCAGCAATGAGTTCCCGTGAGGTGACGTCTGATAAACGCCCTCACGGTACGAATATATCATCATAATTATTGATATTTGTGTTTAAAACAGATTGGCACACCAAGCAATGAATAATATACAGTGACCTTATATTTATGTATAGTATGACTAGCGAATGAAAGTTGATGTTTAGATTATTTAATAGATGTGGTTTCTTTTAAAACCATTTCCCTATATCTGATTTGAAAGGAAACTAACCCTTATGTATTCCGTTACAGAAGATTAGAATTGTAATCAATACCAGGAGGCATTTAAAATGACCTTAGCAACAGGATTCAGGGATGTATTTAAAAAAAATTAATACCGCAAATTCTAGTTCCTTCGTCTCAGGTGTAAGCAACCCTCGAGTTGGAATTACTGTTAGAGGAAATTAAAAATAATCCTATTTCATTGAATTGCCAAACTAAATAGTTTAAAGATCAAAATATTTTGTTATTGGGATTTTCAAATAAGAAAACGCTAACTAGCGGCGACTATTAGAACTACAAACAGTGGTACACATTTGACATTTACATGAAACTACAACTATATGACTACAAAAACTCTATTATACGTACTTGAATTATAAATAAAAAATCTGATGTGGCCAGCACATTACCTTCCGTCAGTTCTATGTATTTTGTACAAATTTTATACAGAAAGTTCCTTGCTAAATATTATATTTCTTGTACTTTACCTTCCGGCAGTTGCATGTACAGAAAATTATTATTTTGTGACGTTTTCTATATACAGTGTAATGTATCTGCAGAAATAAAAGATTTATTAATATTATTATTTCTTGTAAATTACCTTAAAGCAGTTGTATGTATTTTATACAAATTACATACAGAAAGCAAAAGATCCTATATTTCCAGTAATATTAATAATAATAAGACACACACTATGTCAATTTCACTTGACACTGACATCTTTCAATAAAAATTTTCTTAATATAGTAGCTGTTTTCATAGCTATGGCTACTTAATGAAATTTAATTTCTTTATAATTTTTTAACTCTATATCCATTTAATATTAAGTATAAAATGCAGTCAAATCGTATAAAGAATAAAATATTCTTTAATATTTATAATAACATTAAATGTGAAAAAATGATATTTAACATAGTTTTTTCAAGAAAAACTGTTAAAATCTTCAAATGAGGGTACTTCCGGTTGTCCAATTCTAACCAAAATCTAATCAGCTCTTCACATGGATGTAACGTAGAGAAATACGAAAGAATTATAATTTTTAGAATTGTAGTATGGCAGTTATCGTAGACGAAAATTTTGTTACACACACACACACACACACACACACACACACACACAGACACACATACATACATACATACACACACACACACACATACAGACATCATCGTGAAAATAGTAAAATCGTATTCTAGGGACCCTAAAACGTGCTTATTCATCAAAAACTCACCACCGAATTTTTTGACCAAAGACAATACCTTCCTTACCTAAAGGTGACGGAAGGTAAAAATACTAATAAATGAGAAAATAATACGAAAACTAAAGAAATACAATTGACAAAAATGCTACGTTGACACACGTCAACAAAAAGTGTACCAGTGTCTAAAGCGATCAGCGCCATCTCTTGATACTTGAAAATCCCATTAATCAACATGAACGAAAAATGTTAAAAATATTTTAAACGCACCCCTGTTTTGATATTCATTTACCCTAATCGACCATCTATTTCAGCCAAACATAGTAATGTATTTCAGTGCTTTCCTAGTCCAGTATTTAAATGGGTTCATGCAAGAATTTCATACCTAAATATTTCGTACAATTCTATTCTTCTCTAGGGTTTCAAATGAAATAACATGTATAAAATAATTTAAACATCAACTTTCATTCGCTAGTCATACCATCTTTATCTTACTCTGAAAAAGATACTAGTGTATTGCAAAACATTAGTTTTGTAAGAATATGCTATATGAGTGATATTTCGAGTATTTGTTAACACATTACATGCATTAACTTCAACATATGTTTGACCTAATTTTTGAAGTTAAAGTTTTTGTCAAATTCTGAACAATTCAGACAGAAAATATATATTTCTACTTTTGAAACATTGCAATAACACTAATTTTAACAATTATTACACTCAATAATCAAAACAATTGTTTTTATTTATGTAAACAATGACACAACACACTCAAATTTTTAGGTTAACTTTTAAACAATATTAAACAATTAAAAATATATCAAAATTATAACTGTATTCATCATCAAAATTTAATATAATACATAAATAATCATCGTAAATATAACTTACCTCATCCATATTCATATTTTAATAATAATTAACACATATACAATTGAATTAATACACATCTGTCACTCAAATATTAATACAAACTGCATATATACTGATTAACAAGAAGCCACCTATGTGCTATAATATAATTATTCGTATATTCATGTATTATCATACACCATTGTTTTGAAAATGAAATACATTGTTTATTTTTAATTAATTTTGAAGTAATCTACCCCTATTTACTGAAATATGAATATAATGATACATACAAACATACAACACATAAATATAAATATTTATTATATGTATTGCAAATTATAACAATGTGTAATACATTCGATAATATTTGACATTTAGCATGTTCATATATTTATTTGCCAGTTGATAATATATTTGATGAAACCAGTAACACAAATTCTATGTAAAACTGTAAATTCTAATAAATCTATGTTACTATACAAAGCAAGACTTTGTTAAATCAATCACCCTTTTACAAAAAAATGCAATTTATTTCATTCAATACACAAAAGGACGAAATTCACAAGTTTCGATTTCAAATAAATTTGCTTTTATTTGAATATTTACCATTGCACAAAAACGGTGAGTTTTGAGAATATTTTTATTATTAAATAAAGTGTAATCTAGTTGCCAATGAAAATAATAAATACATAATAGTTGGCCGACTAGGGTAAATAAATATCAAAACAGGGGTGCGTTTAAAATATTTTAAACATTTTTCGTTTATGTTGATTATAACAAAATATGTTGATCTTTAAACTATTTAGTTTGGCAATTCTATGATATAGAATTATTTTTAATTTCTTCTAACAGTAATTCCGACTCGAAAGTTGCTTACACCTGAGACGAACGAACTAGAATCCTGTTGCTAAGGTCATTTTAAATTCCTCTTGGTATTAAGTACAATTCTAATCTTCTGTAACGGAATACATATGGATCAGTTTCCTTTCAAATCAAATATAGGGAAATATTAAATAATCTAAACGTCAACTTTCATTCGCTAGTCATACTATACCTGCCTCGACTTATGCAGCGGGTGGTTTCTTAAATGGCCTTGATAGAGTTGTAACAAAATATTTGCAATCCAGCACACAAAATATTTGCGTGGAATTTAATGTCTCACTTGAATTTTAAAAAATACAAAACATAAAAATATAACATTACACTAAATTTTCACAAATTATAAATAAAACCAGATATATTAATTAGTGGAATTTTGAGAAAATACCTCCACATCATTTCCCAAAATTTTGCTAATCCTCCCCTGACGGATAAGTTCGTACATACCATGCTGTTTTGCGGTGGTGCGCGTCATTACGAAGGCAGGTAAATTTGCAAATATCTTGAAATACACTTGAATTGCTATTTTCTCTGTTAAAGCTTTCATATACATTATTTTTACCTCCCGTCATACCGTAGGTAAGGGAGGTAATGTAATCGTGCCAAAAATTCGATGGTGAATTTTCAGTAAATGAACACGAATTAGGGTTCCCACAACACGTTTTTACTATTTTTACAATGATGTGTGTGTGTGTGTGTGTGTGTGTGTGTGTGTGTGTGTGTGTGTGTGACGATTTTTTTCGTCCACGATAATTCTTATAGAAAACTTCCAAATGTATCTGTTTTCCGTATTTAAGCTTTCTGCATTCATACAACGAGTTGATTAGATTTTGGGTAAAATTGTATACATGGAAGTAATACTTTACTTGAAGCCCATAACAGTTTTTAATAAAAAAACTATATTAAAATATAATTAAAAACTTTTCTATTTTAGTATTTAAGACTTTTATGTCATGGGAAACAACATATTAGAATTTTGCTAAAATTAATCAACCAGAAGTGGTACTTTACTTGAAGCTCTGAGCAGATTCTTGTGAAAAATATATAATGATATGTTCCAAAACTTGTCAAATTTAGTATTTACGACTTTTATATAAAGGGTAACAACATATTAGATTTTAGATACAATTGATAAACCGGAAGTGATACTTTATTTGAAGCACTTAACAAATTTTCGTGAAAAATAAATTGATACAATCCAAAACTTTTCAAATTTGGTATTTAAGATCTTTATATAAATGAGAACGACATACTAGATGTTTACTAAAATTAATAAACCGGAAGTAATACTTTACAAGAAGCTATAAACAGATTTTCTTGAAAAAATATATTAAAACATGATTCAAAACTTCTCAAATTTTGTATTTAATATTCGTGTATAATTTGAAACAACATTAGATTTAGACTATACCTATATGATAAAGTGGTATTTAATTTGGAGCCCTTAACAGATTTTCGAGGAAAAACATAATAAAATATAAACCAAAATTTGGTATTACAGACTTTTCTATTTATTGGAACAACAAATTAGATTTTGTTTACAAACGATCAACTGGAAGTGATACTTTACTTAAAGCTCATTGCTATTTCAAACATGGAATTTTTTAAAATAAAAATATGACAATTTCTATTAAGGGAAAATTTTAGTAGAACTATTGGATTGATGACAGTGATTTGTACTTTTTATTCTGTCCTTTGCCTAGATATTTAGTGTATTTATTGCAGTCATATCAATTACAAATAACAAAATATCACCAAAAATCGTTTATGAATGAATCTCTTTCTAGCATTAAGCGTGGTAGTATGTGACATTTTAATTCCGAAATAGAGAATAATCTTTCTTTTTATTCTGTTTCTCTTACCTATGATGAGATCTCCGTTTAAGAAGGCAGAGGTTCGTTCCTCATCCTGAGCAACGTAAGAGGGCAGCACGGAACCGGAAGTAAGGGCGAGTAGCAGGATCAACCCGGACATGATGCAGGAACTCCGCAGAAGTGGATACTGTTTGCTAACTGGCTCGCCAGCAGGATATTGTCGCCTCTTGATTAGCTGGAGTCATTATGGGTCCTGGAATCAAAGAAGGCCAATGTTAATTAATTGACAGAAAATAGTAGGACAATATAGGGGGTCTGGGTTCGTTTTCCAAAGTGGGGACATGAAAATGTCTGACTAATACAAAATTTACAAGGAAAATTTCTTTAAAATAATCCATAAACACTTGAAAAATCAACCAACTGCTCATACAATTATTATTATTATCAGGGCAGGCCCGATAGGCGCCGGATTGAAATAGACGCCAAAACGACATACTAAAAATATAAAATTTTAATAAACAGCTGAAAAATTTCTTAATAATTTAATGCACTTACACCATTTATTGAAGTACAAGAGAAAAAAATTTAAAAAGATATTTTCATATATAATATCATAAATGGTAAATTTTTGCCGGAAAATTTTTCCGATTGTTACGAGAGCTGCTTGCCTAGCAATTTATTGAGTGGCATTGACAAAAAAACACGAGTTGTCAACGAGTGATTTTTGATCAATGTCACGAAATAAATTGGCTACAGGCTCGAGTAAAGCAATGAAAAATTTTTTCCACTATAAAATTTAACCACGAATGGTATTCGGATGACTATTTCCAAAATAAAAATCATGTAATCATTTATATAATTTTTTCTTGACAAAAATTTTTTTTATTGTGTTTAGAGGTATTATGTTTCAGTTTGCTTTTTCAATGTTTTAAATAGATTCCTGTCCGAATCAAGTCGTTTTTAATAAAAACTGATAACACTGAAAATATACACACTTTGACAGGTATGTAAACAATATGTTTCTAAAACGTCAAAAAAATTTCGATTATCAAAACTCACTTGTAAAAGTACGACATCTTATTGGCTTAAAGGGTGCGAGAAAATGACGGTGTTTTGTCAAAATGAAACTTGGTAACTAGGTAGAATCCTGAATTTGGATTGGTTTATATATTTATGAGTGAAATAGTCAATTTTAAACGATGTACCTATTAATTCTTTGGATGATTTAAATTTTAAACAATTTACAGTTAATGTTAACCGATGACGATGAAGCCGATAATTCTGCAATTGATCTCAATGAGGAATTAATAAATATTTGTCTAATTTTATCAAAGGTACTAAAAAATGCACAAGAAAAATTGAATTTTATTTGTAAATATGATTTTCAATGTAGGTACGATTATATTACCAAACGTTGTTATAGCTTTAAGAATACTTTTAATATTTCAAATATATCAAAATTATAAAGATGGTATCAAGTTATTTGTGATAAAACAGCTCGAACAATTATTTAATAAATGTTTTTTTTTACTATGCAGTATTGTTTTAAATGTTTTGTTCCTTTTTCTGCATTCTTGATGTTCAATTACTTTTTATATTTAAATATTAAATATATTTTGAAATACATAAAAATTTCATGTTAATTAAGCCATAATTTTTCTTTTACAACTGTTGCCTTATTAATTTGAATATGGTATTTCAAATTATTGGGATGGGTCACATGAAAATAATAAGTAGATGAGGTTTATTTTTTTGCAATATGAGTTTTCTTAAAAAATTAAAAGGCGCCGTTTTGAAACTTGCCTCGGGTGCCACAAGGCATCGGCCCGACCCTGATTATTATTATTATTATTATTATTGTAAGAAACAATGTGAATATATCTATTACTATGTTTACAAAACAACTATTGTATTTGTTTCATTTATTATACAATATAGGTATAGGTAGATAGGTACCTGGAAAATAAGAATGAGAAGAAAAGAAGTAGACCGCATAAAATATAGGACAAGTGTATGAATAAACGCTTAAAAAGAAAAACACTACAAGAAGACGAGCGTAATACTCCATCCTATAGAATAAAATTTAAGGAAACAACTTTATTAGGAAAGATATACAATAAGTAAAAACTACCTCGATACCGAAAATTATGAAGAAGTACCTATAATATAATATGAGTCCATGCTCAGGCCCGATCCTAGCGGGTGTTCATTTTGTTCTCAGAACAAAGGCGGCCAAACATGGGGGCGGCAAAACCATCCTAACTTTGTATAGAAAAAAATTATTTAAGAATTTTAAAAATATCAACAATTTATGAAATATAATAATTCATTGTGTGCTATTGTTTAGAACTATGTTATGTTCAATTTAAGCCATTCAACAGATGGTGCTCGCATCAGCGCCAGTTTTAAGTAAACTTGTCTCTTGTCTCCATTTTCAACAAATCAGAGAGGTCAAAACTATTCCCTATTCTCTGCAATATGAATGGCTTAAATACCTGAAAAAATAAAATGGGGGAGGGGCATTTTTATATAAGAACAAAGGCGGTTGATAGGTTAGGATCGGCCCATACAAATAGAGCTGTTGCAAGAATTATTATATGACTTCTAAGTACTAAATTTTTAAAAATATTGTTCTTTAAAGAGCCTCACATTTGAAAATATCACGAAATATACATTAGATATTTTACAATTAATTATTGAAATTTGTGTAATATTTTGAAAGTCACGTGATCTGAAATAGAATGTGCACATGGTGCACATACAGTTTAACATGTGACAAACTATCGCCTACTTTTATTTATGCAAATAACGCAAACTGTTTTCCTATTGGCTATGAATGACGTACTGTATGTGCTCCGACGTCACAAGAGTGGGGGATTGTTTTTCATTACTATTTCTGACACCAATCTTTTTATTAATTATTTACAAAAAATAATACATTATTATTATTATTTTTTTATATTACTATGAAAAATATTGCATAAATTTATGCTGAAACGCTGAAGGGTTAGTGATAAATTGCGTTCTAAAAACAATTCAATTTACTGTACAGAGTAAATAAATTTCTCTGCTATATGATGTAGAAAATGACCTGCCATTTCAAGCCTTTTAGTCCGGTTATTTGTTTTGTACAGAATCTACATAATTAAAAAAATCTCTTAATTAATCTTCAAAGTTGAAAAAACGAAGCTGAAAGAAAGATAAGAAACTGACAAGACAACAATGACATCTACAGTTTATTCAATTTTTCCGCTCATTAATTGCATATTTTCTCAAAATCAATAAAGAGAAATTAACTATAAAGCCCCAAAGATTTCTTAACAATAAGATAAAAGTTGTTCTATATTTCCTGAATATCTTGAAAAAGTTTTCTGTTTTTTCTGTAAAAACTGCGAGCAAATGAAGTGAAAAACCCTTGGAGAAATAAGCGAAAAGTATCATTTTACTGCATATAAAAAAGACGCTGAATCAGTTCTTTCAGATAGGCGTAATAAAACCTAGAAAAAGTCTGCTTAATTGACCATAGGACATCGTTCAATAGACCTGAGTTCTTGTAAAAACCGTCCCTTTTCTTTATGAATATAACACCAAGTTTTCCACAAAGCATCGTATTCAGCTCTCCAAAACTTTATTCGTTAGTATTATAACAAAAGCTGCTTAGTTTACCAGATTATAATTCGTGTTATTATTTGTGAAATTAAATTTTCTATGCCTTGTACAATTCGTAGTTACACAACCAAAAAGTCAAAGATTAAAAACCTACTGACAATGTGTTTTTATCTTCCCTCAACCTTGGAAAGGGTAATACTGAAATCATGTTAAAAATTGCTGAATAATATTTTGCAAATCAGGACGTTATGAGATCCCTATAGAGTTCGATTTTATCATTTTTACGCTGATTACGATTACCTTTAGTATGTATAACTGATTATGATTATAAAGCAGATGATTAACATTATTTTTCTCTATCAACCGTTTACGAATAATTTAAATAAAAAATACTTCATATTAAAGATGCGTAAAAATAATTTTTCTATAAGTCTGTTTGAAGTTTTTTTTTAATAATCCATAAACATTCAATTGCTCGCTAATCGCCCGTAATCTGTTGTTCATACTAACATATACAGGTGCCCATTTTAAGTTTCATGTTGTCTGAAAATTTATGTAGAGTCAACCAATTTTATTTTTCAAAAGTGACTTGATTTTTTTAAAATAGTATATTATGATATTAGAAGTAGAAAGCGATATTTTATGTTGAAAACACGAAAAAGGCGTTCTATTCCGAAAGACATATGCTATTTTTTCTTAAAGTGTTTAAAAAAAAATTTTGACATTTTTTTGGAATTTTTTTAATTGTAAAGTTCGCAATTTCAGCCAATGCTGGCTGTGTACACTACAAAACATAAACGATATAACTGTCAAATAACAATTTTCAGTATTATATGTATTGCTGTAGCGACTGCCGCCGCCAGCAGTGAACTACTAGTTACTAGTACAATAATAATATTTTTGTACTAGTAAGACAATGAATATCTTCTATAGTGTGTAGCTTAATTATAATACGCTCTAAGAAAAAAAAATTTTTTTTTGCTCTTACCTACTGTGATTTTGATTTAATTAAAAATAATTTACACAAAGTGGCTTGTAAAATGTATTCTGTGTTGCCTATTCTCAAACATATATATGAACATTGATCAGCATAAATTTTGTTGTCGATAGGACAATTGGAAATTGTATTTTACTGGAAGTTCTAAATAGTTTTCTTATTAAAATAACCACTTATAGATAATTTTACGAGATGCAAAAAAAAGTTTTTTTACCTTCCATCACCTTTAGAAGGTATAGTCGTTGGTCAAAAAAATCGGTGGTGAGTTTTTAATGAATAAGCACGTTTTAGGGTTCCTAGAATACGATTTTACTATTTTTACAATGATTATTGTGTGTGTGTGTGTGTGTGTGTGTGTGTGTGTGTGTGTGTGTGTGTGTGTGTGTGTGTGTGTGTGTGTTCCAAAAATTAGAATTCTTTCGTTTTCCTCTTCGTTACATCCACGTGAAAAGCTGATTAAATTTTGGTTATACATATTTAGTCAACCGGAAGTACCCTTATTTGAACATTTTAACAGTTTTTCTTAAAAAAACGATATTAAATATTATTTTTTCTTATTTAATGTTACTATAAATATTAAAGAATATTTTATTCTCTATAAGATTTGCATCTGCATTTTATACTTCATATTAAATGGATATAGAGTTAAAAAATTATAAAGAAATTAAATTTCATAAATTAGCCAGCTATGCTATAACTATGGAAACAGCTACTATATTAAGAAAATTCTGATTGTAAGATGGAATGGATGTATGGAATTTGTATAAAATACATACAACTGCCGTAAGGTAATGTATAAGAAATATAGAATCGTTTGCAAGGGATTTTATGTTTGGAATTTGTAGAAAATACGTAGAACTGACGAACTGGCGGAAGTTAATGTGCTAGCCACATCAGATTTTTTTGTTTATTTCTAATTTTTTGGTATGCCAATTAGTCAATCTGATTTATTCAAAAATGTCGATAATGATGATTGATATGTATAATACACCGTTGAAAGTGTTTAACAGACGACATCTCACAGGCTCTCAAATGTACTTGACAATTACCCATATGTGACTACTAAAATAAAAACATTTAATTTAATAATGATAAGGTTTCGAAAGAAAAATATTGATAATACAGTAAATCAAAGTGCAATGTAGTTATGTGAAAATAAACTATATATTCACATGATATAAAAATTAAATTGGGGGAGGTAATGTGTCCGCGTCCACCACAGAAATTTTTAAGTAATGATACACAGTAATTAATATATGAATACTAGGTAATCTATTTTCATCATACATGATAAATATTCCCAGTTCAATTACAACCAGGATCAATTATGAAATTTCTGTTAATTGCTCTCAATATGTCATTGTATCATAGTAACTGCCTTTGAGATATTAAAGGTAATTTTCGCATAGTTAAATGTATTGCATTGCACTATTAATAATATATAAGTTGGTATTCAATAGATGAATGCTATTTTAAGACCGGAAAGAGGGGATGAAGTCGTGTAAATAAATAGTCGTGTTATTTGTTTAAATAAGTGAATAAGTAGTGTTAGTGTTTAGTTAATTAAATTCGTAGTCTTAAAATAGTATTTAATAATTGTTTAATACTAGTAATTAGGGTTTCATCAAGTCAAGTAGCTTGATGTTTTTGTAAATTACTTGACTTGACTTGAAAATTAAGCTTTTCAAAAATTCATTATTTGACTTGACTTGACTTGATTTTCTATCGTTACTACTTGACTTGATCAAGCAATTTCAAGCAATTCAAGCTACTTAATAACGAACTGATTATGTACGAAAACGCACGAATCAGTAGAATCGTAACCTAGCTGTGTCTAATACGGCGTGGCGGCGCGCCAAATGCTATCCTGATAATTCTGTTATCAAGTGCATTTCGACATGGTCAAATATTAAAATTAAGCGGAATCATTGCCAGTATAATTTTATTTATTTATTTGGAACTACTTTAGGGGCGGCCCGGTTAAAATTCGACTTGCCCCCTTTTAAGGTCCACAATAATACATATATGTATTATAAATAGTTGAGATAAATTTATATATTATACTTTTAAATCTTCTTTTTTCATTTTTACCTCCCGCTACCCTTGGTAAGGGAGGTATAGGGATCGTGCTAAAAGTCGCATATCGAGATTTTGGTAAATGACCACATTTCAAGGTCGCTAGAATCCAATTTTAACATTTTCACGATGATGTCCGTGTGTATGTGTGATCCTCCACTCTAACTCAAATACTATCATTCAGAAAATTTTGCAATCTTGTATTTCGAACTTTTTCTGTATTACAAAGAGCCCATTAGATTTTGGTGAAAATCGGATAACCGGAAATGGCACTTTACTAGAAGCTCAAAATAGTTTTTCTTAGAAAAATACCTTTATATGTTATTTTTTCGAGATTAATGTTATTATAAAAATTAAAGTTTATTAAATTTTCTATAGATTTGCATTAATACTTTTTCTATATATTTTATAGATAAATTTATAAAATTATCCATAATTTAAATCCCAGAGCCTACGCTTTAAACAAACTAAACGCAGTTATTCAAATGTATGTAACTGACAGATAAATGTCACTATTCAAATGTATGTAACTAACAGATAAATGTCACTATCAAAGAACTAATCATTTCAAAATAATATTAGTTACGTTTTAAAAAGAAAAAATTAAATAGAACAAAAGAAAGGGAATTCAATACAGTTTCTAGCATAAGTAAATATGTAGGTATGTATTTAGATTAATAAATATTAACGATTCACAAAAATGTTTAAGCTAATCCTTATGTTTGGATTAAAGAATTCTATTCTAACCCGGTATTTAAAATTTAATCTTCATTTTATTATAGCTCCGGTTACTCAATGGTGAGCAAGCCTCATGTCATGAGTGCCCTTAGAGCTCTGGGTTCGAATTCAAATAAGGCACGGATGTGTGTGAATGTGAACCCACTCTGTAATTAGGATTTGATCCTATTGAGGGGTTTAAAAAAAGGTACTTACTTGGATTAGATTAGACTATATTTTAAGAAATAAACTGTCAAAATTAGAGTAAAATTCGTTGCCCAAAATTAAGGATTAACTTAATCTTTTTTGTGACTCGAGCTGTAAATGGCGGAAGGTATTGTGTTGGCCATACCAGTTTTTTACCTTCCGTCACATTTAGGTAAGGAAGGTATTGTCTTTGGTCAAAAAATTCGATGATGAGTTTTTAATCAATAAGCACGTTTTAGGGTCCCTAGAATACGAATTTACTATTTTTACGATGATGTCTGTATGTGTGTGTGTGTGTGTGTGTGTGTGTGTGTGTGTGTGTGTGTGTGTGTATGTGTGGATGTGTGTGTGTGTGGATGTGTGTGTGTGTGTGTGTGTGTGTGTGTGTGTGTGTGTGTGTGTGTGTAACAAAATTTTCGCCTGCGATAACTCTAATACTACAGTTTTTCGTGTACTTCTTCGTTACATCCATATGAAGAGCTGATTAGATTTTGGTTACAATTGGTCAACCGGAAGTACCATCATTTGAAGATTTTAACAGTTTTTATTGAAAAATCTATGTTAAATACAATTTTTTCACATTTGATGTTATTATAAATATTAAAGAATATTTTATTCTCTATACGA